>OY986046.1:30862986-31386152 GCA_963920215.1 Nineta flava | reverse complement strand
TATTATTATTATTATTATTATTATTATTATTATTATTATTATTATTATTATTATTATTATTATTATTATTATTATTATTATTATTTATTATTATTAATTATTATTATTATTATTATATTATTATTATTATTATTATTATTATTTTATTATTATTATTATTATTATTATTATTATTATTTTTATTATTATTATTATTATTATTATTATTATTATTATTATTATTATTATTATTATTATTATTATTATTATTATTATTATTATTATTATTATTATTATTATTATTATTATTTATTATTATTATTATATTATTATTATTATTATTATTATTATTATTATTATTATTATTATTATTATTATTATTATTATTATTATTATTATTATTATTATTATTATTAATTATTATTATTATTATTATTATTATTATTATTATTATTATTATTATTATTATTATTATTATTATTATTATTATTATTATTATTATTATTATTATTATTATTATTATTATTATTATTATTATTATTATTATTATTATTATTATTATTATTATTATTATTATTATTATTATTATTATTATTATTATTATTATTATTATTATTATTATTATTATTATTATTATTATTATTATTATTATTATTATTATTATTATTATTATTATTATTATTATTATTATTATTATTATTATTATTATTATTATTATTATTATTATTATTATTATTATTATTATTATTATTATTATTATTATTATTATTATTATTATTATTATTATTATTATTATTATTATTATTATTATTATTATTATTATTATTATTATTATTATTATTATTATTATTATTATTATTATTATTATTATTATTATTATTATTATTATTATTATTATTATTATTATTATTATTATTATTATTATTATTATTATTATTATTATTATTATTATTATTATTATTATTATTATTATTATTATTATTATTATTATTATTATTATTATTATTATTATTATTATTATTATTATTATTATTATTATTATTATTATTATTATTATTATTATTATTATTATTATTATTATTATTATTATTATTATTATTATTAATTATTATTATTATTATTATTATTATTATTATTATTATTATTATTATTATTATTATTATTATTATTATTATTATTATTATTATTATTATTATTATTATTATTATTATTATTATTATTATTATTATTATTATTATTATTATTATTATTATTATTATTATTATTATTATTATTATTATTATTATTATTATTATTATTATTATTATTATTATTATTATTATTATTATTATTATTATTATTATTATTATTATTATTATTATTATTATTATTATTATTATTATTATTATTATTATTATTATTATTATTATTATTATTATTATTATTATTATTATTATATTATTATTATTATTATTATTATTATTATTATATTATTATTATTATTATTATTATTATTATTATTATTATTATTATTATTATTATTATTATTATTATTATTATTATTATTATTATTATTATTATTATTATTATTATTATTATTATTATTATTATTATTATTATTATTATTATTATTATATTATTATTATTATTATTATTATTATTATTATTATTATTATTATTATTATTATTATTATTATTATTATTATTATTATTATTATTATTATTATTATTATTATTATTATTATTATTATTATTATTATTATTATTATTATTATATTATTATTATTATTATTATTATTATTATTATTATTATTATTATTATTATTATTATTATTATTATTATTATTATTATTATTATTATTATTATTATTATTATTATTATTATTATTATTATTATTATTATTATTATTATTATTATTATTATTATTATTATTATTATTATTATTATTATTATTATTATTATTATTATTATTATTATTATTATTATTATTATTATTATTATTATTATTATTATTATTATTATTATTATTATTATTATTATTATTATTATTATTATTATTATTATTATTATTATTATTATTATTATTATTATTATTATTATTATTATTATTATATTATTATTATTATTATTATTATTATTATTATTATTATTATTATTATTATTATTATTATTATTATTATTATTATTATTATTATTATTATTATTATTATTATTATTATTATTATTATTATTATTATTATTATTATTATTATTATTATTATTATTATTATTATTATTATTATTATTATTATTATTATTATTATTATTATTATTATTATTATTATTATTATTATTATTATTATTATTATTATTATTATTATTATTATTATTATTATTATTATTATTATTATTATTATTATTATTATTATTATTATTATTATTATTATTATTATTATTATTATTATTATTATTATTATTATTATTATTATTATTATTATTATTATTATTATTATTATTATTATTATTATTATTATTATTATTATTATTATTATTATTATTATTATTATTATTATTATTATTATTATTATTATTATTATTATTATTATTATTATTATTATTATTATTATTATTATTATTATTATTATTATTATTATTATTATTATTATTATTATTATTATTATTATTATTATTATTATTATTATTATTATTATTATTATTATTATTATTATTATTATATTATTATTATTATTATTATTATTATTATTATTATTATTATTATTATTATTATTATTATTATTATTATTATTATTATTATTATTATTATTATTATTATTATTATTATTATTATTATTATTATTATTATTATTATTATTATTATTATTATTATTATTATTATTATTATTATTATTATTATTATTATTATTATTATTATTATTATTATTATTATTATTATTATTATTATTATTATTATTATTATTATTATTATTATTATTATTATTATTATTATTATTATTATTATTATTATTATTATTATTATTATTATTATTATTATTATTATTATATTATTATTATTATTATTATTATTATTATTATTATTATTATTATTATTATTATTATTATTATTATTATTATTATTATTATTATTATTATTATTATTATTATTATTATTATTATTATTATTATTATTATTATTATTATTATTATTATTATTATTATTATTATTATTATTATTATTATTATTATTATTATTATTATTATTATTATTATTATTATTATTATTATTATTATTATTATTATTATTATTATTATTATTATTATTATTATTATTATTATTATTATTATTATTATTATTATTATTATTATTATTATTATTATTATTATTATTATTATTATATTATTATTATTATTATTATTATTATTATTATTATTATTATTATTATTATTATTATTATTATTATTATTATTATTATTATTATTATTATTATTATTATTATTATTATTATTATTATTATTATTATTATTATTATTATTATTATTATTATTATTATTATTATTATTATTATTATTATTATTATTATTATTATTATTATTATTATTATTATTATTATTATTATTATTATTATTATTATTATTATTATTATTATTATTATTATTATTATTATTATTATTATTATTATTATTATTATTATTATTATTATTATTATTATTATTATTATTATTATTATTATTATTATTATTATTATTATTATTATTATTATTATTATTATTATTATTATTATTATTATTATATTATTATTATTATTATTATTATTATTATTATTATTATTATTATTATTATTATTATTATTATTATTATTATTATTATTATTATTATTATTATTATTATTATTATTATTATTATTATTATTATTATATTATTATTATTATTATTATTATTATTATTATTATTATTATTATTATTATTATTATTATTATTATTATTATTATTATTATTATTATTATTATTATTATTATTATTATTATTATTATTATTATTATTATTATTATTATTATTATTATTATTATTATTATTATTATTATTATTATTATTATTATTATTATTATTATTATTATTATTATTATTATTATTATTATTATTATTATTATTATTATTATTATTATTATTATTATTATTATTATTATTATTATTATTATTATTATTATTATTATTATTATTATTATTATTATTATTATTATTATTATTATTATTATTATTATTATTATTATTATTATTATTATTATTATTATTATTATTATTATTATTATTATTATTATTATTATTATTATTATTATTATTATTATTATTATTATTATTATTATTATTATTATTATTATTATTATTATTATTATTATTATTATTATTATTATTATTATTATTATTATTATTATTATTATTATTATTATTATTATTATTATTATTATTATTATTATTATTATTATTATTATTATTATTATTATTATTATTATTATTATTATTATTATTATTATTATTATTATTATTATTATTATTATTATTATTATTATTATTATTATTATTATTATTATTATTATTATTATTATTATTATTATTATTATTATTATTATTATTATTATTATTATTATTATTATTATTATTATTATTATTATTATTATTATTATTATTATTATTATTATTATTATTATTATTATTATTATTATTATTATTATTATTATTATTATTATTATTATTATTATTATTATTATTATTATTATTATTATATTATTATTATTATTATTATTATTATTATTATTATTATTATTATTATTATTATTATTATTATTATTATTATTATTATTATTATTATTATTATTATTATTATTATTATTATTATTATTATTATTATTATTATTATTATTATTATTATTATTATTATTATTATTATTATTATTATTATTATTATTATTATTATTATTATTATTATTATTATTATTATTATATTATTATTATTATTATTATTATTATATTATTATTATTATTATTATTATTATTATTATTATTATTATTATTATTATTATTATTATTATTATTATTATTATTATTATTATTATTATTATTATTATTATTATTATTATTATTATTATTATTATTATTATTATTATTATTATTATTATTATTATTATTATTATTATTATTATTATTATTATTATTATTATTATTATTATATTATTATTATTATTATTATTATTATTATTATTATTATTATTATTATTATTATTATTATTATTATTATTATTATTATTATTATTATTATTATTATTATTATTATTATTATTATTATTATTATTATTATTATTATTATTATTATTATTATTATTATTATTATTATTATTATTATTATTATTATTATTATTATTATTATTATTATTATTATTATTATTATTATTATTATTATTATTATTATTATTATTATTATTATTATTATTATTATTATTATTATTATTATTATTATTATTATTATTATTATTATTATTATTATTATTATTATTATTATTATTATTATTATTATTATTATTATTATTATTATTATTATTATTATTATTATTATTATTATTATTATTATTATTATTATTATTATTATTATTATTATTATTATTATTATTATTATTATTATTATTATTATTATTATTATTATTATTATTATTATTATTATTATTATTATTATTATTATTATTATTATTATTATTATTATTATTATTATTATTATTATTATTATTATTATTATTATTATTATTATTATTATTATATTATTATTATTATTATTATTATTATTATTATTATTATTATTATTATTATTATTATTATTATTATTATTATTATTATTATTATTATTATTATTATTATTATTATTATTATTATTATTATTATTATTATTATTATTATTATTATTATTATTATTATTATTATTATTATTATTATTATTATTATTATATTATTATTATTATTATTATTATTATATTATTATTATTATTATTATTATTATTATTATTATTATTATTATTATTATTATTATTATTATTATTATATTATTATTATTATTATTATTATTATTATTATTATTATTATTATTATTATTATTATTATTATTATTATTATTATTATTATTATTATTATTATTATTATTATTATTATTATTATTATTATTATTATTATTATTATTATTATTATTATTATTATTATTATTATTATTATTATTATTATTATTATTATTATTATTATTATTATTATTATTATTATTATTATTATTATTATTATTATTATTATTATTATTATTATTATTATTATTATTATTATTATTATTATTATTATTATTATTATTATTATTATTATTATTATTATTATTATTATTATTATTATTATTATTATTATTATTATTATTATTATTATTATTATTATTATTATTATTATTATTATTATTATTATTATTATTATTATTATTATTATTATTATTATTATTATTATTATTATTATTATTATTATTATTATTATTATTATTATTATTATTATTATTATTATTATTATTATTATTATTATTATTATTATTATTATTATTATTATTATTATTATTATTATTATTATTATTATTATTATTATTATTATTATTATTATTATTATTATTATTATTATTATTATTATTATTATTATTATTATTATTATTATTATTATTATTATTATTATTATTATTATTATTATTATTATTATTATTATTATTATTATTATTATTATTATTATTATTATTATTATTATTATTATTATTATTATTATTATTATTATTATTATTATTATTATTATTATTATTATTATTATTATTATTATTATTATTATTATTATTATTATTATTATTATTATTATTATTATTATTATTATTATTATATTATTATTATTATTATTATTATTATTATTATTATTATTATTATTATTATTATTATTATTATTATTATTATTATTATTATTATTATTATTATTATTATTATTATTATTATTATTATTATTATTATTATTATTATTATTATTATTATTATTATTATTATTATTATTATTATTATTATTATTATTATTATTATTATTATTATTATTATTATTATTATTATTATTATTATTATTATTATTATTATTATTATTATTATTATTATTATTATTATTATTATTATTATTATTATTATTATTATTATTATTATTATTATTATTATTATTATTATTATTATTATTATTATTATTATTATTATTATTATTATTATTATTATTATTATTATTATTATTATTATTATTATTATTATTATTATTATTATTATTATTATTATTATTATTATTATTATTATTATTATTATTATTATTATTATTATTATTATTATTATTATTATTAATTATTATTATTATTATTATTATTATTATTATTATTATTATTATTATTATTATTATTATTATTATTATTATTATTATTATTATTATTATTATTATTATTATTATTATTATTATTATTATTATTATTATTATTATTATTATTATTATTATTATTATTATTATTATTATTATTATTATTATTATTATTATTATTATTATTATTATTATTATTATTATTATTATTATTATTATTATTATTATTATTATTATTATTATTATTATTATTATTATTATTATTATTATTATTATTATTATTATTATTATTATTATTATTATTATTATTATTATTATTATTATTATTATTATTATTATTATTATTATTATTATTATTATTATTATTATTATTATTATTATTATTATTATTATTATTATTATTATATTATTATTATTATTATTATTATTATTATTATTATTATTATTATTATTATTATTATTATTATTATTATTATTATTATTATTATTATTATTATTATTATTATTATTATTATTATTATTATTATTATTATTATATTATTATTATTATTATTATTATTATATTATTATTATTATTATTATTATTATATTATTATTATTATTATTATTATTATTATTATTATTATTATTATTATTATTATTATTATTATTATTATTATTATTATTATTATTATTATTATTATTATTATTATTATTATTATTATTATTATTATTATTATTATTATTATTATTATTATTATTATTATTATTATTATTATTATTATTATTATTATTATTATTATTATTATTATTATTATTATTATTATTATTATTATTATTATTATTATTATTATTATTATTATTATTATTATTATTATTATTATTATTATTATTATTATTATTATTATTATTATTATTATTATTATTATTATTATTATTATTATTATTATTATTATTATTATTATTATTATTATTATTATTATTATTATTATTATTATTATTATTATTATTATTATTATTATTATTATTATTATTATTATTATTATTATTATTATTATTATTATTATTATTATTATTATTATTATTATTATTATTATTATTATTATTATTATTATTATTATTATTATTATTATTATTATTATTATTATTATTATTATTATTATTATTATTATTATTATTATTATTATTATTATTATTATTATTATTATTATTATTATTATTATTATTATTATTATTATTATTATTATTATTATTATTATTATTATTATTATTATTATTATTATTATTATTATTATTATTATTATTATTATTATTATTATTATTATTATTATTATTATTATTATTATTATTATTATTATTATTATTATTATTATTATTATTATTATTATTATTATTATTATTATTATTATTATTATTATTATTATTATTATTATTATTATTATTATTATTATTATTATTATTATTATTATTATTATTATTATTATTATTATTATTATTATTATTATTATTATTATTATTATTATTATTATTATTATTATTATTATTATTATTATTATTATTATTATTATTATTATTATTATTATTATTATTATTATTATTATTATTATTATTATTATTATTATTATTATTATTATTATTATTATTATTATTATTATTATTATTATTATTATTATTATTATTATTATTATTATTATTATTATTATTATTATTATTATTATTATTATTATTATTATTATTATTATTATTATTATTATTATTATTATTATTATTATTATTATTATTATTATTATTATTATTATTATTATTATTATTATTATTATTATTATTATTATTATTATTATTATTATTATTATTATTATTATTATTATTATTATTATTATTATTATTATTATTATTATTATTATTATTATTATTATTATTATTATTATTATTATTATTATTATTATTATTATTATTATTATTATTATTATTATTATTATTATTATTATTATTATTATTATTATTATTATTATTATTATTATTATTATTATTATTATTATTATTATTATTATTATTATTATTATTATTATTATTATTATTATTATTATTATTATTATTATTATTATTATTATTATTATTATTATTATTATTATTATTATTATTATTATTATTATTATTATTATTATTATTATTATTATTATTATTATTATTATTATTATTATTATTATTATTATTATTATTATTATTATTATTATTATTATTATTATTATTATTATTATTATTATTATTATTATTATTATTATTATTATTATTATTATTATTATTATTATTATTATTATTATTATTATTATTATTATTATTATATTATTATTATTATTATTATTATTATTATTATTATTATTATTATTATTATTATTATTATTATTATTATTATTATTATTATTATTATTATTATTATTATTATTATTATTATTATTATTATTATTATTATTATTATTATTATTATTATTATTATTATTATTATTATTATTATTATTATTATTATTATTATTATTATTATTATTATTATTATTATTATTATTATTATTATTATTATTTTTATTTTTATTTTTATTTTTATTATTATTATTATTATTATTATTATTATTATTATTATTATTATTATTATTATTATTTTTATATTTTATTTTTATTTTTATTTTTATTTTTATTATTATTATTATTATTATTATTATTATTATTATTATTATTATTATTATTATTATTTTTATTTTTATTTTTATTGTTATTGTTATTGTTATTGTTATTGTTATTGTTATTGTTATTGTTATTATTATTATTATTATTATTATTATTGTTATTGTTATTGTTATTGTTATTGTTATTGTTATTGTTATTGTTATTGTTATTGTTATTATTATTATTATTATTATTATTATTATTATTGTTATTGTTATTGTTATTGTTATTGTTATTGTTATTGTTATTGTTATTGTTATTGTTATTGTTATTGTTATTGTTATTGTTATTGTTATTGTTATTGTTATTGTTATTGTTATTGTTATTGTTATTGTTATTGTTATTGTTATTGTTATTGTTATTGTTATTGTTATTGTTATTGTTATTGTTATTGTTATTGTTATTGTTATTGTTATTGTTATTGTTATTGTTATTGTTATTGTTATTGTTATTGTTATTGTTATTGTTATTGTTATTGTTATTGTTATTGTTATTGTTATTGTTATTGTTATTGTTATTGTTATTGTTATTGTTATTGTTATTGTTATTGTTATTGTTATTGTTATTGTTATTGTTATTGTTATTGTTATTGTTATTGTTATTGTTATTGTTATTGTTATTGTTATTGTTATTGTTATTGTTATTGTTATTGTTATTGTTATTGTTATTGTTATTGTTATTGTTATTGTTATTGTTATTGTTATTGTTATTGTTATTGTTATTGTTATTGTTATTGTTATTGTTATTGTTATTGTTATTGTTATTGTTATTGTTATTGTTATTGTTATTGTTATTGTTATTGTTATTGTTATTGTTATTGTTATTGTTATTGTTATTGTTATTGTTATTGTTATTGTTATTGTTATTGTTATTGTTATTGTTATTGTTATTGTTATTGTTATTGTTATTGTTATTGTTATTGTTATTGTTATTGTTATTGTTATTGTTATTGTTATTGTTATTGTTATTGTTATTGTTATTGTTATTGTTATTGTTATTGTTATTGTTATTGTTATTGTTATTGTTATTGTTATTGTTATTGTTATTGTTATTGTTATTGTTATTGTTATTGTTATTGTTATTGTTATTGTTATTGTTATTGTTATTGTTATTGTTATTGTTATTGTTATTGTTATTGTTATTGTTATTGTTATTGTTATTGTTATTGTTATTGTTATTGTTATTGTTATTGTTATTGTTATTGTTATTGTTATTGTTATTGTTATTGTTATTGTTATTGTTATTGTTATTGTTATTGTTATTGTTATTGTTATTGTTATTGTTATTGTTATTGTTATTGTTATTGTTATTGTTATTGTTATTGTTATTGTTATTGTTATTGTTATTGTTATTGTTATTGTTATTGTTATTGTTATTGTTATTGTTATTGTTATTGTTATTGTTATTGTTATTGTTATTGTTATTGTTATTGTTATTGTTATTGTTATTGTTATTGTTATTGTTATTGTTATTGTTATTGTTATTGTTATTGTTATTGTTATTGTTATTGTTATTGTTATTGTTATTGTTATTGTTATTGTTATTGTTATTGTTATTGTTATTGTTATTGTTATTGTTATTGTTATTGTTATTGTTATTGTTATTGTTATTGTTATTGTTATTGTTATTGTTATTGTTATTGTTATTGTTATTGTTATTGTTATTGTTATTGTTATTGTTATTGTTATTGTTATTGTTATTGTTATTGTTATTGTTATTGTTATTGTTATTGTTATTGTTATTGTTATTGTTATTGTTATTGTTATTGTTATTGTTATTGTTATTGTTATTGTTATTGTTATTGTTATTGTTATTGTTATTGTTATTGTTATTGTTATTGTTATTGTTATTGTTATTGTTATTGTTATTGTTATTGTTATTGTTATTGTTATTGTTATTGTTATTGTTATTGTTATTGTTATTGTTATTGTTATTGTTATTGTTATTGTTATTGTTATTGTTATTGTTATTGTTATTGTTATTGTTATTGTTATTGTTATTGTTATTGTTATTGTTATTGTTATTGTTATTGTTATTGTTATTGTTATTGTTATTGTTATTGTTATTGTTATTGTTATTGTTATTGTTATTGTTATTGTTATTGTTATTGTTATTGTTATTGTTATTGTTATTGTTATTGTTATTGTTATTGTTATTGTTATTGTTATTGTTATTGTTATTGTTATTGTTATTGTTATTGTTATTGTTATTGTTATTGTTATTGTTATTGTTATTGTTATTGTTATTGTTATTGTTATTATTATTATTATTGTTATTGTTATTGTTATTGTTATTGTTATTGTTATTGTTATTGTTATTGTTATTGTTATTGTTATTGTTATTGTTATTGTTATTGTTATTGTTATTGTTATTGTTATTGTTATTGTTATTGTTATTGTTATTGTTATTGTTATTGTTATTGTTATTGTTATTGTTATTGTTATTATTATTATTATTATTATTATTATTATTATTATTATTATTATTATTATTATTATTATTATTATTATTATTATTATTATTATTATTATTATTATTATTATTATTATTATTATTATTATTATTATTATTATTATTATTATTATTATTATTATTATTATTATTATTATTATTATTATTATTATTATTATTATTATTATTATTATTATTATTATTATACAACCATTACTTCAACATTGAACATTATTCTTGATATCATGACATCCATGCACATTTTACCAAGAATCTTGAAAGTATTATTGCTTGTGGCTCCACTCTCTGTACTACCTCTGACAGGGTGCCATTTATCAATACTTCTTGCCAATTCTTCACTTATGAAATTGTGTGATGCTTGACTATCGATCTGTGCCAATATTGATCTACCACACCAGCCAAGTAGCCGAGCGGTCTAAGGCTTTATGTCTGCGCAGTATGCAGTACTTGGAAACTGGGAGGTTATGGGTTCGAATCCCGACATCGGCAGTTTGTCAATTATTAAAAAAAAGGGCGGTTGATTGACTAAACTGTCGGCGTATGGACAAGAACGAAGTAACCGGCTATGCTTAAGAAATTTTTCTGCAGTTTCCTTCACGAACTCCAGATGAATATCGGCATAGTTCCTATCATAGTCGGCTGCAGCCGCATATCCTACCAATTCCTAGTTTACTCACAAATTCCTTCCACTCCACTCACATCCTCACATCTTAAGGCATCACAATGGACCTTATGGTCGAAGTGTAGCCCGTCCAAAGCAGCCTATACAATCTACCTCTTGATCTACCACGCACATCAACTTCCACAATCAGCCCATTCTGGTGTGAGTTCTTGGTCTCCATTGTTGTTAAATGAACAGGTAATTGTTGGTATTCACGCCGATGTTGTGTGGTTTTGTGGAGGTTAATGTTTTCTCCCGAACCAATCTCCTCCTTCATTGGTCCTGGCTCTTCGTCCAGTGTTCGAACCGTGGTGCGTAACTCGTCCACCTATCTTGGATTCGAATTTTTTACTAATGGGCGTATGTTGTAGCGTAATAATTTTAATATGATTGGCACCACGTCATCTATATTTCTGTCGGTGTGCACTCTTCTGAACAGCTGCACCTTCATGTTAACGAACGCTTCTGTCTTCAATCCTATGGGTTGGGAAACGGTTATCAATTCCAGTTTCGCTTTTTCTTTCCTTCCTATTCTGTTTAAAAAGTTCTCCATTTGCCATTTCCACTCATCGAAGGTGTAGCCCAACCCGCGGTTCATCAATGCCCAATCTCTGGCTGGCCCTGTTAATTTTTTTGTGACCATCTCAATCCAACAGTCTACGGGTAGATGCGTTTGTCGTAGTAATGCCGTTGTTCTGTTCAAAAAAACTACTGGATCTTCGGCCGGTCTACCATTGAACTCCGGCATGATGGACAGAAGCGTCGTTGTGTCCAATGCGGCGGATCTAATGACTGTAGTCACCTCTTCAGGGGCTATAGAATCTCGCGCAGTTGTTATGTCTGACGCTGCTCGATCCGCGTAATGTCATCCACGACTTTGTTGTATTGTTCATTCATCGTTTTCATTTGCGGGTCTCTTCGACGTCGGTTTTAATGTTAATGATGTCCGTTTTCACAGCCTCGACGTCGGTAGTGATTTTGTCAATACGTTGTATGCACGCGTCCCTCAGATCCACCATTCGCTCCCCCAACTCGTATTGTACGATTTGTATCCTCTTTTCCAGTTGGTTGCCCATTTGCTCGATCGACCCTTGAAGTCTGTTGCTCATCCTCTCTTCAGATTCCTGAAGCCGATTTCCAATTCGTTCGTTCATCCGTTCTTCAAGATTGTTGGCCGTCTTCTCCAATCGATCACCCATTTTTTCATCCAGGTTCCTAAGGTTGGACATTATGGTCGCAAACATCATTTCCATGGTTGCAGCAGCTGGATTTTCCGGGTTGGAAACCACACTCCTTCAGCGTTCTGATGTGGGAATGGTTGTCAACGGTGTTCCTTGTTGCCTAGTTTGGTGTTCCTCCCATCTTGCCTGTAAGACCTCTCTAGTTCCAGTGCTGTCCAGCCCTTCGGCCTCCATCATCTCACGCAGACATGACATGGGAATGCTGCGGCTTGCCATTGTGGTTCCTTTCTTCTTCAGTGCGTATCCTGGGTCCTGTCACGGTCGCCACTTGTCGCGGTATCTTGGCTCTCTTTATACCTCAAAGGAGCGCTGCCCGAACCTGCAAATGATTCCGATACTCGACAAAAACAAAAAAATATATTAGTAAAAGGTTTTACTAAATATTTTCTAATTGAAATGACACGCACGTTTTTTTAAAAAAAAAAAATAAAATTAAATTAAACTCAATTTTTACGAAACAAAAACCTGGTTTTATTGCTTTTAAAAATTATTAGAATTCAATTTCTTTTTCAACAATTTTTTAAAAATATTTTTCAACACAATGTCCAACTTTGAATTACTTGTACAAATGCCAACTTTTAACCGAATCAAACAACAGTCGATGTAAAACTCTTTGAACTGATTAAACAACATTATATTATCGAATGATAATATGGTCTCTAGGTTTTTGAAATAAAATTCAAATTCGCACCCTTTACCTAGATCAGTTTTTTGTATTTACGTATTTCGACTACAATGTAGTCGTCATCAGTATAAATTAGCCCGCCGTACTTTACTCTTTGACAATTAGAAATAGATATAAAGTCGAGATCAACAGACAAAAATAAAAATAAATAGAAAATTAACTAGATTAAAATATACTAGATTTAAAATATAATAAATTTTAAATTATATTGAAATTGCTCTTGTTAAAATTTCCTTCATTCACATTTATTCCTGTTAATTTTACTCTTATTAAAATTACTCTTATATTGTCGCAGGATATGTTACTTGTTACTAATTTGGTGACAGTTTCACCGCACTGATCGTGGCTCTTTTATACCCGTCAAAGATCTTTCGAGAACATGGTTGTTTTTTTGAATAAATATTTTTTTTTACAATATATTTTTTTGCATGGAGGTTTCTAGAATAATATTTAGTAACAATCATGGGCGCATTTAGAGGTTCTGATTATTTATAAAATTAAACCGGCCAAGTAGCCGCGCTTGTTAAGGCGCTCTACTTGGAACCGGAAGGTTATGAGTTCGAATCCCAACATCGGCAGTTTGTCAATTAAAAAAAATTAATGGGGCGGTTGATTGACTAGACTGTCGGCGTATGGACAAGAACGAAGTAACCGACTATGCTTGTGAAGGTTTTCTGCAGTTTCCCTTCACGAACTCTAGATGAATATTGGCATAGTTCCTATGAAAGTCGGCTGCAGCCGCATAACCTACCAATTCCTAGTCTGCATATGAATTCCTTGTCCTCCACTCACATCATATAAAATGAATAGTTTAAAAAATTAATAAAGGTTGAAAAATAATGATGTGGGTGGCCTCTGTTATAGACCATGGTGTCTCAGAAACGGAGGTAAAACCCCATTATTATTATTATTATTTATAAAATTAATTAAAAATTATAATGCTTCTCCAAGGTTTGAAGCATAATCACACCCCGCTTGGTTGATATTTAACTAACCACTTAATGCACATGACCAGGTGCGAATTCAAAATCTATACAATTTTTTTAAATTGTATTAAATAATTTTTTTAAATTAAATTATTTCTAATAATTTCTTTCAAAAAAGAAAAACTTTAAATCAAAAGCATCTATTAACTTCTTTTCAATTATCGACTTTTTAACCCGACTGCAAAAAAGGAGGATGGTTCTCAATTCGTCTGTATTTTTTTTTTTTTTTTTTTTTTTTTTTTTATGTTTGTTACCTCAGAACTCCGTCATTTATGAACCGATTTTGAATTTTTTTTTTTTTGTTTTAAAGGGTTTGATTCCCGATTGGTCCCATTGTCACCAAATCGCATTCTGATGAGGGGATCTCCGGGAAATTGAGGAAAATCTTCATTTTATATGTGATAACCGATTTCTGCGAAATTTTTTTTTTTTTTTGAAAGGGTATACTCATTCATAATGGGAAAATAAAAAAATTTTTTTAAAAATCGACTTCAAAAAAATTTTTTACAAAAAAAAAACCGACCCCAAAAAAAAAATTTTTACAAAAAAAAACAAAATGCTTGTAAAAAAAACTGAAAATCTGTTATAAAAAAATGCACTAAAAATTACAACAAAAAAAAAAAACGGGTAAAAAAAATATGTTATAAAAAAATTCACTAAAAATTAGTTGGTCGTTTAGTAGGTCTACCCATATTTAGACAAATAAAATCAGTTATAGAACTTCAAAGTCACTAAAAAGCGAGAAATAAAACTTATTTTGACAAAATGGAAACCCGACTTAACAAAAGAAGCACTAAAAAGTAAAAAAATAATTGCATATTCTTGTGCCAATTTTAGTTCACCAAAGCAAAAATTTTTAAATATATATGTACAATTATTGTTATTTTTGGAGGCGGTGTCCAAAAGTTATGTGAATTTATCTATGTTGACACCGCCTCCAAAAATAACAATAATTGTACATATATATTTAAAAATTTTTGCTTTGGTGAACTAAAATTGGCACAAGAATATGCAATTATTTTTTTACTTTTTAGTGCTTCTTTTGTTAAGTCGGGTTTCCATTTTGTCAAAATAAGTTTTATAAAACAAAAACTTTGTTTTACAAAAAAAAAACTCCTTTTTTTTCAATGAGAAAAATATTTTTTTCTTAAATATTTTTCGTTATATTTTCCTCAATATTTTCTATTTCTTAATTAAAATATGTGTTGGATCCAAAAAAATTATTCTCAATAATTTTCATTACAACAATATATATATATATATATATATATATATATATATATATATATATGTCGGAGTTGCATAATTGGGAGCATGGTCGTTTGAACCAGTATATATGTTGTCAGGCATTGTTGTTTTTATAAAATACAAACACTTACCAATTTTCCAATAGCACACTGAAAAATGCATTTTTCACAAACACGCACTAGTCTACAATAATACCCGGTGTCCCGCACTTTCACAATCAGTAATTACAATTAGTTCAACCTACGACACAGTGAGTTAGCTCCAGTTAACAATACAGATACAACACGAATAATACTAACAAATGCCATACCACGGTTATCTCATCAATAAACATAATTAATTATACTAGTCCAAAAGGGCTACCAACAATCCAAACACTATTTCCATGTGATGCTATTTTCATGTAACTTTCAGCAGAGTTCAGTTGATACTAATACGCAACTGCACGATACGGTCTGTACTCGGGTGCTGTCCTCTCAGAACTCATACTTACTGTGTTAATTGATAATCTTAAAGAAATTATTCTTTATTGCACTTATAATAGACAATTTATTTTATTCTAAGAATATATAAGTATCGATAATATCTAATTTCCGGGCCTCTATGTCTGGCGGATCCTTTTATGTCGGACATACTGTAATAAATAAACCCTTTTCTTAAAAAATAGTTTTATAGCACTTATAAATGTAAGTGTTTAAAAATCTTCAAATGTGAATTTGTCCTTTGCACAAATTCAACTTCCGACATATATATATATATATATATATTATTTGATGTAACAATAACTTTAATAAATATTTGTTTTGTATGCCGTAGTGTTTAACAGAAATAAATGTGTTTTTTTTCATGGGTCTGGGTACTACCGTTTGTACATTTTTTAACAATTTAACACTTACATTTGTAAGTGCAATAAAATTATTTTTAAGAAATAGTTTATTTATTTATTACGGTATGTCAAACATAAACTATAAACTATAAAGGATGTGTCAGGCATACATGTTTGGATATCATTAATACTTATATTCTTGGAATAAAAGAATTTGTTTAGTGCAATAAAAATCATTTTAAGATTAGTTGTTTATTACACTTAGAGTTTAAACACTAAGTAACTAAGGTTTGGTCGGATGTGACAGCCGCGATTACAGGGTAAAATCCACCACCTTGTTTTTACCCGATACGGTACAAAAGATGACGTGGTAGTAGAGTGATCTTTCTCAATTTTTTACGAGTATCGAGGGACGGACAGAGTTTTAAAAAGAGAGAAGAACGGGCAGTTCTGATAGATCATCAGTAGAGGCCGGACTATACCCTGTGATCGCGTATTCGTGTCCACCGAGCCTTTCCGTGATAGTCATGTGGTTAAAATACCAATTAAATTGTTGGTAAATCCTTTTGGATTATTATAATTAATTATGTTCATTGATGGAATCACCGTGGTGTGGCATTTATTAGTATTATTTGTATTGTATCTGTATTGTGGCTAACTTACTGTGTCGATTAGGCCAACTATTTGTATTTACTGTTTGTGAAAGTATGGTGTTTTGTGCTATTGGAGACGAGTGCGTGTTTGTGAAAATGCGGTGTTCTGTGTCATTGGAAACGGGTGAGTGTTTGTATCTTATAAGGAAGATGCCTGACATCGTGCATCCTGGTTCGATCTGCCATGCTCCCAAAGGTAATCCGACATATATATATATATATATATATATATATATATATATATATATATATATATATATATATATATATATATATATCTTTAATTTAAATAAAGTGATTTCTAATCGGTTTACAAGACAAAAGCGTGGCTATTTGCCTCCGTACTGTGGTTACAAATGTGCCGATCTGGTACCTTGTAATTAAGCAATTAAAATATATAATACGTTTATAAACTGTAAAATTATTAACAGTATAATGGAAAGGGACGGATCGACCTTTGTAACTGCAGTAAAAAAGCATATGTTAAGACAGGTTAAGTTGTTGTCCATACTCTTTGGATGATTTTTTTCTCTGAGCCTTGAGCACTATATGTGTTGTATTTTTGTTGGAAAATTGTTGGAAAAATGTGCGGTCACTCATCGCACTTGATTTGTGACTTACAAATTGTTAACTCAAATTGTATTTATATTACTTTATAATTATTTATGTATCTTATTTATAATTGTTATTATACATATAGTAATTGACTTCTCATTTGAGGGGATTGTTTTTAATTCCCAATGGAATGTATTATATTCAATGAGGTTGACTTATTATTTAAAAAGGGAATTTTTATTTTTTCTCTCATACACTTATCTGTACTTATATTCACACGCAGCTGAGAAAAAACTAAATTTAATTTGACATCTGTAAGTTTACAGTTATCTTTTGTAATTTATGTACACTCCCGTTCAATAAAATTGAACCAACCTGAAATGTTAATTTTCTTACATTTCATAAAACTCTTCACTTTTGTAACTCTCTGTTTATTATTTATTTTTAACAAAGATAAGTAGTATATTTTTTAAATGTGAATAAAGAAATGGAAGTTTTATATTTTTTATTTATGTAAACAGTTTATGTAAACAAAAACATTTACTACAAGAATAATCAAAATTGTGCGAGACTTTTTCGGTTCAGGTCGGTTCAATTTTATTGAACGGGAGTGTACTTCATCTAAGTATAAAATTTTATGTATTCCTTGTCCAAAACCGAATCACTGTATATGATATTCGGTAGATATCTGATCATTGTATTGGATACCGGCTATCTTGCCTCTGGTTTTCTATGGTTTTCCATGAGAATTGCACTAAGGTAGATACCGGGATAGTTCCTAATAAAGTCAGCCATAGCTGCATACCTTCCTTTTCCTTTCACTTGCCCAATCCTACAGTGTATATATATATATATATATATATATATATATTTTTTTAAATATTCCTAACCCTTTGTTGTGAACTATCATTGGAGTCGAATAGAGTTTTTGTTTAGGTTGTACTTTTATTTTGTTATTTATTAATTTTGACTTCTATGTGGTTGCATTTTTGTGTTGCGGAGCTGGTGGTTGGTAGTTACGTTTTTTGTGTTACGATGTGCATACGACTAGAGAATTGCGAGCAACATCGTTTTGGATAACATAATATATGTGTGTGTGATATATTATACCTAATTAAGTTGATACATCAACAATACAATGTTTTTTCATTTTTTATATTAATTATTACTGGAATGCGTTTTGATAATAAAGATTATTCATCATTAAATAAATTGACTTGCGTATTAATTAAACGGTGGAAAAAAGGATGGAAAAGAATCAATTTTACGGCACACACAACATAATGGTCCTTCGAAGCCGAATAGCGAACTACAATTTGCTAAAAAACTACACTAATGGGAAAAAACTTGGAAGTATATTTTGGATTTCGGATGGTTATCATTGGCAACGGGTCAACGATTCCATAATACATACATCTTAATCAGCGTCAACGGGTCGTCGATTAAGAAAATTACTTCTATTTTGGGAAAATACCGGTTTGCTAACCGTACACAAGTAAGTGTTGTGTTAAAATAAATGGATTTTTGGATGGTTATCATTGGCAACGGGTCAACGATTCCATATTACATTCATCTTAATCAGCGTCAACGGGTCGTCGATTAAGAAAAATTACCGTACACAAGTAAGTGTTGTGTTAAGAAATATATAATATTAAAAACATCTTCTTCCAATATTCATTGTTACAATTTATTTTATTCTAAGAATTTGTAAAGCGATACAATTTGTTGTCAACAATCTACGAGGTCAAATAACAACCAAATTTCATATAAATACATAACAAGTCAGCCAATACTCAATTAATACTGTATGCAATATACCCTACTTATACGATACAGTACATGGTATAAGTTGTACTCTGTCTTATGTGAATAGATTGTTGTTCATGAAGTATCTTGAGGTAGTCTGTCCATAAGTTGTTTTTTAGTTGTTATTCAAATAGTAAATATTTAACGGACTTTTTATAATTATTATTCATTTGCTACTGCATAAATATATGTTAGAAAAATGGCGGATAATTTAGTAAAATCAAGAGGTAACGTAATTACTAGAATTTCAACATATGTTAGCAATTTTAATATAAATGATGGGGATTTAAACGAAATTATTATACGCGAACAAACACTTATTGAAAAAATTGCTGAATATAACAAAATACAGAATGAATTGGAGGAAGAGAATGAAGGACAATACGGTCCGGTTAGGGATATTACAGAGTCAAAATATATAACAATTCGGGCAAGAATAAATGCAATACTGCGTGGTACTTCAAGCACGACAAGTACATATTTTTCGGATCCCAATGCCAGCGGATCTAGCGTAGCGGGAATACCTTCAAGTAATCGGTCCAGTTCGGAAAATTTAAAACTACCAAACATTTCGTTACCTACATTCGGGGGTAACCAAAGTGATTGGCAATCTTTTAAACATTTTTATTTAGTGATGATATGCAATAATGGTGCTTTATCGGCAATCCAAAAGTTTTACTATCTGAAATCGAGTGTCAAGGGTGATGCTTTAGCATTAATTAAATCGCTTCAGGTGACTTCGGCAAATTATGAAACGGCTTGGAATACAATTAATTCTAGGTTCGCTAATAAACTTTTAATAATAAATATTCATTTGAAAGCCTTATTTGAAATAAAACCACTAATCAAATGTACGTTAAGTCTTAAGGGTTCAGCATTAAGAAAATTAATATTGGATTTTAATCAAAATCTAGATTGCTTAAAAGGGTTAGAGGTAGACATTGCCAACTGGGACGTTTTACTAATATATCTATTATGTCAAAAATTAGATAGCTCTACACGAAAAGATTGGGAATTACAACGTAAGACAAAAACTACTGCAACAGTTAAATAATTTTCGGACTTTATTGAACATCGGTGTTCAGCGTTGGAGTTAATAGGGGAAACAGAGAGCAAACCACAACGGATACAAACTAAATCTTATGTGGTTAGCAAAGATGTAAATCTATGCATTGTATGTTGCAAACCAGTTGGATTGCACATTGTACTACATTTTTGGGTTTTTCAGTTGATCAGAGAAGATCATTGGTTAAGTCAAAAAGACTTTGCTACATCTGTTTGTCTACTGCACATGCAGTTACAAGTTGCCAGTCTAAATACTCGTGCAGTAAATGCAAGCGCAGACACCATTCATTATTGCATATGGAAAGTGATAATTCCAAATGGGAAGGGGAAGCAAAACAAGCTGCTTCGACAGTTACACAGGCTGTTTCTAAAAGCGAACTTACTAGTTCAACGATGAAACCACCTGAAATAAAATCGGTTTACTTATTACAGAACATACAAAGGGAAGTTTTGCTATCAATGGTTCACAAAGTTGTATTATTACGAAACATCTAGCTAATCGGTTAAATACTGTAAGGAACGAAAGTTCCGTGCAAATCTTTGGAATAGCAGGTTCAGCGTCATCTGCAAATATGTGTTCGACTATTACTATCAAATCTAGAATAAACAATTATAAATTTACGGTATCATGCATAATCGTTGAACAGATTACCGGGTTGTTCCATAACGGGTGGTAAACACGACTAATTGGGATATTCCTCAAAATTTGGTGTTGGCAGATCCTACCTTTGGTGAACCCCACCAAATTGATATGCTAAATGGGGCGGAATTGTTCTTCCCAATTTTGAAGCCAGGAGTTATTAAATTGGGAGCAGGAAAACGAATCCTACACAACACCACATTCGGATGGGTTGTGTCAGGAAAAGCTAACTCAAGCACAACAAACTGTCACATAGTTCATTTACATGCGACAAGTACTGGAGACATTAACGACTTAAGGCCACGGTTTTGGGCTTTGGAGAAATCCAACCAGAATAACGCGCTGACTGTTGACGAACGCAAATGTGAAAACATATTTGAGTGAACCGTTAAGCAAGGTCCGGACGGAAGATTTATAGTAAACTTACCATTACGAGACCAATTTCAATTAGACGATTCTTACCAAAATGCAGAAAGTCGTTTTAAGTCTTTAGAACGAAGGTTAATTCAAAATGAAAAACTGTATACGGAATATAAAAGTTTATTAGTATAGAAGAAGTATGAGTATTTTGAATTGAAACATGCAGAACAAACAAATAATTGTCAGTTAAATATGGCTAGCAGCAGTGGCCAAGCAATACCATACCACGCGGTAATAAACGACAACAGTCTTACTACCAAGTTACGGGTTGTATTCGATGCTTCGATGAAGTCATCGAACGGGCTACGTCTGAACGACGGGTTGTTGGTGGGTCCAACAGTACAGACGGATTTGTGGTCTATATTAATACGTTTCCGCACATTTTTATATGCACTGACCGCAGATATCCAAAAAAATGTATGTAAGTTGTTTTAACTGATTTATTTATTCTGAAAGAATATACAAAGTTTTTATATTCACAATTATAATAATTATTAAATAATACCTGAAAGAATAAATTAAATTACAAGTTATTAATACAATTTATTAATTAATTCTTCTGTTGTCTTTTATAAATTATGACGCACAAAAAGTACACAAACATAACCTTCTATTCTGTTCTAAATACGTATGATAAATGTATACAGTCTACTCTACTCTCTGATGGTAATGCACAAACTATATTTTAAATTTCGGTCGGTAATGTAGAAACCTATAATGGAATTTACATATATAGGCAAATTCGGGTAGCCGTGACGTATGGAACCTCTGCGGCACCGTATCTAGCAACAAAATGCCTTAACTATTTAGCCAAAAACGAATTAGAACAATTTCCTTTAGCGGCATCACGATTAATCAATGACACCTACGTTGACGACATCGTCACTGGAGGAAATTCGGTTTCCGAACTGTGCGATCTAAAGAAAAAATTCATTAATTTGTATAAAAAGGGACAGTTCCAATTGCACAAATGGAACAACAATTACAAACAGATTTTAAATTAATTTAATGAAAATGAATCATTTAGTCGAATTTTTAAAGACGAAAACGTACCGACAAAAACATTAGGTTTGATTTGGGACTCTGTAAGGGATCGATTTCAAGTACAGATACCTGAACAGTTTATCTCTGATAAAAAAAATAAACGGGAATTTTAGCCTGCATATCTAAAATGTATGATCCATTAGGTATTTTAGGCGCGGTCACAATTATCGGAAAGATGATAATGCAAGATATTTGGAAAACTAATATCGATTGGGATGCGACCGTTCTAAATGAGATTTGGAAACAGTGGGTGAATTTTTGGGATCAATTACTTTCGAACATTCGACTACGATTCTGGCCAGTGAATGCGCGGAATAAAATTAAACAATTCATATACAAATGTATCGAATATCATCGGTTCAAAGCAAATGCATTAAAGCAAGTAATGGGACAATTACCAAAGGAGCGGGTGAACCCCAGTCGAACATTTTTGACAGTTGGGGTAGATTACGGGGGTCCGATAATGATACGGGAATCTGGCTTAGGCAAGGCTAGAGTAACCAAAGCATACATTGCTCTGTTTGTATGCATGGTTATCAAAGCCATACATATCGAACTAGTTTCTACTTTAACAACGGAAGCATTTATCGTCGCATTTCGTAGGTTTATTGGTCGGCGTGGAAAATTTCAGAAAATCGTTTTCGACAATGGAAGTAACTTTAGGGGGGCTGCCCACGAACTGAATGAACTTAAAGAATTTTTTCAGAGAAATGAAAACTTGTGACAGTTAATCGACGCTACGATCATAGAGGGTATTCATTGCTCCTTTATACCGCCTTACACGTCCCATTTTGGGGGGTTGTGGGAAGCGGGGATTAAAAGCGTGAAAACCAACCTGAGAAAGGTGATGGGAAACATGTAACTGACCTTTGATGAATTGACCACCGCACTGATCAGCATCGAAGCAGTGGTCAATTCCCGACCGTTATGTGCTTTAACAAATACTCATGAAGAACTAGCCTATCTTAGCCCAGGGCATTTTTTAATTGGAAATGCGCTCACCAGTTTTCTTGAGCCATCTTTAAATAATGTAACCTTAAACAAATTACCGTGTGGCAACAGATTGTATCAGCTAGGGATCACTTTTGAAGAAGATGGTCATCTGATTATTTAAATGAATTGCAAAATAAACCAAAGTGGCATGTGTCGGAAGGGAAGTTTATAGTGGGGTCAATTGTGTTGATAAAAGAGAACAACGTGCCTCCATTGAAGTGGATTTAAGGGAAGTGTTTAGGGAAGAAACTTTAGTTGAAGGACCCGGGTCGTAGTCCTTCTGATGGTTGGGTCAGAGTGGCAAATATACAAACAAAGTGTGGGCTCGTGAAAAGAGCCTTCAACCGACTATGTTTATTACCTATTCAATAAATTGGGTAGATATCAACGGAGTTGAGTCAACGGGGGGGGGGATATGTTGTGAACTATCATTGGAGTCGAATAGAGTTTTTGTTAAGGATGTACTTTTATTTTGTTATTTATTAATTTAGACTTCTATGTGGTTGCATTTTTGTGTTGCGAAGCTGGTGGTTGGTATGTTACGTTTTTTGTGTTACGATGTGCATACTACTAGAGAGTTGCGAGCTTACAGTCAAGCGAGCAAAATCGTTTTGGATAACATAATATATGTGTGTGTGATATATTATACCCAATTAAGTTGATACATGAACAATACAATGTTTTTTAAATTTTTATATTAATTATTACTGGAATACGTTTTGATAATAAAGATTATTCATTATTAAATAAATTGACTTGCGTATTAATTAAAAGGTGGAAAAAAGGGTGGAAAAGAATCAATTTCACGGCACACACAACATCCTTTCTCTATCATAATCCTACCAAAGAATACATATATATGCATATTTGTATTCTTTAATCCTACCCTTCCTGGTGGACGATGACACATCACCTTCCCGTGTGCATCTAACTTTTTTCCCTAGTTTATTTTTTTTAAGAAAAGTGAAAATTATTAATTATTTCATAAATAGTACGTATTTTAAGATAATGAAAGAAAAAATGAAAGAAGAAAAAAGGACTAATTTAGGAATCAAACCCGGGACAAAAAGCTTTTTAATAGTATGAACCGCATCTAGCTACGCAGTATACGATCAGAGTTGAAATAAATTATACGTAATATAAGTTTCGCTTGTGCACACCTGAAATTCAATTGACCCATTTTTTTTTGACTTGAATTGTTTTTTTACAAGTTTGTCGTTGATTTGGATAAATAATAACAATACAGTTTTTCTTAAAGTTCTAATAAATGACAGGAGATTTATAAAAAAAAAAAAACTAATAACCTCCTATAATTTAATTTTTTAACTAATTAAATTAGAAACATTTGGGTAGTATCAAATTTTCCAATTGATTGTGGTCAAGTTTTTGAGACGTCAAATATTTGAAATTAAATAAGCCTACGAAGTTGAGCTTTAATCAACTTGCTGCTGCTGCTTGCTTGCTTGCTGCTCTGGTGGCAGCGGACAATCATCACCGGCAACAACCAATTTTGCACCAAAGGGCCCAGCATAAAATTTGTGTCAACGGTGGGAATGCAACAATATAAATACTCATAACTGTTTCCAGCTATGTACATTATGTTTTGGACTTCTGATGTTTTATTCCGGGTTCACTTCTCGTTTCAAAATTAAATTTTTTTTTTCTCTATTTTATATTTATCTATTAAATGATATAATTTATATGAATTACATTTTAATAATTAATATACCAAGCATTTATGTCAAGGATTAATATTTTCAAGCGTTACAAAGTCGGGACTAAACTTAATATACCTTGTATATTTATATACACTGGGTATAATAAGAAAAAAAAGAAATAAATAAAATAAAAAGTTAAGAGAAGTAACTTAAACTGTTGTATATGAAGGTTTTTCAAATGAACTCATATTTATGTATGTATGTTTCTCTATACATATATACCTAAAGAGTATAGACTGCTGCCCGATGTTAGATAACTGATATACTGTACATTGCGATACATGTTAGATGTACATAATTCACATTGTTTAAATAGAAATTTTGACAAATCTATTCAGTTTACGAAAAAAAGATTCAAACGAAACCTGTTAATTTTTAAGAACAGA
The DNA here is from genome assembly GCA_963920215.1 of Nineta flava. Classification (NCBI taxonomy): domain Eukaryota; kingdom Metazoa; phylum Arthropoda; class Insecta; order Neuroptera; family Chrysopidae; genus Nineta; species Nineta flava. The sequence goes on along the minus strand of OY986046.1, from coordinate 31,358,689 downwards.
ATATTTGTTATCCTAAAATATTTTTTCTATATCTTACAGTTTCAAAGATATATATTCCCCAGCTCGGGAGTGCTATGTTTGACCCGAAATTATGACAAATTTATTGAGTGTACAAAAAAAACTTTTGAACAAAAGTTGTTTATTTAAACAGAAGATTTTTTGTAAACAAATTTTTTTTCTATCTCTTACGGTTTCAAAGACGTATATTTTCCCCCTCCAAGCAAACTTGACCATACTGTTTTGCTCTATAACACACAAAATTTTCAGTTCGTTTTCTCTTTTCGTTTTTGAGTTATCGACTTCACGGACAGACGGACGGACATGCGGAAATGGACGAATTTATGAATACCTTTGTGAAGCATTTTTATCAAGGATTAATATTTTCAAGCGTTACACAGTCGGGACAAAACTTAATATACCTATACTGGGTATGAAAGTGTTTAAAAGACTTTTTTGTTGATTTTGCAAAAATGTCATTTTAATAAATATATTTGTTTTGAATGTCAAATGTTTACAATTTTGTAAGAGTTAAATAATAAGTTTAATAAAAAATTAAGAATTAATAATAATAATAATTATAATTATAATAACAACAACAACAACAACAACAACAATAATAATAATAATAATAATAAAGGTCTTTATTATAATATTTTATAAATTAATACAAATTTGACAATTTTTTCTTTTTGCAGACATATTCTATTGTCATTTTAGACCGTCGAAAGAGTTGTCTTTATATAAATATATAAATTTTAATTTAGTTACAACTATAATTAGACCAATTTTTCTTAAACAAATGATAACTCTTGACTCTTTCTTAAACAAAAATTTGAAAATTCTACTTTAACAAACAAATAAAAACAATTTACTAAGCGTTTATAAAATATATGCATTAACATGAATTGATAACCACAAACATAAAATATAGCAACTCTAACAGAAAAATTTTTAGTAGTTAAATTCAGAAATCAAAGTATATCTGTATTTCCAGGCACATTTGCAATACTTAACAAAACTAGGCCAATCTTTTCCATTCAAATACTCCAAAAAATCTTGATAGCTAAGCAACGGCTATTTAAAATATAGATTCCGAAACTCTTGGAGAATAGGACTGACAGCAATAAAATGAAACACAGTTTCTTCTTCTAGTTTATTACACATAGAGCAGATTTTTGTTTCATGACTATAAGAGTATTTATTTAAGTAGAGGCGTTCTCCCCTAGCTTTAATTGTCCAGCCTATGAAATTGGAATTCAGGTCAGAAGAAATACAATTATTGCCTGCATGCAATTCTTTATAAAGAGGATGTTTAATGCTATTTAATGATTTTATTTTATATTCGTTAATAATTACGTCACGTTAAGGATTGATTACATTTGAAATTCGTATTGACCCACTTAGCAGGTCCTGGATATCAATATCACATCAATTACATATCTCATTGACTTCATTATACCAGAATAGTTTGCTTTCAATTATCTTCCTCATAAAAGTGAAAGGATATCTATATGACGGTAAATTGAGACATCTTTTTATATACTGCAAGTGGAGTTTGAAAGTAAATAGAAATAGTGGTACGCGATCTGTTTCTAGATAAATGAGAAAATCCGGCGTATTTCTAGGCAAATTGAAGCATTTTTTAATAATGATTTTCAAAACTATTTCCACATTATTAAATTTATGGTATCCCCACACTTGAGCTCCATAACAAAGAAGTGATCGCGCAACTGCATTGAAAATATTTAGTCTAGAAGAAAAGGGTATGCTTTTATTTAAAATAATATTGTTGAAGGAGTGCATGGCAAATTTCGCACTCTCTGTCTTTACCTTAAAATGTTAATCAAAAGACAGATTTGAAGACAGAATGATGCCAAGATATTTATAATTGTTAACCACAGCTATTTTTTTACCCATATAGAACCATTTTTCGTGTTTAGCAGACCTTCCACCATTTCTAAAGACCAAATTTTAGATTTATCTAAATTCAATTGCAAGTTCCAAGTATCGCAATATTATTCCAAAGAAGTTATCATTTTTTGAAAAGTTAGTCTGTCTGATGCTAATAGTACAAGGTCATCCGCATAAGCCAACATTTTAACACGAGTATCTCCTACTGTAATACTACCATTTAGATAAGTTTCAAGGTCATTTATAAATAGGGAGAACAAAATTGGGCTAAGAAGACAACCTTGTTTTAGGCCCATGGTTGTTTCAAAAGATGCGGTTAAACCCTTCTGACACCAAACCGAAGCGGAAGTTCCTACGTATTAGTTTCTTAAAATATTAATAAACTTATAGGACATGCCCATTTCAAAGAGCTTATACAATAGAGAATATCGATCAATACGATCAAAAGCGGCTGAAAAATCTACAAAAAACAAAAATACTTTCTGGCGAATATGACTTAATTTGATTCCAAAAACTCTTAGAATCATTTACCGTATTAAATGTTTCGATGATAGTCTCAGTATGCTGTTTTTTCTTTGATCTGCACAGATTTTTATATTGTTTTCTGACATTCAAATAATGAAATTTAACTGTTTCAGAATTCGTTTTCCTAAATATATGCAATAGTTTAAATAAGTAGATGCGCATTTTATGGCACTCACTATCGAACCAATTCGTTTTATAAATAATAGGCTTGTTTGTATAGTGCATATTATGGTTATGCGCCACTTTATTTATAATCATAGTCAATTTTTGCAGACCATCTTCAGACGCACCTTCACCTATTGTACTTAATAGTTCATCAATTTCGTTTCTATATGCATCCTTAAATTGATGTTTCCACTTTAACTTTGGTAGAAGAGGAATGATTTGTTCATGTTGAGTTCCCAAATTACATTTGACAATAATAGGAAAGTGATCAGAGAAGCACTGTTGAGCCACTTCAAAAGAGAGCACACTCGGTAATAAGTTCACAGAAACCGCACAATAATCAATAACTGAGGCACCAGCCCCCCCAACAAAAGTGTACTCTCCATTGGAGTCACTCCTAGTACGTCCATTTAATATTGCAAAATTAAAATCTTCCAACATACATAAAAATCGTTTTCCGTTTAAATGAATCACCTCATCTTTAGAATTTCTTTTAGAGTCTACACGATTAAAGAAGCTCCCCTTAACAAATCTTTTGGAATGATGTGGTTACTGCCATTCTGCAATTGAAATCGCCCATTAACACAAAATCTAACTCTTGGTAACTTTCAATTAAATCACAAAGTTCTTGAAAATCCTCCTGCCACCGGTTACATATTAAGTACACTGGGACTATACAAAAGTGAAATGATTCTGTTTTGATTTCAATAACCACATATCCCGAAAGATTCCTAAACTTAACAATATTTTTCCGAAGCAAATCTCTTTTAATTGCGAAGATAGAACCTTCGCTAGCCCTACCATATTTTGATTGTTTAGTTGCATGCGTAAATTCTAACTGGTATTCAGAGTATATTTTCTTAAATTCGATACATATGTCTTCTTCATATAAAAAGGTTTCGAACAGCAGAAATATTTATTTTTTTAAAATAATATCTAAATTCCATATCATACAATTTACTTTTAATACCTGATATGTTATACCCCACTATGTTACAATGTTTGTTGGTCTCCTTTCCATCATGTTTACGATTACTAGCTGGTTTATTTTGTGGATTTTGTTGATGACGAGTTGATGTTGACTCACTGCGGGGACGAAAATAGTTCTGTATGTCAGAACCTCCTGTAGATCATGTTTTAGTTGATATTCTTCTCCTGATTAGAAATGTATAGGATCTAGTTGATGCAATTTGCTTGCCGTTCTGATTCAATTATTTACTGTTAATAAATCATTTTAATTTTTTAAATAAACATAACTATCATGTGTTGAAACTATATTTGTTAATTAATTGTAAAGGTACATAAAAACAACAGACGTAGGTGTTATCAGTGTATGGATTTTTATCGTTTTTTTTCTTTAAAATTTCTTTAAAAAATTTAATTTTGATACAAAATAGAAGTGTCATAGAAATTCGTGTTAAATAAGAGTGAAGTGTATATTTGGTTTTGTGAATAGACCCTGCAGAAGTTATAGAATTAATCAAAGTTTTTTTGTGTAAGAAAGTCAACTGGAAGACATTTTATTGTTTTTTTTAACAAACAAATAAAATAATAATAATACATTCATGGTGCCAAACATATTTTAAAAAGCGATCAATTAAATATATGTTAAGTGGCGAAGTGGTTAAGCTAAGTGCTTCTAACCCTCTGCGATTACAATTTCTTTTTTTTTAAACTTTTTTTATTTTATCTCTTCATTATTTTTGTTCTCTTTATTATTTCTATTATAAAAATTAACAAGAAAATACAATGGCCTTAAGTGAAGAAAACAGAATATTGCTTGAAACAATTTTGAATAGTCAAGCAACAATTGTTAATAGCTTAAAAGCGGAATCCAAATTGATGAATGAGATCCTTTCGTTAAAAGGGTTAACAAGCAATTGGAAACTAAATGTTCAAATTTGGAAAAAAAAGTACAAGATCAACGTGAAATGATATTACATTTGCAAAAACAAGCTAACTGTAATAATATAATCATACATGGAGCTGAAGAAATTGGAGATGAATCTGATATTGAACCAACAATTATAAAAATGTTGAACGAAAAACTTAACATTAATGTGAAAGCTGAGGAAGTTGATGAAATATATAGGTTGGGAAGAAATAAAAATACTGACTATCCTCGACCAACAAAAGTAAAATTGTTATGTAAGAAAACAATAGTAAAAATCATAGAGAAGCGAGGAATGTTGAAAGGCACGAGAATATACATAAATGATGATCTACCAAGAACATTGAGAATAAGAGAAGCGGAGAAAAGAAAGCAGAAATTAGAGGGAAAATTCAAAACAAATGGTAAAAGGTTGGTACCTCAATCATCAGAAGAGGGAGAAAATGGAGAACCTAAAATTATACAAGAGGCAAAAAAGTTTAATGGTGTACCAAGTAGATTCCAGGGTGAAGAGATCGCAAGCAAGGGAAGCAATTTAAAAAACCAAATATTTTTGTTTTGGAATATTGAAGGGTTAAGGAATAAAATTAATAATTTAGATATAGGGTCTTATTTTCAAAATTTTTCATTTATAGGACTAGTAGAAACTTGGTCACAAGAAGGTGAAATTTATAATATTGCTGGGTTTGATTACATATCTAAAAGTATGCGACGACAAGCAGAAAAGGGTAGGCATCCTGGGGGGTCTGGCGTTGTTCTATCAAGTGCAATACCGAAATTGTGTGCATGAAATTAAATCCGAAAGTATGAATGAGATTATTTAGGTATTATTAAAACAAAAGGGAGTGGAACTGCTAATTGGTGTTATTTACACACAGCCCGAGTATTCAAAATATGCTAGTATTGATTTTTATGAGAGGTTAGATGATAAAATTTTCAAAATGTCCCAAAACTACCCCAAAGCTGAAATTATACTGGGTGGAGATTTTAATGCAAGAATAGGGGAAGAACAAGATACTATAAATTTGGATACCAGTGAAATAATTACTTGCACTGAAATCGATAACTTGGGTCCACAGCCAAGGCATACCAAAGATCTCTACTTGAACAAATATAGCAAAAAATTATTGGAGTTTGTAAAGCAAAATGATTTCTTAATATTGAATGGAAGAGTGAAGGATGATTATGCTGGGGAATGGACATATGTGAGTAGCAAAGGTAAGAGTGTAATTGATTACGTGATGGTTACAAAAGGGCTATGGGATTGTGATATCAATATGAGAGTAGGCGATATGTTACAGTCTACTCACTTTACTTTGGAAGTGGAAATCAAGGATGGTTGCATAACTACACAGCAAGCTGAAAATGGTACAAGTTAACCTAAATACAAGTGGTGTGAGGAAAAACGCTCTAATATTATTGATAGGATAAGAAGCCAGGAAACTGAACTCTATTTAGCTGGCGTTAAGAATTGTTTATTGGACTATTTGAACTGTCGAAAAGATTACAAAATAATGTGTGAAGAAAAAAACATCAGTACGAGCTCCAATATATAGAACAAATTCTTGAAGCATTAAAAAATAGTAATTCAAAACAGGTATGGGAGTTAGTAAAAAAAAACAATAATCGAAATAACAATCAGAATAAGTATTCTATTAATGAAATAACGTGGATTTTCTACTATACAAAATTTTATGGAGGAGAAGCTGCGAATTTACGCAGTGTTGATCTGGACTATGATGTTTGTGAGTTTAGATTTGAGGAAACTGATGTTGATGTGGTTCTTGGATCGTTAAAAAATGGTAAGGCATGTGGTATTGATGGTATATTAAACGAATGCATCAAATTAGCTAGTGAAAACTGTAATTTAAGTTTAATCTTTACATTATTATTCAATGCCATGTATGATCTTAAAATATTTCCAGAATTATGGAATACTGGTATTGTAGTAAATCTATATAAAGGAAAAGGAGATGTATATGAACCATCGAATTACCGTGGTTTAACGCTCTCACCCAGCATCAGTAAAACTTACACTTAACTTTTATTTGCACGTGTACAGCAATGGGTCGATAAAGAAAACATACTTAACGAATTCCAAGCGGGTTTCAGGAGGGGATACGAAGCAATGGACAACATCTTGTTACTTAAAACCTTAATTGATAATACATTGAAACTAAAGAGATGCAAGATGTACTGTTGTTTCATAGATTTTGAGAAGGCATTTGACAGGGTCGATAGAGGTCTGTTATGGAATAAATTATCAAATATTGGACTTCCTAAAAGTATGTTGTCTGTTATTCAATCAGTGTATAAGAGTATCTCTTGCTGTATACGGTTGAACGATAAGCGCTTATCGAAACAGTTCCAGACGTACCGAGGTTTAAGACAGAGCTGCCATTTATCAACTCTCCTTTTTTTACTATACATAAACGATTTGAATGAACGGATGCAAAGCATAAATACCACATCTCCGGATTTCAAGGGAAGAGAAATAAAAATATTATTTTACGCGGATGATTTAGTCATCTTATCAAGAACTACTGCGGGAATGAGACGTGCTCTGCAAGCATTACAAGAATACTGTAGTAAATGGAAACTATGTGTGAACGTCGATAAAACAAAAATGTTTATCGTAAGTAATGGGTGTAAACATTCAGCAAATGAAACATGGAGTTATTCAGACCAAACCATTGAAAACGTTAAAAAATTTAAATACTTAGGTGTTGTACTGACATATAATGGTAAATGGAGTGAGCATGTTAAATCTATGAAAGAGAAAGCTAAAGTCGCTCTGTTGCGCATACGAAGACATATTTACCAATTTGACAATTATCCAATAAAGGTCATACTTAATTTTCTCAATGCCTTGGTTGTACCCATCTTAATCTACGGATGCGAAGTTTGGGCTGTTGATACTACAAAAGAGCAGTTGAAAACAGTTAACACACTGGGGTCTAATTTTTATAAAGAAATTTTGGGTATCGCAAAATCAACCTGTAATGCTGCGATATCTATTGAATTGGGAACAAAACCAATAGACATTATCTGCCTACAGAGAGCTATAAACTATAATATACGGATACTTGGGAGTGAAAAAAAATTACCAAAAATGTAAGCAGATAATCGTAGTGATTGGTTTGCTGAGCAACTATCCAAATTTGAACTGAGTGATGACAGCAGTAAGTTATTTGTAAAAAATAAATTGAAAGGGAACTCGTTGCAATTGTCGCTCAGTGAAATATATAGCAAAGAAAGCTTATCGATGTTCAACAAACTTAATCATTATGTGCGGGGGGGGGGTGTTGTATTTGAATGAATGTGGAAAGATTGATAGAAGGGTTATTGTTAGTTTTAGATTATACACATTTAAATGGGAAAACAAAAAAATAAATGGAAAAAGGCTATGTAAATTGTGCCCGGGGATAGAATCGGTAGAACACTTACTAGAATATTGTCCAGGCACTGCGGGGGAATATAGGCAGAGATTGCATAATTTAAATATTCAGAAAGCAGAAGATATTTTGAATGTTCATGACAAAATTACACTTAAATATGTCATTAACTATTTAAATTTTATTTTGTTAAAACGAAAAACAATGGTCTAATCATATTTCTGTGACCTTTTGTCTCTCTGGTTTTGCTTTTGAATTAAGAAGCAGTGAGTTGCAAGAATTTGTTTATTAGGTAAAACTTTTTCAGGAATTTTTGTTTTACTTTTTTTATTTGATTGTGAATGCTATTGTCATTATTATTATTGTATATATTGTAACGGTTGAAATGAGTTCAACCTTCGATGAGAATCTTTTTATTTATTTATTTATTTTTTTCGATTCGATGTGGATTCGACGCAACTGGTCACTGGTGCCACCTGAAGGACACCGGGGCCAGAAAACGAAACAGACGGCTTCGAAATCCGATGTCGCCGTCGACATGAATAATTATAATTATTTTCTATTGATTATTTTATTTTATTTTTTGTTAAATTAGCACACATTAAATAATTACCGACCTCGCTCAATCATCGATCATCGACATGGAGGTTGGAATGGTGTACGAGGAGCCGACTGTTTGTATGGAGGTCTGTAACATCCACTACTGCTCGTCAACTATTACTCTATTTGTAAAGTTAAAACTAAATCACAGGCCCGTACTATGAACTTGTTGAAGTGGTAATCGCTAAGTTCGAGTGTGTGATTGTTTTGGGACACGTTTCGTTGAACGGATGAATTAAAAAATGTTTATAAACAATATGCAAGTTTATATTTCTGTAATACGATGGATAAAAAGGATAATGAATTATTAACATTGGAAATAGTACGTCGTTGTGTTGAGTTGTTGGATCGAAATGTTGGAGGTGTATGTGAGATCGAATTTGAAGAATATTTTACGATACTTGAAAAAGCAATTTTATATTGGATGAACTAATGATGGGTGGTGAAACACGAAATAGCATCAGCAACATTACACCAAATAAAATAGTAAATTAAGTAAATATTATAAAATGTTAATAATTCAAAAGCCAACCCTGGTGCTCAGATTTAAACTTGCAGTGACGAAATAATTTTAAAAGAATTTAAAAAATGTGAAAAACAGAGGTGTTTTTGTGTTCTTTTTGTTTGTTTCGTAGGACAACTTTGTGAGGAACGATGATAATTAATAATTGGATTCTGATTTCGATAGCCGGACGCTTCGTATCGTAGCGATTATTAATAAATTGTTGAATTGAATTTTGTTGAACTGTTGAAGATAATTTTTTTTTAAATTTGTAAAATATTGATTACGAACTGAACATTATTACAATTTTTTTTAATTTTAATCGTGATTTTTTGGATTTATATTTTTGTTTTACCGAAACGTTAATTTTTTTGCGTGTGAGCGTGTTCATGTGAAAATTTTGTTGTAAATCGTCATTACGAAGTACATTTCAATTTTTTTTTCGTATTGTTTAATTTTATTATTATTTATTTTGTTTTTTTTTTTAAATCGATTCACGTAAATTCGTTCTGGTATTGTATTAAATAATTTTTTTTCATGTTCGATATTTATTTATTTTGTTAAAATTCGAGTATTTTATTTAATTTTTTTTGATATTATTAGATTTTAATTCTTGTTGTGAATAAATAATTATTTTTTTTTGGTTTCATAATTTTGTTTACTCATATTCAGACGAGTGTCCACCTTCCTGACCTGCCACCCAGATTAAGGGTTGACGAGCTGTCGTATGATATTCGTGAGTGGTACTCTTTAAAAACCTGGCGCCCAACATAATTTTTTTTGGTATTTCGATTGGTGCTACAATTTGTCGGCTAGCCATCACCTTGTTGATTCCAAGGTGGTGGTTTTTGTTGTTTTATTTTGTTGTTGTTACCTACGTTATAATAACTAAATAAGTTGATTTGTATATTACATGTCAAATAATAATAAATAAATAAATAAAGATATTCTCCTCCTTTTCTTTGCGTTGTCGGGTTCTGACATCAGTGTTTTTCTGCTTCATTGTCCGATTCTTCATCCATTACCCTATTAGTCTTCACTACCTCTGAAACATGAATGAACTTTCCCTCTATCACAAGACCATTCCTTCTTAATAGGCTGTTTTTTCCCGACTCTTTTAATGCATTATGTATTTTCAGCATTTCCTTATACTGGAGTTGAGTCTCTTTGTCTCGATCTTCAGACACGAATATTTCAGTACCCTTTAGAGTTCCTGCCTTGTGAAGTATTCTTCTTTTGTTTATGTTTGTCGTAAATGATTGTGAAACTTGTATAAAGTAAAAAAAAAAAAAAAAAATTTCAGGGAACCAATAATGCCATGAACAGTACCTGAGGCACCCTGGCAGATGATACGATTATATTTTTTTCATTATAATGGAGAAGAATATTTAATCATAGTCGATTATTTTAGCAAATATGTAAAGATAATTAAAATGTCAAATTCAACATCCGCTAAGGTGATTAAAGTACTGAAATCATAACGATTACTAGGCATAACGATTTCCAAAAGCCTTGATAGCGTATCGGCCACTGTGTTGTCTTTTCTGGCAACATGAAGAATATCCGTTGTGAATTGTGATATGAATTCCAACTGCCTTGTCTGTCGCGGTGAATCGTTTTTGTTCGGACTCTTGGTGAATGCGAAGGTTATCGCTTTGTGATCCGTGTAAATAGTGAATGTGTGACCTTTATTTGTTTTGTCGCTTGGTATATCGCTGTAAGTTCTCTGTCGTACGATATATTTGGTTTGAGCCGGATTGAATTTTTTCGAGAAAAAGTCTAAGGGTTAATAGTCTTCGTCGTGTTGTTGTTGAAGCACCGCACCCATTGCATTATTACTTGCGTCGACGTGAATGGATAGCGGTTTATCGGGATCCGGGTGCGCAAGAGCTATGCAATTTTGAAGCTCGATTTTGAGTTGTGTGAAAGCTTTTACGATATCGTCGTTCCATGCGATTGGGCGGCTGTCATTCTTCTTAGCGTTGCGCGTAAATTCGATCAGTGGTACTTGCGTCGATGCTGCATTTGGTAGTTGCCGACGGTAAAAGTTTATCATACCTAGGAATCGGCGAAGTTCGGCGATCGTCTTAGGCTTAGGATAGTCGACGATTGTTTGGACGCGATCTGGATGCAGTTTTATGCCGGTTTTCGAGACGAGAATACCAAGGAATGAAATCTCACGCTTTTCGAAGTCACTTTTGGCGATGTTGATTGAAATTTTGTGTTCGTTCAGTCGTTTAAATAGCGCGTCGAGATGTTCCATGTGTTGTTCTTCGTTTTCGCTGGCGACCAGAAAATCGTCGATGTAGGTAAAGACGAAGTCGAAGCCACATTAACACCCGTGGATGTATCGCTGAAACGATTGGACAGCGTTGTGGATTCTAAATGGCATAACGGTGAATTCAAATAAACCAAATGGCGTCGTTATTGCAGTTTTGGGAACATCGTCAGGGTTGACAGGAGTGATGTGATATGCCCTAATGAGGTAGATTTTTGAAAATATCTTTTTACTGTGCAGAAAGTTCGTAAAATCTAAAATATGTGGAATTGGGTAACGAACCCGGGCAAGGTTGTGGTATTTAGTGCCCGGTAGTCGCCGGTAGTCGCCGGTAGGTCTCCAAATTCCGTTTTTTTTCGGGACCATGTGGAGCGCACTAGCCCATTGACTTTTTGAAGGGCGACATATTCCGAGTTCTATCATGGTTTGAAATTCCTTTTTTGCCATTTTTAATTTGTCTGGAACCAATCGTCTTGGTTTGGGTGTAAAAAGTGCTCCGCGAGTTTCGATGAAGTGAAATACGTTTTCACACACTGCGCGATTGGCGAAGTTTGCTGTTTTGTGATGTTTGCGTACTTAAGAAATAGTGTGGTGTACTGATGACTGCGATCGATAGTTTATAAATATCGGAAGGGATTGCGCGCGTTCTACCAGCTAGTGGTGCGTTTAATGTTGTCCTTGCGTCTACGAGTCTGCTGTTTTTGATGTCGACCATTAGGTTGTGGAACGAAGGAAGTCAGCGCCGATGATTGGTGCATCAACGTTTGTGATTGTAAAAGTCCATTTGAATGTTCGACGAAGTCCCAGATCTATTCGTAAGCTTTGTTCGCAGTACGCGTTGATCGCTGTGCCATTTGCTGCGTAGAGTTTGAATTCGGCTGGTGTGATGTGGGCTTTGCTTTTGACAGGCGGATCGCTGATGTCCACTCCGGTGTCAATCAAGAAATTGTACGCGGTTGATCGATCGAAAATGAATAGGTGGCCCTGCGGTTTGGGGCCAGCGTCACTGGCCGCCTCTAGTGACCCGCTTGGCCGTTTTCCGAATTTGTACTTTTGGTTACGTAAGTACAAGGTGTCTGACATTTCTTTGCTTTGTCTTTGAAACGTCTGTGGTAGTAGCATACGTTGGATGACGGCGATCGGTTTTGTGAATGGTAATAATTTCGGTAACGAGATCGCGAGTGATTGTTTCTGAATTTCAATCGCTGTAGTTGTGATAATAGTTCGCTCACTTGCTTTTGTAGCTCATTTACGATATTTGAGTTGGATTCCGTTGAGCCATGGGAAATAGGCGCTTGTGAGTGGTTAATCGGTGCAGCGTCGATTACCTTATCGGCCATTTCCGCGGTTTTATTTAAATTATCCGTGCTGATAATATTTGCTTGGCGGAACACGGTAGTCTGTTGAGGAACATTGGCTTTAGGAACTCGTCACCAATGTTGGCGCCTGCCAGTGAACGCATACGTCGGAGGAGAACTGTTGGTTTTTGATCACCTAATTCAAGTTCGGTCAATAGAGTTCTCACCCGTTTGCTCTCTGAATCTGACAACAATGTACTCGAGAACAGAGCGGAACTTACTCATGTCAGTGGTAACACCTGCCGTGTAAAAACTCGCCTCCACTTGTTGGAACCATATTTTGAGATTTTTGTCCCAAAATGTTGGTATTTTAACAGATGTCTTCGCCAGGACGCTCTGCGGATTTTCGTTTTGCGGCGTATTTGTTAAGCCATTTCCGTTGCTATTATTTCCGTTGTTGCCATTGTTGCCGTTATTACCATTGTTGCTTTTGTTGCCATTGTTAACGTTATTATCATTGTTACCTTTGCTTGGGTCATTAGGATCAGTCATTGTTGCGTATTTTGATTTTTGAATACTGGTAATTATGTTAATGTCGGGTCATCAATTTGCAGTTATTCTAATTTTTAACGAATGTCGGGGAATATCACCAATTTGTAGTGTAGTTACCAATTTGTAGTGGGTTATGTTATAAATGAAATACCTTTATATAAATAACAACTTATATATTTTAATAATTACACTACTTAAAAATTTGTTCTACATTCAACTTAACTACTAAACTGCTTTACTATGTAACTGTGTGTACTAACGTTGTATGTATGTATGTATGGCTACTGTATGATGAGTGACACCGTACTGTACTGAATTGAACTGAATGATACTGTGTGACTGTCTGATTTATATATATGAAATGCATGCGTTCTAGAAAGTGAGCGAAACGCATTGAATATTCCAGAATATTCCTATATTCTGTTCGCTTCCAGAACGTGCATATATGTAATACTGGTACATATATGTAAGCATATAAAGATATGCGCGTATACGAAAATGTATCGCTCTGTCCTGCTGCACAGTATTAAATACAATGTGTGCAGTAATGTGTTAGTGTGAGTCACTACATAGCTTCATAATCGACTTAGAGAACGGACAAATTGTGATTATCAACAAAAAGTGCACAAGAATTGGATTAAAACTCGAAGTATTAGAATATACCTAATGCTAAAAATCTTACAATAAAAAAGTCTCTTCATATGATCATATTAATTATGAAAAATTTAAACTCTCTGAGACAATAACTAATGGCAGTCAGTGCACTATTAAATTAATAGAGTCGCCAATTCAGGCATGGCTGCAGCATAGTGGTGATAGAGTTAACTATGAATTAACAAAGAAAAAAACTTGAATATATTACTATTAAAAAAAATTGAATTAAATGAAATGTATTTATTGTATCGCAATAAATAAATATATAATTTTAATATAAAATTATTCACTTTTTTTGTTTTTTTAACCTCTATTTTTAGGAATCCTAAAATATTAATAATTTAGTCTTAAATAAGAAGTCTTAAAGAGCTCTTTTATCTGAGCACTTATAAAAGAGCGCTTGACGAGGTCAGAATAAAGAACCATTAATTTTTTCGAAATCAGAAAAAAGAGCTCTTTAAGACTTGTTTATTGAAGTCTTAAGTTATTCTTAAAGTGGCGCATTGGACGTCCTCAATATTCATATTTTATAGTTTTTATTTTTGTAATTATTTTAGAATCATTTAAAAATTGAAGCTTATTTATTTGATTTGTTTGAAATTATTATGAAATTGTAAACATTGGCATTCAAACAAATTTATTTATAAAAATGATATTTTTGTCAAATCAACATAAAAAGGCATTTAAACAATATTAAGTATTTATGTATCAAGTATATTTATTTATTGTATCAAGTATCGTATATAAATACAATTGACAATAAATTAATTAATAGAGTCAAATAAGGATTTTTCAGGCAGGTTGCTTGGAACCGCAAGTTTTTTTAATGGATTCATCTTGACGTCCTGAATATGACCCTAAATTTTTACGGCCCGACTCGTGACGAAACAGGGTCAAAATATAATTTATTTATAACAAAACAGCAATTTTTCTTAATATCTTTTTTAAAACAAAAAATTTTAAAAATGACATAGAATATTATTCAATTCAATAAAAAAAAAAAAACGAGCCCATGAACATTAAAATCGGTTTATTAGAATTCGAGGAAAAAATTCCCAAAGCTCCAAAAAATTTTTAATTAAAATAAAAAATCTAAAAATTACTTGTTTTTTTTTTAACAATGGAAAAGTATGTTAAAACTAATATGCCCAATTTTAGCCCTTAAAAAAATTAGACCCCCGACAATTAATTAAATACCGAGTCAGCGATTTTTATGAATAAACAGGGTGCATTCCATTTTAGATGAATAAATTTTTTCTTTAATGAAAGGTCTTAAAAATATTTATAAAATGAAAAAGAAAATTATTTTTTTAACTGTATTTTTACCCATTATTTTTCAATTTGTTTATAATGCACTATAATCAAATTTAAAAAAAAAAAAAACAGTTAAGAAATGATTTAAATAAATTTAATTTTCTTTTAACTTATAGATTTTTTATAGACCTTTAATTTAAAAAAAAAACTCCGATACGTTAACTTTTTAGATAGTTATCATATATTTAACCTTTTGCTAATTTACTTATAAACAAATTAATATTTTTAAGGTTATAAAAGGCTTAATCGAAAGCTTAAACACTAACCTATCTAACAATAATCTCAAAAAAAAATTCCGATCAATATGGTTTATTTGTTAAAGAAAACCAGTTTAATATTTGTCGGTTTTTAATTAGAAAATAATATTTTTATTATTAAAATACAGCTGGATTAAATTTATCAAAAAGAGACACAAATATATGTGTGCTATATACTGTATATGCTTATCTCATACATTCAATGTTTGAAGGATTGACAAGCATTACCTATTAAACTTGCTCGTACCAATTGTATATTTTTATGCTTGTCCAATTAATAATTTAGTAAGAATTTAGGGTAATTACTCATATTTAATTGGTAAATATTTGGGTAACATAAAATTTTCCAATTGGTTGTGGTCAAATATTTGAAATATTAAAACATAATACGCCTATGAAGTTGAGCTTAAATCAACTGCTCTAGTAGCAGCGGATCTTCTTCACCTGCATTAATCAATTTTGCAAGGAGCGGAACATAAAATTTATTTATAATATAATAATAATATATAATATAATATAATTCTGGTGTTAAATTGATTGTTGGAATAGGCGACGACCTATATTCCAACAATAAAGCCTGTCATGGTACATGCCACATTAAAAAAAATTATTTTTACTATATCCGGCTTCAGGATGCTAGCATCCCATCCATGGAATTTCGAAAAACCAATTATACCATCTAATTGGTCAGTAATTGGTCATAAATGGTCAGGTAGTCCCATTAATTGGTCAGCGATAGAAAATTTTTTATTGATCTTTTAATTTTTTCTTAGGTCATAAAAAACTTTTAGCGCCCCATCCATTGAATTTCGAATGACCAATTATACCATCTAATTGGTCATAAATGATCAGGTAGTCCCATTAAATGGTCAGCGATAGAAAATTTTTTATTGATCTTTTAATTTTTTCCTAGGTCATAAAAAACTTTTAGCGCCACATCCATGGAATTTCGAAAAACCAATTATACCATCTAATTGGTAACTAATTAGTCATAAATGGTCAGGTAGCCCTATTATTACGGCTAGGGCTACCTCTTTACGATAGAAAACTTTTTGTCGATGTTTTAATTTTTTTCAAGGTCATGAAATAGATTTAGGCGGTCTCCCAGGAAATCGATTTTTCCCAGGAAATAGTCTGGCCAATTATTTATTTTAACTGACCAATTATCAGTTATATATAGCCCTAGGACCATTGAGGATGGTCCCAATGAACTAAAACACCATATGGCGCTGATCGTAAAAAAAGGAAGCGTTGAGATGAATCTGTAGATCTAAGTTTTGTCTTTGGTCTGAAATGTCAATAGATGAAAAAAAAAATGAGGGTCCTTTTGTTTGCCACCGGACACCTTAACTAACGATCACGTATGATAAAAAAAAACTCTGCGAGGTAGTGACTCCTAACGGTGATAGTTAGAAGTTTCAATTTAGGCAATGTACAAATGGATTAATGTCAGATATCGATTTTAAATCTAGTGCAAATTGTTTTTTTTTTGAATTTACCACGTGTCGAATTTTCTGAAATTATGATAAGAATCACACAAAAGAAAACAGAAAAGGAAATTACATTGAAAACAATAGTCACCTACCATATTCTGAATGTGAGTACTATTAATTTTAATTATTTAATAAAAGATTTAAAAAATAAGAAAAATGAACCAAAAACTTAATGAAATTATATGATTTTAGAGATTTAATAGAGAAAAATGAAACAAAAAATACACTCAACGGCACTACAGATGATTTAATAAAAAAATGGAACAAAATTTACAATTAATGATTCTATATGTTAACACACAAAAATATTATTTAAAAATAATGAAATGTTTTATCATAAAATAAATTTAATAAATCTAATTTCGTCGTATTGAAGTAAGTATAATTTTATTGATATTAGATTTTATATAACTATTCGGTAGTCCTAATCTGTCGGAGGATTCACAACTGAATTTTCCCCCTCGTGGTGTTTATATTCAGTCGTGAATTCCCACAAATTGTCCTTTCAGCAATCATACACCCGGTAAATTTGACGCCATAATTTTTGGCCGTTTAATTTCGAGTGTGTTACCCAAATCTGGGTGTGATGTTTAGGCCGTTCTTTAGGACCACCAAGTAATTACTGTACGACTTTTTATGATATCTCCTTTTTAAAATAAATTACCGATATCACTAAATGTTTATTGTTTTATAAGGTATTTAGAACGATATAGTAAAAAAAACGATTGAATAGCTGAATGCAATAGAATTTTAGTTGTCTCTACGTAGATTTTAACTGGAAAGCGTGACTGCAGATGGTACGTATTTTTGACTATGATTAGTAAATATGGAGAAAAGAAAATAACAAAATAATTATTACCTCACTGTTTCCGAGATTCGATTGTATCAACACAATGACGCCCAAACGAATAGCACGTAGATTTTCACGAGAATGCTGGTATTATCGCCATTAGCAATTTTGGTCCGGTGTATGTTTTTTATTCTTAGCCCCAATTAAACTATATGCGTTTTATATATATATATCCAGCTCGTGATGATAAATTCGATTAATAATTCGGAATCGTTGTATTCTTCTATATTTTATAATATTCACAAATGAGTAAAATATTAATCCAAGAGTTAACGTATATCATTTGTTTTAATTATTTGAGTATCATAAAAAAAATTCGATACTCGATACGTAAGATTTACTTCTTTCCGTTTGTACGGCCGATCGTAATCTGAACTGCATGACTGAAATTGTTTTTCAATTATCTCCTCTCGACTACCGAAAAACAATTTACGTAACTCCGATTTGCGGACTTTATCTCGTTGGGTCACGCATTATGTTGATCTCATCTCAATAACAGATCGCGTAACATATTTTTGCTTTTTTTTGTGCGTTCAAACTTGTGTTTTGAGACAGCTTGCGATAATAAATTCAAACACTAATCTTAAGGTGGTTCCCGCGCGTCATTCAACTATTCATTCGTTTTGCTTTTTTTTCTAAATTTTTTTTATTTTTTTTAATTTTTTTATTCATCTCCCTATTATTTTCTTTTAATTAATAATTGTCTGTCAGTTTAATTTACATATATTTATATTTTACGTTTTATTGTTAAGGGTTTGGTCCCCCCACCACATATAAATCACTTTCTTTTTATTTATTTTTTTTTTTTTATACACTTGTTTTAAACACTCCTTTTTAATGTCTTTATTTTTATAATTTTAAGTAAGTGAGATGGAATCGTCACAGGATTATTCTCAATCGATTAGTGCTTTTATTTTGTCTCTGTATGAAATATGGGATGCTAAAATTTTTTCATGACCTCGAAAAAAACTTAAAACATCGATGAAATGTTTTCTATCGCTGACCAAATAATGGGGCTATCTGACCATTTATGACCAATTAGTGACCAATTATATGGTATAATTGGTTTTTCGAAATTCCATGAATGGGGTGCTAAAAGTTTTCTATGATCTTGAAAAAATTAAAAGATCAATAAAAAAATTTGCTATCGCTGACAAATTAATGGGACTA
Organism: Nineta flava; assembly: GCA_963920215.1. Classification (NCBI taxonomy): domain Eukaryota; kingdom Metazoa; phylum Arthropoda; class Insecta; order Neuroptera; family Chrysopidae; genus Nineta; species Nineta flava. The sequence goes on along the minus strand of OY986046.1, from coordinate 31,339,834 downwards.
CCTGACCATTTATGACCAATTAGTGACCAATTATGTGGTATAATTGGTTTTTCGAAATTCCATGAATGGGGTGTTAAAGTTTTCTATGACCTTAAAAAACTTGAAACATCAATAAAAAAATTTTCTATCGCTGACCAATTAATGGAACTACCTGACCATTTATGACCAATTAGATGGTATAATTGGTTTTTCGAAATTCCATGGATAGGGTGCTAGCATCCTGGAGCCCTATATCCACAGCCTTTTCTGCTAATCCACTTGATTTTGGATAGTGAGGGCTGGATGTGATTATTTGAAAATTCCAATTTTTTGAGAATTCAGTGATTTCAGCCGACGAAAATGGCATGTTATCAGCAATCATTATTCTCGGTATGCCATGTAGGTTGGCCATTAAGTTGGAAATTACTATTCGCGATGCTTTCTTTTCTAGTGACCTAATTTCTATCCATTTGGAATAATAATCCATTACTACAAGATAATCTCTTTGGTTAAGTGTTCGAATATCTTCCCCTATTTTTTTAAACGGTAAGTTTGGCAATGGATGTGGAATCAATGGTTCTTTTACATTTGAAACTTGATGTTTCTCATAAATTTTAGATTTTTTTATAAAGTTTTCTATATCCTGGTTTAATCCCGGCCAGTAAATTACTTGCCTTGCACATAGCTTTGTTTTAACAATACCAAAATGACCCTCAGTATGTAGAAATTCTATAATTTTACCTCTTAACTCTGTAGGTATTACTATCCTATCAGTTAAATATATTATATAATTGTTTACAGTAATATCGTTTTTTAAATCTACAAAATGTTTAACTTCATTTGATAATGTTTTTGGCAGCGAGTGCCAACCTTCCTTATACAATTCTAATATTATTTTTAACGTTTCATCTGATTCTGTATTTTCTCTGATAGCATCCTCATCAACAGACTCAAACTGTTCTATCACATGAATAGTTCCTTCCGTAGTAATTTCCCCTCCCCTCATTACCTTTCTTTTAGAAATTTCTCGATAATAAATCTGCAATAAACATTGCTTTACCCGGTAGGTATTGAACTTTTAATTCATACTGTAACAATTTTAATTTCGTTTTTAACAGTCTATCTGACGCAATTGTTTCTAATTCTTTTTCATTTATCGATACAAGTGGTTTATGATCGATCAGTTTGAATCTTTACTTTTTGCTCAAATATGGTATGGAACTTTTTACAACTGAACAGAATGTTGAGCATTTCCTTCTCAATTTGAGCATAACTTTTTTCAGTCTCTGTAAAACTACGGGATGCAAAGGAAACAGGTTGCCCATTCTGCCCATCATTTCTATTGGGTGGTGCTTTTGCTGTGTATGACGGCCTAGACAGTGGTACTCAGGGGTACTCAGTGGTACTCGGTGGTACTCTGTATCGGGTTGTCCTTTGAATGGGTTTTTTGGATTATTTTGGGTAGTGGCTCAATTTTATCGTGTGGTGCTTTTGCTGTGTATGACGGTCTAGACAGTGGTACTCAGTGGTATCCTATCACATTTAATTTTTTTTTGGTTTGTTTACGTCCATTTTCAAGCTTATTGTCTTTTTTTATTTTAATTTTTTTTTTAAGAATCATATTTTATTTTAATTTTACAATAACTATCAGTATACAGTAAATAAATACACATTTTTAAGTGGACGTTTGGTTTTTGTTTTGTGCGCAACCCGAAACTATGAGCTATTTCGGCAATGTCTTCAGTGTCGTTAAAACACTCGGAAATTATCAAACAATTTGACAGTGAAGGGGAATTTACGGAGTGGATAAAAAAGTTGGAGTTGGTTGCCCGGTTGCAAAATATGATAGACTTGGTGTCATTCTTACCATCATTTCTATCGGGTGGTGGTTTTGCTGTGTATGACGGCCTAGACAGTGGTACTCAGGCGGACTATACAAAGTTAACGACCGCTCTGAGGAAGTTGACGTATATGTGGCAGACCTATCATTTGGGTTATTAAATCCAAATGAAACGTTTTGATTTTCACGAACAAATTGTTCATTTTTTTTTAGTTTGTACTCTTCTGCACCATGGCAATCTGTCCTAGAACAATAAGCCACTGTGTTGACCAACTTCTAGTCAGTAATTTTAGTTTGTTATTATGAGAGAGCTTCCATTGGTTAGCGCAGCTCTCATCTCTCTATGCGAATCTGGCGCTGAAGCTGGGGATGTCACATCTCTTGTTGTGTAGTACTTCAACACCCTAGTTCAATTTTTATAACTTGCGTTTTATTTGCAAGCTATCGGCAACTTTATAAACTCTTAAATAATGTAGGTTGTCTAGGTGGTCGCAATCTCAAACTACAAAATATATTAAATGAATTGAAAGCTTCCCGTAGTAAATACTTTAGATATAAGATGTGGAAATATGATCTTGGAGCCCTCAATTTATTTAAATGCCGCGGATCGTTTGTTTGCAGATGGTAACCAATTTGATCTTACACAAACAAGTTTTGTTGTTGGTACGTTTACACAAAGGAATTTAAATTTGAATTTTCGCGGTAAAATCAATGTAAAGTGACAGGTCTTTTGTCGAACTAAAATTCCCTATTGGAGATTTTGTCAGCTGTGTCAATTCAAATTGCGTAATTTAGAACATGTCTATTAACGATGACAGTGGATGTACGGATTTTCTTTTAAATGTTCATTTATTCGAAGGCGAGTAATTTAATACCTATAACTAATTAATTTAATTGAATTCCAAAAATGATTGATAATGTAAAGGGGTTATGTTAAGTTTCTTGCAAATTTGGGAACTAGACTATCCTGTTTCAACAGGTACTGAACAGAATATCACCGCGTGGAGAACAACGACGGTTTTCTTTGCAGATCATCAAGTTTCGAGCAACAGGTAAATAAAACCCGAATAGGTTAATATTCGTTGTATATTTAACTAGTTTGACTGTTTTATTTAATTTTAGAAACCCTTCAGTATCGCACCCCAAATCTGAAGACACGAACCAACGAAACTCCACACGGGGAGAATATTAGTATAGCTACGACAAATCACAAAGTTTACAAATCAATCACCAATATTGAACGTAGTGTTGGTATTTCAAGGCCAAAGTTAGTCAATTCCAAGAAATTCAGCTACCCCAATGACGCTGATTTGAGCAGAACTAAGGTGCCTCACGACAGTAATTCTGAAGATGAGGTCCACGATAGTGTCGATGAAACCACAACGTAGAAATTCCAGTGAAATAATGAATTTATTAGGAAATGTAAGGTAAAATAAAATATTTCCAATCGTTGACTTCAAAGATGAAAATTTATTCGTTTTATAATTTGTTTTAGACATGCGGTCACACAGCCAATTATCCCAATGGCGGGTTTTCTACAAAAGTTTACAGCTCCAAAGTACACCAAATAAAACCTTGCACGATATATGTATCCGAAACAAGCGTATATATAAAAGTGTCTTATTAACTAATGCTCCCTGTCTTTTTTTTTACAAATTTTTATTTGGCCACCAGGGGTGAGCTTATACGGCGCCCTCTATTACAAACGTTCGTAACCAAACGAGATGGTGACTTAAGTTTTATGTTGAATTGTGCTTTCATACCCTATAGCGTAATTCTTAATAATTTATGTTGATTTACTTAAATATTGGCGCGAGTAAGGGAGATAGAAAGCACAACTCAACACTCTTCAGCCTCGTGTGCTGTTGTCCTCCTACTCCACTCAGTGCTAGTGTTAGCTAATTTGTGTGTTGTGCAAGTCTTTTCAGATATCTTAGGCTATGCTGACCTTTTTTCCTGCTTTATTGTTCATATATTGAGGTCTAGGTACATGTGTCTGTTGCGTATACTTTGGGGTATATTGAATATGTTTCTTAGTGCTTTGCTCTAAAATCTTTCTAAAACTTCGATGTTGCTATTGCTTGCTGTGCCCCATAGTTAAATGCCATATGTCATCCAACTGTTCAGTCAATTGTTCATTGAATTAATTGTTGTTGTAATCTATTTAATGTTTAATGTTATTAAATAATCTCGTCGTAAAAATTTTCGTAATTTTCGTAACCTGTAAAAGAGTATAAATAACATTTTTGTGTAAAATTGTAGTGTAAAAGACTTATAATTATCTGATTAATGTTCATGAGCATTCATTTTAAAATTAAATTATTATTTAATTAAATAGAAATAAAAACTTTTAAATATTCTAACATTTTTTTTCATTTTAATTCACGTGTAATTTTTAGGTTAAAAACATCTTTGACATATTTATATCGTAGACACTGACCTAGGTACACACAGACTTATTTAAAATAGTGAGTTTATTATTTAGTTTCTTTTAGACCTCTATATACATAGACATAGTAAATTTAGTGAGTTTTTTTTATAGTTTAAAAGGGGGAATTTAAAAAAAATTAGATTTGAAGAAGGCATTAAAATAGAATTGGAGTGCGGGTAATATCACATAAAATCAAGCGCGTCTCACGGTCGAGTGGATTAAATGTGAGATGGTTCACGAGCTGCCTGAAGCAGCCAAACAGCAATTGAAATGCCATGCAGTTTGGAGTGACCGACCGTCTCAATTTTAATTGAGAGAGGCAAAGTGTTGATTGATATATCTGGAATGATAGTTGCAGCAACAGCGAGGAGGATCAACGACAGCGTCGTGAACAAATGAAAATCACATAGCACGATTTTGTCCTGAGAGGGTGGTAACTTACTATGCACGCAAGAAATAAGGACACATTATACCGTTGTGCCCAGATAAGGCAAAAAACGTAAAAGAATCTATCCTTAGTTGTGCGGGCAGTCTTTCTTCAGTAAGTTTGGCACAAATTCTAAGAATGAGAGTTCGTAGGATTTGTAGCTAAGAAAGCTGAGATGGCATTTCACGAAGAAGTTGAGAAATAGATTCGAAACGGCTGGCTCCAACGCTATGATGACGAATACGATGGTGTGATTCCCCTAATGGCTGTTGTACAGGTAAATAAAAATAAGGTGAGGCCTATTTTAGATTTTTGTGAGCTTAATGAATATGTTCTAGCCACACGGGAGCAAGCGATGTCTGCGCGGAAAAGTTGAAGTTGTGGAGACGGAAAGAAAGAAACATATATATAGTCGACCTAAGAAAGACCTGCAGGTTCACGTTGTTCCGTACTTGAAACTGAAACTTATTGTTTGACGAGGCTCGGCTTTGGTTTAAACGTGGCCCCAAAAATAATGACAGGGATAGTGAATTTTGTACTATCAAAGAGCTCCAAGATCAGGTTGGGGACAGATTCGTACATAGACGTTCGAAACCAGCTGAGCCGCGTGTCAGAAAAATACAAGCATGTCGTCTGGACCAGGGATAATAAAATAGAGTCGTTGCGACCAAATATTACGAAAAGGCAAGTTTTTCCCTTTGTGGGCAGTTGGTGGGTCATTTTCCCGTTGTTGATGTGGATGGCTGCGTCCAGCGTGTAGTTCCGTTAGAAGAAGCCTCTCTGAGTTAGGGTGGTATGAGGAAATAGGACTGAGATCTAGATCAATATCTGAGAAAATAACGTCTCGAGTTAATATTAGAGATCCGGTTAGAGGGAAATGGGTAGTACCTCCTGAAGAAGATGGGGTGGTGTGTTGTGACACTAGTACCCTGGCCATAGGTGTGAGCGTGGAAAACCAGAGCACGATTATAGAGGATGCGTCTTGGTTGAGGAAACCCAACGACTCGGCTCACATCAACTTGGCCGAACTGGATGCGGTACTTAAAGGAGTGAACCTGGCTTTGAAATATTTACATGTGTATACAGACTCAGCCACGGTCTGCAGCTGGGTCTCGTCTTTGGTCACGTACGATCATAGAATAAAAACGCATAGGTTAGAGCAAACGCATGGGTTTGTGCGAAGGAGGTTAGCCTTGTTAGACGATATTATCCAGGAATACAACCGTCACCTGAACGTGAAATTGGTTAGATCCTAGGGTAATAAATCAGATCCATTGACAAGAATGCCGAAATAATGGCTTCAGAAAATGAGGGATCAAACGTGTGCCTTAGCGGTGGATGAGAAAACAACAATCATAACAGCCTCACCACTTCGGTGTCGACTGCAGTCTATTTTCAGTGAGACAGTGCCACCCCGATTTGAGGTAACTCGAAATGAGGTGGAGCAAGTAGTGATAAAATGCAGGAACTGTCTGTCGATAGAACCTGCACCGATTCGATGGGAGACCGGTCATTTGGAGTGCAATCAGGTGTGGCGTAGAATGGCTATAGATGTGGCGCATTACGGGCAGAAGAAACGCGTTACTGAGAGGGGCCCGCCGGCAAAGCTCTTGACAGACAATAGTAGAAGTTTCCGTTCGGAGGAGCTTGCTTTGTACCATAGGGGGTGTTAGTGTGCTTTTTTGATGCGTGTAACGGGCGATTGGTAATGAGATTGTTGAACGAGCGAAACCATCGGACTATTAAGAGAATAACAGCAAGGCGCAGGGGAAATATTCGGGACATGGTGTTTTGGTATAACTTTTCCTCGCGGGAAGGATGCAGGTCTGGATCTTCCCCGGCCTCATTGATAAGCTCGTACACATGGATATGTCCATAACAACTGGAAGTGTAGTAGGTGGAAGGAGGCATCTGATTAATGTTCATGAGCATTCATTTTAAAATTAAATTATTTAATTAAATAGAAATAAAAACTTTTAAATATTCTAACATTTTTTTTCATTTTAATTCACGTGTAATTCTTAGGTTAAAAACATCTTTGACATATTATATCGTAAACACTGACCTAGGTACACACAGACTTATTTAAAATAGTGATCTTCCTCTCTCCACACAGGCATATACGACATATACGACATATTTATATCGTAAACACTGGCGTAGGTACACACAGACTTATTTAAAATAGTGATCTTCCTCTCTCTACAAGATGGAGAGAGGGGAGAGTCACGGGAACGACGAATGTACAAAGTCGTGGCAATGGTATAGAGGTTGGCGGGATTACAATTGTGGTGATTTAGATACTATGAGGGCGTGTGGTTTGTACGCGTAGAGTAGGGTATTATTAGTGTGCACACCGCACGATTGGGTATGACTATGGTGAGATAGAAGTCAGTACGTATACAGCTAGTGAGCAGATAGGTCGTGTGTGACTATCAACATAGCGGTGTTGTGTTTGAACTTTAGAATCGTATTTTGTTTGAACTTTGTGAAGAATTATATTTTATTTTTATTTTACAATAACTATCAGTATACAGTAAATAAATAAATATTTTTAAGTGGACGTTTTGTTTTTGTTTTGTGCGCGACCCGGAACTATATAATCATTTAATATGTGAGATAATTAATTTTTCGTCAGAATGTAAACAACAATATTTACATGCATAAAAAACTTAAATACTGCTTGGTATAGTATAAAACTGTATACTATAGTAATGTATTAGAACGTACAAGTATTATAAAAAATTTTAAAAAAAGACAAAAAATTTTTGATTTACTCAAAAAATTTCCAAAAAACGGTAGGAATAATAGAAACAAACGGTACATCTACCGTTAAAATGGGAGATCAGGCAACACTGTTTATAGTCAGGGTTGAGCCATATGTATGCAAATCACTGCCCTGTATACAACTGGACAGGTATCCTTATGGGGCTAAACGTACAAAACGTACTAAAGTACAAAATTGAAGAGTAGACAGCACCTCATCAACTAACCAAGGTACTGAAACCTTTATATGTGACTAAAACTTTAAGTGTTTTGTAGAAATACATGTTACAGCCATAAATTACGCGCAGGCGCACTGCAGCAAAATATAGTACCTTGACTAGTTGAGGAGTGCTTCAAATCAGGCTAATGGTGTAGCATAGGATATGTCCAGTTATATACAGGTCAGTGATCTAAATATGTAAGTAGTAGTAGAAGTGGAGGGGAGGTCAGAGCCTGGCAAGTAAGCCTTACTAGGTCTTTTTTATCGACCCCTAAGAAACCCATCTTAACCTCTTCTATCTTCTACCACATCTGATTCGTTTCCTCTAGTCCTGCGTTCGTTGTCGAACCTACCCGTCTTCTTTGCGAATGACAGGACAGGACTCCACTTTAGTAGTTTTATCTCAGCTTCACCCATTTCAGTCGAGCCGAAGGTTCGGCACCTCATTCTGGCTCTGTGGGAACATTCTGGTAGGAGACTGAAGGGCGTATCATCCGCACGTTACAGTCTGGACAGATTAGACAGATCGCACTACCTTCCAACCTCATGATAGATAGATGTCTTTTAAGTCTGCAGTTTCCGGTTAGCACCCCAACCAGAAGGTTTGTCTCTTTCCAGTTTCTACAATTAATCCAGGTTGACCTTGCAGCTTTGTACCCAACTATCATTTGTTTGGCCTGCCTGCAGTCTTTTGTGTGTCTCCATTTCCTGCTCATAGGCATGGGAGTGTGGCATCTTTACAGACCAGTTCGTCGACCGTTTCGATGCACTCAACGCCACAGTATACTGGTTCCCACATCAAAGTGAAGTATTTTGTCCTTGCCAATCTCTCCAGTCATTTTGCACATTCGAGAACTAGAGGAGATGTTATTTTAGCCGAGCAGATATAAATCTACCGCTCAGTGCAACCCACTAATTTCTCCATATTTGACATTGGCAGTGCGGCTTTAATCTCTGTTTGAAAAACATTAGTGTATCGTTCAAGTGCAAAGATTACTCTAACGTCTCTGTTTTTCACGTATACTGAAATGACGCTCGGCTAACCCTCTTTTAGCTTGGAACCATCCGTATAGCATAGTAGGGAGTCTTACGGGAAGCTCATTGTCTCTTTCGTCCACTTTTCTGTATCCGGGATAGGGAACATATATTGCCTTTGAATCCACTTGCTTCTCTTTTCACCTTTTATAATATTTGCATGTGATCATCGATGACTTCTATTCTTCCTCACAGCCAAAGCCTCCTTTCCAATCTATATATAAAGAGAAGGTAAGCTCAGAAGATTTTCCAGAGTGGCGGTGGGTGGGGTTCTCATTGTGGTTCTGGAATTCCCCTGCATAGCAGCCTCTGAATTTTACTTAGCGCCGACGATATGCTTGTACGGCGCACAATCGGCCCCCACACTACTGCACCGTATTGAATTCGCGGTCTGATGACGGTTGTATACAGCCAATAGAGGTGAGATGTGATACTTCAGGATCTCTCCATCACTCGGCGCAGTTGCTATAAGGTAATTTGGTTGTTAATTGTCTTCCGTACACCAGTGGTGGTACGTAACCTTCAATCTTCCTCTGGTGTGTGAAAAGGATCATATTTGTTTTTGCAGGGTTTACAGAGAGACTGCTCTCTCTACACCAGTGTTCTAGGATCCTGCATGCCACCTGCATTTTATCATAGACGACGCTAAGAATAGGGTTAATGATTATGATAAGCCCATCGTCTACATATGCCTGTGCATAGAACCCTACCTCTGTTATTTTTGAAAGGAGGCCATCCATTACCACACACCAAGGTATGGAGAGAGGCAACTACTAAGCGGTATACGTCCTCTCACCCCCAAATGTTTTTGGTTTTCTCCGCCTCCTGTCATAACCTGTCTAATTCCTAAGGACAATCTTACCCAACTGACGAGGGAAGTGTGTGTTCCTCTCATTAGTAGGGTTTCATAGATCGTCTCCACTTTTGCCTTATCAAAAGTCCCATCCACATCAAAAACTAATTGGAACGAAGGGTTCTTTCCATCTCATACAATGCCGCGTGGAGGACTGCATCAGTCGATCTCCACTCTTGTAGACGTATTGATTCTAATGGAAAGGATACTCATTTAAGTTTTAAAGAGAAAGGATGTCAGACTAATTGGCCTGAAAGATTTTGCCTCACCGTGGTCTGTTTCCCCCTGGTTTGGGTATAAAGACCACGTCCGCAGACGTATCCATATTTTTGGAACATTTCAGCGCGACCCTGGCCTTAAAGTACCCCTAACCCATGGTAGGAGTATTTTCGAATCATCGCTGGGATAATTCTATCTGGGTGCACGTTAGGTGCAGGTTAAAAGGACTGAACTCTTGAAAAGCCACGCAGCAGACTCCGTGGTCACCACTTCATTGGCACAGCTCCCAGTTGGGTATTGTTGCCAAGTGTGTCAGCGACTCAAGTATAGGTTCATGCTGTGGAAAGAGGATCTCCAGGAGGATTTGAGAGATACTCCTTCGATAGTTCCATCCGCTTTCTTTATTGATTCTATCCTTTCATTCGAGTTCTCACTCAGAACTTTCAGTAATCTTGCTGATACTCACCTCGATTATCATCGCTGTTACATTCCTCGACCCCAGTTGTGGAAGTGGTACAGCTTTGAGGTAATTAGTAGTGATGACATAGCTCCTAAGCGCCACATTGGTGTTATCTCCGATACTCAGAGCATACCCTGCAACTCAATGACCTCTACACATATTTTGAGCCTAGGTGGAGCATGAACCGCAGTGTTTAAGCAACCCGACTAATCGAGTTTATCGAGGCATTATTGTTTTAATGATTGTATGAAGCATAAATATGTGAACTTATAGAAAAAAAAGTAATAACTTTTCAATAACAACTACACTATTTAAAAATTGTAGCAACATGCTTACATTTTTTAAAACAGGCACACAGGCAAAGACTAATAAAAGGACGGCCACATATTATATCACATCTTACGGGGCGGGTGCGGATGTGAGGAAATGAAACGTTGAAACCTTGGGGCTAAGAGATTTCGAACTTAATTTTTAAAGTTTATTAATATAAATATTATCTATGAATATAATATTATCTATAAATAATAAAAAATATTTTGACAAAATGGAAACTCGACTTCAAAAATCAAATATTCTAAAACAAAAATTGCACTAAAAAGAAAAAATAATTGCATATTTTTGTGTCAATTTTAGTTCATCTAAGCAAAATTTTTTAAATATATATGTACAATTATTGTTATTTTTGGAGGCGGTGTCCAAATTTTATGTGAATTTCTCTATGCTGACACCGCCTCCAAAAATAACAATAATTGTACATAGATATTTAAAAATTTTTGCTTAGGTGAACTAAAATTGACACAAGAATATGCAATTATTTTTTACTTTTTAGTGCATTTTTTGTTTTAGAATATTTGATTTTTGAAGTCGAATCTCCATTTTGTCAAAATATTTTTTATTTTTCGCTTTTTAGTGACTTTGAAATTCTATAACTGATTTTATTTGTCAGAATACCATTGTAGACCACCCATAAATGCACTAAAAAGTAAAAAATAATTAGTAGGTCTTACTGAACGACCTACTAATTTTTAGTGCATTTTTTTATAACACATTTTTTTTGTTTTTTTTTTTTTTAATTTAGTGCATTTTTTCATAGCAGATTTTCAGTTTTTTTTACATGCAATTTGTTTTTTTTTTTGTAAAATTTTTTTATTTTTTTGGAGTGAATTTTTAATTTTTAGTGCATTTTTTTTTATTAGTTTTTTTTTAATTTTTAGTGCATTTTTTCATAACTACTTTCAGTTTTTTTCACATGCATTTTGTTTTTTTTTTGTCAAAAATTTTTTTTTGGTATCGGTTTTTTTTTGTAAAAAATATTTTTGAAGTCGGTTTATAAAAAAATTTTCTTATTTTCCCATTATGAATGAATATACCCTTTCAAAAAAAAACAATATAAACACAATATTGTGATTGGGAAAATCCTCTGAATCAACCCTCCACACCCCAATATAAATGATTGACGAGGGATTCACAAGGAAACTACCTTGTGCGTTTTTCTTGACATAGAGGGGGCATTTGATAATGCCTCTTACAATTTCAAGGTTTATTCTGCAAATCAGCACGGAGTAGAACACACATTTTACGGGTGGATAAACTCCATGCGGATAGGTAGAAGAATACAAACTTCCCTTCTTGGAGACTCTGTGACTGTGAGAGCAACAAATGGATGTCGGCAGGGTGGTGTCTTATCCCCACTCCTGTGGACTCTGACAGTGAACAGCTTACTGCAGAATCTCAACCAAAAAGGATACTACACACAGGGATATGCGGACGACATTGTCATTGCAATCCAAGAATCCTATGAAGGCACAATCTCGAAACTTTTGCAAAACGCTCTAAGATTTACACAGGAATGGTGAATCAACCAGTGTTTAAAAATAAACCCTGGTAAGACCGCACTAATTCCATTTACACGGAAAAGGAAGGCGGATAACATAAAACCACCCATCCTCTTGAAAGACTATAGATCACAAGGGAAGCCAAGTTCTTAAGAGTAATGTTGGACTCTAAACTAACATGGAACCCTCATCTGGAATACATAACAAATAAGAGCAAATCGTAATTAAAGCTCCTTTTGGCCACGTTTTCTCATCATATATTTCGTTTTTCAATGACATATTTACTCCAACGCGGAAGCTTTTAAATCTTCCCTTACTCATAAGATCTTCGATTGTGGCCCGATGATTAGGCATTATTTTATCAAGGTGATTTTTCACACTATCTACCGTTGTAGTGGAATTGCAGCGCCCCACAAACACCCAAACATTGGATTCAACACATTGAAGAGAATCACTTTCTGGACCACTTCCTCTAATAACCTTATTGTTAGTATTTTTCCTCCGTTTGTAACTCACTACCTGAAAATCATCGTTATCCGACTTCAATTCATTAGCTATTTGCGTAGAATTCGATGCTTCTATGTTTTTTGTATGTTTACATTATCATTATTATTATTTACCGTAGTTTGTGCCTGTGGTATGCCGTCAGCATTAGATGTATTTGTTATTACATTATGTTGTTGTTGTTCTACCACGTCAGCATCTTGTAACACATCGACAGTAGCGGCGGTCTTACTATTGATATTATTTATACGTTTTTTTTTTATTATTATTATTTTTAAGTTTACTTGCGTATGTATTAGCAGTATTAACTTTGTTACTAACATTTAAATCTTTTTTCAACATGAATACCTCAGATTTTAAGTTAGATACCTCATTTAGGAGTTGTTGATTTTGCTTTTTTATTTCTTTTAATTCTTCAATAATTTTAGAATTGACATTTTCTACAAAGTGCCTTAGTAACACCTTCTAGCAAAATTGGCATTTCTACCATGACATCTTGAATTATTGTTTGATTGTTAAGAACCAACTAAAGAATTTCATCATTTGATATTTCACTAGTCGGGTCCGCCCCTAGTTTTTTATTGACACTGTTGTCAACTGATTTGTCCATATCTTTTGAGGTTAGAATGCAAAAATTACAAATCCAGTTTGCGATTCGCTTTTCAATTTCCATCGCATTGAAACTTTCCACATTTATCTTTACGCACTCAATATGATATATTTTACCACACGGGCCACTGCACGTATTTGTATCGTCGTAACGATTTGTTTTTTTTTCGAGCACACAAAACATTGTATACGTCTTTGGTGAGGCATATTGTTTATCAATTGGTAGATTTTATAATTTGTATATATTTATTCAAATCTTCTTCTGTATAATTTCTGGGTGAATTTTTTACTAAAAGTTCAAATAAACCCACAGTTCCTTTATACCACTCATCGCCAACTTGTATATCGTTATGGTTAATGTGAACAGAAGTATTACCTATATACAATTTATCTTCATTATTATTATAGCGCAATCCATAATAATGATCAATGAGTTTACTATCTTTATATACAAATATATCATAAATGTATTTACCAGCAATTTCACCGTACATATCAGTGAAATATTGATGTTCAATTTTTTCTGATTTTGTCATATCCCTAAATACATCATCGGGAGTACTTGTACCTTCATCTACGTATTCAGCTGAATGACTTGGTGGAGTGAAAGTATTTTTACCAACATGAAATAATTTTCTTTTCTTATTTGGCGTGTGAGGTAATTGTTCTTCTTGGTTCATTCCTTCCAAGGAATGAATTGATGTATACGGTAATTGCTCTTCATGCTTCAATTTTACCTCTTGTTTTTCCATCAGTTTATTCAACGGCTCAGTAATGGGAGTAAATGTCTTCTCTAGGGTAAAAGCGGATACTTGTTCGCTAGCTTTTAGTGTGTTATTTTTACGTATACCATTACTCAATTCAACCAACTCTTTCTTTGTCGTGATCATGTTATCGCATCAAAATGCACAACTTTAATGACTATAGTTGTTAGACATATCTTAATAAAATGGCTTCGAAGAAATAAATTAAAATTTCTATGTTTAAATATAGTTTTATTAATTATCATATAAAATATTAAAACATAGTTTTATTGAAAAAAAAATTTACTTTAGAAGTTGCACAGTGATTATGGTGTAAGATACAAAGTGCTTTCGAACTAACATTATTCTTATGAAATGAAATTCCACCTTCTAAAGTTCCAATATGTACTGCCTTTGTTGATTTTGGTGTTAGTTTTTTAATCCATAATTTTTTCTTATCGCCTTTGCAATATATAGTATTGTTGTAAACAATGTATAATAAAACCTTTGATAGTTCTCCATAATCAGTGGATCCTGATTCCAATGTAGTCCATGATAATTTTTGGTCAACCAGAACACTAGTTTTTTATCGGAATCACTTAAGGTGTTGAATGCAAATGGTGGTTTAAATATATAATGATCGATCAAAATGATTACCATTTGTATCCACAAAACTGAGTTCCTTAACAATGAACTCATTGTTAACTTTAAATTCACAATGTATGCCATCTTAAACCACTTTGTTTACAATGGTTGTGAGTGGGTTATATTTAAATAATCAATCATGAAAAACTAGACAATATGCACGTGTTTTTACAGGAAAATTAGCAGTAGCCTCAAATTCAACACGAATATCCACTGCTGTTGATTTAAGTGATTCAGGGTGGTTGAACAATCAATAACAAATAAAGGTGCATTCTCTATAAATTCATTTTTACCTAACAAAGGTTCAGCTGTAGAGCGATTATAGTAGGATTTCTGGAATCTACAATACATATCATATAGGATTGCTGTTTTTTCGGAAAATTAAGATTTAAATTTGCGTATGGATAAACTTCACCATTTAAATAGACTTTCATGTTCGTAATATTACAATCATCAAATTGGCTGGAATCTTTTAAAATATTCCTATCACGATGCATTTGGAAGCATACAAACCCATAGGACATTCGGAACTAGTTTTGACTCACCATACTTATCTGTCAGTTTGTTGCATTTCTGGTATAGTTACGCATTCCAATGATCTAAAACACAAATTTACATCAGTATTTTGATTTACTACATTATATATTTTTATACGCATGTCATCAGAAACTTTTACATATGGAACGCACCATTCTAATTTGTTAATAGTAATTTTAGGTTTAACTTATGGAGGTTAGAGATAGCAGGAGAGCTATCTCCCATGTTATAAAAAGTGGCCCAAAATAGAGGAAAATTAAGATGACGCTAGTGTACTGGAATACCAATTTTAAAGAAACTAAAAGTAGATATTAAAAGTAGACAAGGACAGGCTAACATTCGCTTTGTAAATGCGGAATTTTTAAATTATTACATAAATCATATGAAACCTCAGATGTTAAAGAAGTAGGAAGACTATTTTTTTAAGAAATGAATATAATAAACAATGAATTAGTGATCAATTTTCAAGTCATTAATAACAAAATTTCAATAACAACGAAATAAAAAATTTCAAGTATTTTAATAACAAAATTATAATTAAGAAAACTTGAAGTAATTTATATTTCAATTTATAAATTTTGTTAAAAAAATAGAATAATCAAATTTTTATCGAAGATAGAATTTAAAAAATTGTTTGATAAAAATTTAATGAAGCATAAATTTAATATTTCTATATTAAATTGTATATATATATATATTTTTTATGTATATTATTTTTTATTTATAAATAAAAATGATAACATTCCAAATGGGATTCAATGTGGTCTGTAATAAAAAGCAATAACCAAAAATTTTTATTCTGACAGTTTTTTAAATATTGCACATTAAAAAACACTAAATATAAAAAAATAGAAAATTATATATAACTTTAACAATTTTGAACAGATGGGCAATTTTTAATTGCACAAACATTTCCCATATTACATGAAATTATACAAACACGCTATAATAATAAAAACACTCTGCTATCTATAAAAATGGTATAACTCAATCACAATTCACAATAAAGTTTTTAGGTTATGGAAAATAAGTCAACTACTCAAGTCTGTGTGATTATTTTGTGATATTTTATACTACTTCCGGTTGGCAACTTCACTTCGTTCTACAGTAACTATCTTCAGAGCAAGTCCACCTTCTCACGAGCGCCATTGTGGCCATTCACTGAACCCTAATTTGCCGTTTTTCGGGGACACTTTTTGAGTTTAACAGCCATAAGAGATAACTCTCCTTCTATCTGTAACCTCCATAGTTTAACTGTTGCGATTGCTGAAGTAAAACAATTGATATTATCATTTGCACGAATAATAATAAGTTCTTGTTTCATGTTTACCAGAATTCTAGGATAATCTTCAAAGAAACCCATATATATTTTCAGTGGTATACGAACATTGAATAAACCACCGACATCTTTATTGAATTCATCACCAAAACCAGCATTGAGTAACGCTTTACTCTGATTTTCATTTAATGTTAAATAGTTTTTTATAGTGCTTACAATACCAACATTAATAGTATGATCAATTACTTGACCACCAATTTCATAACGAATTTCTTGAAACATAAATGATATAGCGTTCGATATGAATTGTGCTTTATTTTCAGGATCGTTAGTTACTTTACCTTCCATATTTAAAACACTCTAACATGGTAATGTATATAAATCTTGTGACTGAATGGAAATTCTAATCTCATCACTAGTTTCAAATTTTGTTGAATTATACGCTTGGTGATTGTGATATTCCAGTCCTGTAATCATATTATTATACTCAGGTACGTTGGTGACCTCTAAAATTTCTGCCATGTTTCTTTTTAATATAATTCAATTTTATACGTATAACTGATTTCTTTAATTTAAGCCAAGTAAATTTTAACCAGCAAGCCGTTATTTATTTATTTTTTTCAGTTTTTAACCAATTGATTATAGAAATTTCCGATTACTGAGTGATAATCGGTTTCGATTGTTATGTTGTAATCGGTTTTGATTATTGTGCTTTATTCTATTGATGTCTGACAGAACTTGTTTTATCTGACGGTTTGTTGAAACACTACCTCCAAAGTAACGTGTAGAGTGATTAAATACAAAACCCATTATAAAGTTTTCAGACGCAGTCCAATAGTTATATTTTCACCTATAAAGTTAACTAATTTACCTGTTTGATCCACCAAAGAGGCTGGCTCGACAATTGATGGGTAAATAGATAACATTAGTGGGATGCAGTACAATTTTATAGCCTGGTGGTAAATTTGGTGATAAATGAAAAATTGTGTGATTGATTTTATTGTTATGATATGAACCACTTATAATATTACAAATAACATATATTGTCTCTACAGAGAGAATGTTAACACTTGATTCACCCACATGTCTTTTATCTGCACTAAGTTTTTGATTTTTGAAGTCCAACATTTGACCAATTGAATCCGATGGTTCGAAATTTATCATTCTTGTGCACTTTATTTCACATTTAAGAGTGTTTGTATTGGCATGCAAAAGAATAGTTGCTCTTCCATCTAGAGACTTAAATAACGTGAAATGTCATCAATCTCATATGATCCAACAGGTATTTCAATTACCTTTTATCAGTATCATAATAAAATTTATTATTCGTAGTATCAACATTAGGAATAGCATTATATGTTTGTAAGTCCACTAGCCCCATCACATAGTTTGAATTTTTATCTAAAGCAATCGGTGGGAAATAGTCTATTGTTAAAACAGAACTATTACCTGTGAACGTTTACAATGAAACACATATTGATAAATTATAAGTTTGTAGCATGTGATGGTTTATTTACCCAACAAAAATTTTAAACATAAATGTCCACATATTGTAGTATTGAATTTTTGTTCTTGATTAAAATTATAGCGGATATCACATCCTTTAAAGTATTTAATTAACTATCAAAATAGATAACATTCTTATTAAATTTTTTATACGCCGTCCAATGAGTTCCTCTATTCTCGCCTATGCCGTGATTGATAATTCCCCTCTCATATTTGTTTGGTGATTTGGGTAGGGTGTCACGCATAAAAACATCACGAAAATACGGAATATTTAATTTTTAGCATACTCACGCAGTTCCGTATCATAAAGTGCTCAGCGTGGTAGCGTTGCTATTAGTTTTTTGTTAGGTATAGACCCATATCCCTGTTGTAAGGTTTTAAATACAAGCCTTTACCCATTGCAATGGCCTCCATTATTTTATTATGACGTTGACTCTCACTGAGTTGTTTACGTGCACTCTTGTAATTTGTTACAGCTTTTGCAATACCGGACGCCCACCTACTAAGGCTTAGAAAGCAGAGAACCCAGCGAATATGGAAATAAAGGAAGCAGACCACCAGATTTTGGAACTGGTATTACACGTGTCGGTACTTTAATACGTTGACCACGTACAGCTGCTTTTGCAATCTTCACTGCTGCTTTTAAATCTGCTGTTGGTGATTTTTTCAATGCATATCTAGCTTTCCGAACTGAAGTTTGAAAGTTTATAGTTTATCTTTTTTGATGTATTTATTTGCTTCTTTTTCTTTAATCCCATTCCAAGCGTAGTTGTGGTCTTCATGGCGCCTGTGACAAATAAAGCTGCAGCTTTTTCACCAATAGTTGAATCAGATGCTTTAGATCGTTTCCAAGCAGCTTCAGCTAGCTGTTTGTCAGGTAAATGTCTATCCTTTATATCTTTGCTTTTTGAATAAGCAATATCATAAACCATACAAGCCTGATCTAATCGTTTTTTTGGTTTATCACCACGGGCTAATTGTTTCTGTAGTTTGGTTTCGGGACCACAATATTGATAATGTGGACATGTATTTAAGTGGAAATGGTGGAGGGGGTTTATTCATAAAATGGTTGTATCAATTAGTTTTAGTAGTTTGAAAAATGCGTTTCCGTAAACAACAACATACATTGATTGTTAAAGATTTAATTCCCGATAATACAAATTGTGAAAATTATCATGGACACCTATTTTCAGATTCACTACGAGCAATACTATGTGGTAAAACAAATCTTATGCTAAACTTTATTTATGATGAAAATGGTTTTCGATTTGGAAACATTTATGTGTACAGTAAATCATTATATCAACCTAAATATCAATTACTCGAGCAAACTATACAATTAGTAAATAGAGTTGAATATTTCTCATTTAGTGATACTAATGAAATTCAGAATCCGAATGATGCACGTGAAAAAAGTCTATTCATCTTTGATGATGTTAGTTGTCATTCACAACAATGCATACGAGAATACTTTAGCCTAGGTCGTCATAAAAAAATTGATTGTTTTTATCTATGTCAGAGCTATGCACAACTACCTAAACATCTCATAAAAGATAATTCGAACTTATTGGTATTGTTTAAAACAGATGAAATGAATCTAAAGCATGTATTTGATGATCATGTAAGCTCTGATATGAATTTTCAAAAATTTCGTGATTTATGTAAACACTGTTGGATTTCACCCAATGCGTTTGTTGTTATTATGAAAAATTTTCCTCTTCATCAGGTCGCTACAGATGTGGTTTCAATACATTTATTGAGTTGTAGGCACCTAGTACTTGACATTCAATATTAACTTCCTGCATTATATTTTTTATATCTGATAATTATTTTATTTTGTTACTTTAATAATTTTTAAAATTTGTTTTTAAGAGGAGGGGGAGAGAGGATGAACCAGAAGAAGAAAAAGAAGAAGCTGAAGAAAATGATGAGGGATTTGTGGATGATGATGAAATTGGGGGACAAATTGAGGATAAGGAAATTTGTATGATGTAGATTAAAAGTTTGTAATTTAAATAAGTAATTATTTATTTATTATATATATATATTTTCCAGATCAATTCATTATTATTATTATTATTATAATTATTATTATTACAAATAATTTTTTTTTTTAATTTTATAAAAAGTTTTAAATGACCCTGTTTTTTTAATTTCATAATACATAAATAAAAATACATGTTGCATTTTTTTATTTCATAATATATAAATAAAATACATGTTGAATTTATTTTTTAACGCTTACAATTTTTACGAATTTTTTTAAATATTTGTCGAAGTTTCAATTCGATACTTGATAAATATTGACATGATGAATTCATATTTTCTATATACTGCATAAATAGTTGAAAATAATCCTCATCTGGTTACTGTTCGCTTAAACCATTCCGTGGTATAAATTCATTTGATTGATCAGGTTGCTTTTCGTTTGAACCATTCCATGGAGTAAATTCATTAGGTTGATCAGGTTGCGTTTCACTTGAATCATACCAGGGAATATTTTCTGATTTTGGTTGATGCCAGGGAATATTTTCTGGTTGTTGTCCAGCAGTAGGTTTCGATGCTTTATTATAGTAAAATTTCAATGTGTCTTCTATTACATTTGGTTTTGAAGTCATATTACGCACTCGAAATCCACGTTGATTCATATAGAAATTATTATAAGTCTTCTTTAAAAAACCATTATTGCTTACTGCTTGAAAATCAGAGTTCTCAATGTGATTGTGTACTGGATTTAAATGATCATGAAATCGCATTGAAGTACTTTTCACTGACACAAAACAATACAAAAATATTGTTGTAATGCTAATAATGTTTGCTCTATTCATGTTTCTAACTTGAGATTCCTCGATGGTATAATGCTACTTACCTACAAACAAGGTATTTTAAATCTGAAAAACACATAAGCGTTTTTTATTATATATGAATATTTAAATACAGTCATGCTCGCTTAATCTACCACAATCACATGAATCAATTTGATTACACTTTGTAGCATATATCCAAGGTTCAAACCATTCTGGAATAGTTTCAAGTTGCTGATACAGCATTCGACATAATATATAAGGGTCCATAACTTCATACCACACAAACATTTTGTTGTCTATTTTGTTGTCTATTCTAGCACTTATGCCGACCCATCTTTTCGACGTGTATCGTATGTACCCAAATTCTTTCTCAAGTTACTTCCATAAGTAAAATCATCACAACATTCATATAGTAGTTTTTCAAACTTATCGAAATCAGTTATATTTCTTACCATAATAAAGAAATATACCATTTATATTTCTTAACGTAATTTACAAATAAAGCAGGATCCAAAGTATTTCTAACTATAAATGCTGCGATATGAAAAAAATCATCAATTTCCAAATAAGAATATATCACAGCCTCTAATAACTGTTTGGGGATACTCCAACGATACGCATCCATAAGTTGATAAAATTTCATCTATAATAAATAAATTTTAATTTTATAAAAAATCGATAACCATAACAAAAGTAAATACATTAAATTTTTCTGGATATATTCCATGCTTCTCCATATTTTCAAATAGATCAATGTGATTTCCATAATGGTAAATAATTAAAATAAACGCCATGTAAACTGTATGTATCCATAGTGGTATTAAATAAAATAATTTAAAATTTAAAATATTATAATAATAGCTAGATTAAAACAATCGTTGTGTTTTTTCTACAGGTTACTCGCAATGTTTTATTGATATTTGCCAGCTACGACCAACTTGATCCTCAACACGCATAAATGAAGGTGTTGAATTGATGGTATTTATTATTTTAACGGTTAGTATATTATTGCGGCTCGGTAAGAAAACTGATTCCACCACTATATCCCCATCCATTGAAACTTCCACCGGCGCCTTTATCTGATCTTTTCTGATGGGAATTTTTTCCCTCATTGGTCAATCCCCCATTTTAATTGCTGGCTACAAACAGCAACTCTCCAATAGTTTGAGGTCGGCTGCGTTCATTGTTTTTTTGTTTTACTTTTGAATAATATTTCAAAACTAAAGTAATTTTGATATGTAATTCTCTTTTCATATTATTCTTTTTATACAATTATCCCCTCCTAATTTGTATCTCCCACACAACCATTTTGTATCACTATCATTTAACTAAAAATCGTTAACGATATTCAAATATAACCATTTTCATATATCAAAGCACACGCTGACAAAAAACAATGCAGTTTTATAGATTAAAAATTATCATGCATGTGAATGAAGAGATATCTGTCATCACAATTTCACCCACATTAAAATATTTTAATTAATACACTAATTATGACATTTTTATCTATTAAAACATATCACACACACACATAAACACGTCAATACTATAATTATACAGAAAAAAAAGTATTATCTGGAAAGGATTTCGGGAAACAAATACATTGTAATATGATCAGAAGTGCTGATATACGTCTATAAATTTCCTGTTGAAACACGTCAGATCCCTCGAGAATTACCACAATCAAAACACGTACGAAGGTCATCCATATCACACACACACATAAACACGTCAATACTATAATTATACAGAAAAAAAAGTGTTATCTGGAAAGGATTCCGGGAAACAAATACATTGTAATTTGATCAGAGGTGCTGATATACGTCTATAAATTTCCTGGTGAAACACGTCACAATTTTTATGCAATAAGATATATCATTACAATAAACGCAAATTTACCGAATCAACACAATTCCTTACAACGCAATAAAAAAAAAAATGAAATATGATTCCAAAAAAAAATTTTTATTAACTAATGAATTACGTCATATCCTTCGGGAATCAAAACACCTGCTATGGTTATCAATTGACTCCTCCCAATCAAATCTCGCGCCAATACGATCGCAGCGCCCCCGCCAATACAATCCTCCAAACTTAGCCGACATCAGAACCTTTCAGAGCACACGCCCCTGTCCCTCCACTCGCTTAGCAAAGTTCCGAACCACAACCACCGATCACAGCACCACCAATGCCTCCGGTGGACAAATTTGGAAGCTTGTGCCAAGAGTGACTTGACTCTTCTACTCAAGTAGCTTTTGGAAGAGTCATGAAAGGTGAGCAAACAAGAAGAAAATTTAAGTAGTGCTTTTGCCGGAAGTTTTAAGAAAAAATGGAACAGAGATGGAAAAAGCGAACATAAGCATGATAGAAAGTCAGAAACATTTCCATTTCGGTGCCATAAATGTGGAATCCGAGGACACATGAGGGTCGATTGCCCCAAACTGAAAAAGAAAAACAGTAAAGCCAATGTAGCTGAAGAAAATGATGATGAAGTTAGCTTTATGACAGAACAGGAAAATAAAAAAGGCTCGGAAACAGGTTTGATATGTCATGAAAAGAGTGAAGTGCGGTTTACAGTAGATAGTGGGTGCACTAACCACCTGATCAATGAAACAACAGGTCAGTTATTGATAAAGTCAAAGTCTATAAGTGAAAAAATTAATGTGGCAAAGAAGGGTGATAGTTTAGAAGCTTACAATGAAGGAGATATTGAGCTATGGAGAGAAAATGGTAAGCAAGTTACAATAAAAATGGGTGTATAAAGATCTTTCTGAAAACCTGTTGCCCGTAAAGAAAATTGAAGATAATGGCATGGAAGTGCTTTTTAAAAATAAGAAAGTATTTATAATGAGAATTGAAAAAATATTTCTTGAAGGGAAGCGTCATGGAAATTTGCATCTGAAAACCTTGAAAATACCTGAAAAAGCAAATGTGGCAACATGGCTCGAACACAGAAGAATCCATACCCACCTCCTGGAGTCTGTGATGTTTTTTTAAAAGGTGAACAGTGCAGGCAGCCTTTTAAACCGATAACCAAAGAGAGAATAGCAAAGAGGGTATTAGAACGTACATCAAGTGATGCTATAAGACCCATGAATCCAGCTACATTTGATGGAAAAAGGTATGTAGTAACATTCATTGATCATTTCTCACATTTTACTGCCTTACATTTTGTTACCTTATGGCCAATAAAAGTGAAGTATCAGGTTGCTTTAAAAGATATATAGCACAGGTTACAGCAAAATTTGGAAGCAAAGTAGAACGTCTGAGATGTGATAATGGAGGCGAATATGTCTCAGTTGAAATGAAGAATTTTTGCCAAGACAAACGAATCAAAATTCAGTACACAATTGCTCGAAATCCAGAACAGAATGGTGTAGCTGAGCGCTACAACAGAACTGTATTGGACAAAGTGAGGTGCCTAGTCTTTGATTCTACTCTCGACAAAAATATGTGGGGTGAAGCTATGAGAACAGCTGTTTTCTTAACAAATAGAACAAAAACTACAGTTCTTCCTGATCACAAATGTCCTGCTGAAGTTTGGTTTGGTGTAAAACAAGATTTAAACAAAATCAAACTGTTTCGCTGTACGACCTATAAGCACATACCAAAAGAGGACAGAAAATCAAAATTGCATGCAAGAAGTGAAAAATTGATTATGGTAGGCTATTGTGATAATGGATATAGGCTTCGGAATCCTGTTGAACAGAAAATAGTACTAGGAAGAAATGTAATATTCGATGAAGTGAAAGTAAACTCAGTAAAAGTACAAATAAACAGAAATATAAGCACAGAAAATAGTAAGGAAGAAACTCGAGAAGAAAGCTTAAATGAAAACAGTGATAGTTTTGAAAGTTCTGAGGAAGTGACAAAAAGTACAAGAGAAAGTGAGACAGAAACTCCTGATATAAGACGAAGTAACAATGAAAAATACCGGATCGATTGAAAGATTATGACATGGATGTGAATTTAATGGCTGCTCTACGTACCGGCCAAATGATTTCTGAAGTACCAGTGACATATGAAGAAGCAATTAATGTAGGATGGAAAAAGGCCATAAATGAGAAATTGAAATGTTTAGACGACAATGAAACTTGGCAGTTAGTAAGAAGACCGAGTGATGATACAGAAATAATCGATTCGAAGTGGGTGTTAAGAGAAAAATTAGTGAAAGGTGAGTCAGTGAAAATGCTAGGCTTGTTGCTCGTGGTTTTAAACAAGTTAGCTCATTAGAAAATGAAATTTATGCCCCAGTTACCCGTATGTTCAGAATTTGTATCTCAAATTTGACATGAAAGTATTACAACTTGATGTGAGTTCTGCGTTTCTGTATGGACAATTAGAAACTTGAGTTTATATGAGACAACCTCAAGGATTTGAGAAAAATCCGAACTTAATCTGTAAGTTAAATTAATTTTTATACGGTCTCAAACAAGCAACGAAGTGCTGAAATGATCTGCTTCACAAATCATTGAAAAATTTGAGCTTGCACAGTTCAAAGAAAGATCCCTGTCTATATTTCAATAAAGATACATTTTTGCTAATATATGTTGATGACATACTGTTATTTTCATTAATTTTTGAAAAATTAATCAATACCAAGAATAGGTTGTCAAAACTTTTTAAGATGAAAGAATTTAAAAATGAAAAATTAACTTTTTTGGGACTTGAGATAGAAAAATTTGGAAACGAGTTGCATATTACTCAAAAGCAATTGATAAATAAAGTTTTGGGAAAATTTTAAATGTCTGATTGTAGGTTGTCTGATGTACCAATGCAGCCAAGATTGCAACTAAATGTTGTAAGTAAGACAAATGCAAATTTACCTTATCGTGAGTTGATAGGTTGTCTCATGTATATCATGGTTGGTTCAAGGCCAGATTTGTGTTTCAGTATAACTTATTTCAATCAATTTCAAAACAATTATTCTAACATACACTGGAAATATCTGAAAAATGTTCTCAGATATTTAAAGGGTACAAAAAACTTTGGGTTAAAGTATGTAAAAAGTAACAACACTCAGATTTCACTGAAATCTTTTGTTGATTCAGATTTTGCTAGTATTGTAGACAGAAAAAGTATTACTGGTTTTGTTATCAAGTTAAACAAAAATTTAATTTACTGGAAAACAAAGAAACAAAATGTTGTCACAATTTCAAGTTCAGAGGCTGAATATGTGTGACTGAAAATTTATTTCTGTCACAAATGCTCAGTGAAATCTTAGGGTGGAATATTTATCCAATAAATATATATGAGGACAACCAATCATGTATTAAAATGGCATCCACTTTAGAGTGTAAAAGGACAAAACATATTGACGTAAAGTATCATTTTGTGCGTGACTGTTTAATTAAAAATCAAATCAAATTAACGTATGTTCCAACTGACCAGCAAGAAACTGATATGTTTACTAAGGCATTGTCAAAAATTAAGTTTTGTTCTTTTAGAAACTCTTTAAATCTAGTAGAATTAAGATGAAATTTATTTTCATGATTTATCTGTTCAATTGAAATTTCTTAAGTTATTTTGGTTGTAATTGTAAGTTTGAAGTATTGGAAGAGGGTGTAGAATGCAACCCAATGTAACAATCCTTTTTAAATTACAGTTGGTAATACATGTACTATAACATGTAATATAGTTTGTCTACAACGACGTTGGCGTGTATACAAGTGTGTAATAAAACACGTGTTGAAGTAATGAACTTTTTTGGTAAACTGATATAATAATTTAAAATACAATTTATATACGAACTTGTTACTTATTTCCTATTTCAAATTCTGCAAAACAATAATGTCTTCATTGACATTAAAATATTTCAGAACCGGTGCTCTGATTAATCTATTTTTTAATTCA
Organism: Nineta flava; assembly: GCA_963920215.1. NCBI lineage: Eukaryota > Metazoa > Arthropoda > Insecta > Neuroptera > Chrysopidae > Nineta > Nineta flava. The sequence continues at coordinate 31,313,283 of OY986046.1, read as the reverse complement.
TTGAATGCCTTTTTTGAAATATGTGATCTGCGTTCGCATCCCAAATCCATTCTACATCTTTTTTCTTAAGCTTTCTAAGAACTTATTTCAGATAAATGAGATATGAATTTACCTACATACTCTATCATGCCTAAAAATGTTGCTAGTTCATCTTTGTGTGATGGTGTTTTCATGTCTACTATAGCCCTAATTCTTTCATCAGTGACTTTCATACGTTTATCTGAAAATATGTGACCAATGTATTTTACTTTAGTTTTACCAAACTGACATTTTTGAAATTAAAAGTTACATTTCTGGCTCTAGCTATATCTAAAACTTTAAGTAACCTTTCATCATGTTCACCTTTTGTACTACCCCAAACTATTTGGTCATCTACTAATATTTCAACTCCTTCAATGTCTCCGAATATTTGCTGGAAACAATTTTGAAAGATTTCAGTAGCTGAAGAAATTCCAAAGGGCATCACGTTAAATTTATATCTGCCAAAAGGCGTTATAAAACTTGTTAATAACGAACTTTTTTACTTAACTTAATTTGCCAAAATCCTGTATCTGCATCTAACGTACTAAAGAATTTAGCATTTGGCATTTCAGCAGTTATTTCTTGAAAACTGGATATAACATGATGTTGTCTTTTTGATACACTTATTTAACTCAGTGGGTGTGATATTATTCCAGTTGACATTATTATATACGATGTTATTCTATATGTAGAGATAGTTCTAATTCATCACAATTGTCAAAGTTGAATGTAATATGCATGAAGAATAGATATATTAGGAGATCGAACGTAATGTTAAGTAAACGGCCACGAATTGGTGTAACTATCTTTTATCAGTAGGGGTCACTGGTGTCAGTGTCGTACGGAATTTAAATGTTTAAATGTAGGCGCCAAGAAATCACTTTCACATTCAGTTTATATGAAATCATAGTTTTATATATAATAAAAAATTGTTTTCGATTATCAAGTAATAATTAAATAAATATTAATAATAGAGAATTCTTAATAATCTGCAATAAATAAAAAGATGAAGAATCATAGTGATAATTTTGGAATTAATAATAATAATATACAATATATGTTTACAATAACTGACATATATTAGAATATTAGATAAAGAAAGAAGATGACAAAACCGGTAATTACAGACCATATTCCTTTCGTAAATGCAGACACGCATTCCTAACCTTAAACAACCTTTCACTCATAGATATATAACAGTATATCTATGCTTTCCCTGTACAACATCGTCCCATTTTTTCACATTTATAAAATTAAACAATTTTTATACTTACAATTTGTATTTGTAAGATGTGATAACCGTTGATTTTAATATGTAATAATAATAATAATTCCGTACGGGCAGATTCGCACTGCCGCTAGTGGCGAAAATAATAACTATGATCTCTACACGTTTTTGAGGACGAAAAAACAGACGAATTGCCTATGTTGTTCAATCTCCTATTTATCTATTCTTCATGGTAATATGTTTTATTCTATGTAATGTAATTCAAGTTATTAAAAGCTAATTCAGAATGTTAATTAATAAACATGTAATTAAATACAAAAGTGTTGTTATTTAGTACAATTTTAACAACTTAAATTTTCGAGTGTGTACTTTCAAATTAATATGGAGCAATTATTAAAACCGGAAATATGCAATGTAGAAGCCACATGTGCTTCTACGTCATAGCTTCTAGATTCACTTTACATAAAGAAACGTAATATAATATTTGCTAGACATCGTTTGTCGACGCGAAATCCACAAAGTGAAGAAACAGTAACTGAATATTTACACATTTTAAATCAATTAAGTAAAGATTGTAACTTCAACGATGAAAAAGCTGAAGAATATCGCAAAGAATATATTAGGGATGCTTTCATACGGGGATTAAAATGTGCCCGTATCCATCAACGACCTCTAGAAAATATATTGTTGAACCTAGATCAAGCTTTCGAACAAGCCAGAGCCTTGGAATCGGCTGAATTGCATGCAGCTTCCTATACAGAAAATCCCACTTCTTCAGTACTAGTTGCTGCGGTAGAAAACCGTGAATGAGACCAACCAATATCAGCAGCTTTCGTCACTCCGAAATCTCAAAAATGTTTTTTCTGTGGAAATGATACTCATTCCAGAACATTGTGTCCAGCAATAGATGTGACTTTTAGGAAATGTGGTAAAAAAGGACAATACCAGCGAGTGTGCAAATCAAAATCAGAGAAAAATTATTCAAACGTAACAGCTTCTTCAGACACATTGGCAACTATTTCAGGAACCAGTCACTATCTCCAGAAATCAATCAATGCATCAGTAAATAATATCAAGCTTAAAGCGTTAATCGATACTGGCAGTTTTCTAAGTTTTCTTAATGAAAAACAGGTGAAAAATTGTAAAGTTACAATACAACTTGTTGGAAAAATATCTATGGCTAATTCTTCTATGATTGCCGAAACAATTAGGTTTTGCAGAGTAAACTTAAAAATTAGAAATTTCGTTTATCAAAACGTAGAACTTTTAATTATGAAAAATCTATGCTGTGACGTATTGATAGGTCATAATATCCTAACGCGTCATTCATCTGTGGAGATCGGATTCGAGGGTAATAAACCTCCACTATCAATCTGCTCTCTAGCAATAGCACAAGTGCCTCCTGTTTCACTATTTTCTAACTTGATTCCTGATTGTAAGCCTGTTGTAACTAAGTCAAGACGTCATACTGCTAAAGAAAATAATAATTTCATGGCAAAAGAAATTCAGAAACTTCTCCAGGAAGGGGTTATTGAGCAAAGCAACTCACCGTGGAGAGCTCAAGCATTCGTTATCAGGGGCGACAATCACAAGCCCAGAATGGTAGTAGACTATTCGCAGACAATAAACAAGTATACGTTACTCGATGCTTACCCACTGCCAAAAATCGAAGAGATTATTTTAAAAATTTCAAGAAACAAAGTATTTAGTAAAATCAAATCGATCTCCAAAATGCCTATCATCAAATACCAATTTTTGACAGAGAAAAACACTACACAGCTTTTGAAGCCAGAGGAAAACTCTATCAATTTTTACGAGTACCGTTTGGTGTTACCAATGGGGTAGCCTGTTTTCAAAGAGTAATCGACAAAATGATTGAAGACAAGGGATTAATCTTACATACCCATTCATTGACGACGTTACGATCTGTGGCAAAAATCAGAAAGAACACGACGATAATCTAAACAGATTTTTGAATGCTGCAAAGAAATTCAATTTAACCTTAAATGAAGAAAAATGTACCTATTCAATAAATTCCGTTCGACTACTGGGTTACATAGTTCAAGATGAATAAAGCCGGATCCGGAACGATTGAAACCTTTGATGGATATGCCGGTATCTGGAAACACTTCAGCATTACAACGCGTGCTAGGTATGTTTGCCCATTATTGTCGGTGGATTTCCGGGTTTTCGGGTAAAATACGCCCTCTATTAGGAAAGAAAAAATTTCCCCTATCGGAAGAGGCGGTATCAACTTTTCATTTGCTGAAAAATGATGTAGCTCACGCGACATCGGCTACAATTAAAGACGACATACCCTTTAGGGTCGAAACGGATGCATCAAATTTCGCAATCGGTGCTACTTTAATTCAAGCAGACCGACCGGTCGCCGTTTTCTCAAGGACTTTAAACACCTCCGAATCGAGACATTCATCTCCTGAGAAAGACGCGTATGCTATAGTCGAAGCTCTTCGACATTGGAGACATTTTCTAAAGGGAAAACAGTTTGAAGTTTTCACGGATCAACAAGCAGTCTCATTTGTATTCGATCAGAGACACAGTAGTAAAATTAAGAACGAGAAATTAATTCGTTGGAGACTCGAATTAACTAGTTATAAATTAGATATTATTTATCGTCCAGGGAAACAAAATGTAATTTCAGATTCATTATCGCGTATAACATCCAAAATCGATTTAAATGAATTACACAAATCTCTTTGTCATCCGGGAGTGACGCGAATGCACCATTGGGTTCGTTGCAAAAATATTCCCTTTTCTTTGGAAGAGATAAGGAAAATCACCAATTCTTGTGTCGTATGCTATGAGCTAAAACCCAGATTTGGCAAAAATTCGGGAACATTAATAAAAGCTACTTCTCCATTTGAAAGACTGAACATTGACTTTAAAGGGCCTCTCCCTAGTGTATCAAAAAATCGTTATATCCTAACAGTAGTGGACGAGTTTTCTAGATTTCCATTTGCCATATTATGCAGCGACATTTCGGCAACAACTACAATCAAACATTTAAAGACTATTTTTTCTATTTTTGGAATGCCGTCATATATTCACTCGGATAGAGGATCGGCGTTCATGTCACAAGAACTAAAAACATTTTTAACATCCCTAGGAATAGCCACGAGCCGTACAACTCCTTATAATCCCGCAAGAAACGGGCAGGCTGAGCGATACAACGGGATAATTTGGAAAAGTATTCAACTCGCTTTGAGATCAAATAATATGAAAATTGAACAGTGGCAAGACGTTGTACAACCCGCTCTTCATTCAATCCGATCTTTATTATGTAAAGCCAGCAATGCAACTCTCCACGAGCGAATGTTTTCTCACCCAAGGAGATCATATAACGGCTGCTCTATCCCTACCTGGCTTACCCAAACCGAACCGGTTCTAATGAAAAATCACGTGCGTGCTAATAAATATGAACCTATCGTACAAGAAGTAGACCTAATAAAAGCTAACCCCGATTATGCTCACGTAAAGCTTCCGGACGGAAGGGAGACTACGGTTTCTATTAGACATTTAGCTCCAACAGGAGAAACTATAATTTCTTCTAACAGCAAGGAAAATGCAGAAGAAAGTATTGTAGTACATTCGGAAATGGAGCCAATAAATTCGGACTCAGTTATCGCTTCGGAAGAAGTGCCTAAAAATAATTCGGATATGTTATCGCGTTCGGCTCGTTACAGGAACCCTATGTACTTAAAGGACTATGTAACCAACTGAAAAATTAAAAGGGGGTGAATGTGATATTATTTCAGTTGACATTATTATATACGATATTATTCTATATGTAGAGATAGTTCTAATTCATCACAATTGTCAAAGTTGAATGTAATATGTTTTATTCTATGTAATGTACTTCAAGTTGTTAAAAGCTAATTCAGAATGTTAATTAATAAATATGTAATTAAATACAAAAGTGTTGTTATTTAGTACAGTGGGATCAAGACAAATTCTTATATCCCCATTGGGTTTCCTAGTAATTACTAAAGGAGAAACCCGATCAGTGGGTTCTTCCACTCTTGATATGGTTTTAGTTTTTAACATTTTTCCTAATTGACATTTAATTGCTATGGGTACTTTTCTACTCGCAGAAATGACACCATTGCTATTTTCAATTAACTTAATATCATAATCAAATTCATTTTAATAGACCCCTATTTTCATAAACCTTGCGGTACCTACCTATTCAATACTTTTACTTTTTTGTATTAAATCAATGAAAATATTTCTTTTAATTAATTCTAATTGGATCAAGGATGGTAATCATATGATTACAGGAGTATGTCGATTTTTAGTTTCATCAACTACTACAAATTCTAACATAATTTCTTTTCTATTTTTGAATTTCAAAAGCATTTAATTTAATACTTGATTTATGTATTTTTGAGTTAAATTTTATTTTGTTTATTAAATCTGAAAGCGAAATTACATTAGTGTGCTCCAGTATCTAGTTTAGCAGGCAAAATTTTGTCTTTGTTAATAATGATATTTTCATGTCATTCGTTTGAACCTATCGAGTCTTTTATTGAACCTATATAATAAGTTTCAGAGTCATCACTGTTATTTTCTCTTACTACAGTGTTTATTTTATTTTTACTTTTACACATTCTTGAACAATGATTATTACTCATATATATTTATTTGTGTATACTTAAGCGTCAACAATACAATGTTTGTCCAAATTCCATTTAGGTTACGCAAGACAAATTGTAGAAGACTAGTGTATACTTTATAGACCAATGTCATTGGATTTTTAATTAAATACTGATATGAAAAAATTTCTGGTTGACGAGTTAATTTTTTCATATCAGTTTAATGATTATTACCTTTACAAAGATTGCATACTTTACCATAAGCCAGACATTCTTTTCTTCTATGAATTTTTCTTTGATGAACTTTGTTGAAATTTTTCTTTATGTGTTTTCCATTAATTTTCTTCTTGTATGACGTAGTTTTTTCTTCTTTAATTTGATGTACTTTTTGCTCATTTTCGATCATCTTCACTTGTACGTCCGCTAGTTCTGCTGCTTTAAACATTTTTATACATTAATCTAAATCATCTTCTTTAAGTAGTTGATTACGTAATTCAGTATTCTTAATGCCACACACCATTCTGTCCCATATAAGACTGTTGGTTAAATTTCCAAAACCACATATAGCACTTAACTTTTTTAATTCAGTTATGTATGTACTGAAGGTTTCATGTCCATTAAGCTAGCAGGGCAACCTGAGCAGAACACAATTATAATTGTCTCATAATTAGACGCTAATTAAATGCCCTAATTAAAAATTAAATGCTCTTTGTTGTATTCTGTTACCGCATGCTTTGCTAGCTTAATGTTAAGCTAGCGGAGCAATATTTAAAAAATCAATTAATTATATTGTATTTAATATCAAATTATTAAGCTAATTAAATGCTCTAATTAAAAATTAACTGCTCTTTGCTATGTGGTGTAACCGCATGCTCTGCTAGTTTAATGTTAAGCTAGCAGAGGAATGTTTAAAAAATCAGTTAATTTTATTGTATTTAATATCAAATTATTAAGCAAATTGAATGCTCTTTGTTGCACCGTGAAACCTCATGCTCTGCTAGCTTAACCAGCAGAGCATTATTCAAAAAATAAATTAATTATATTGTTATTAATAACAAATTATTAAGCTAAATAAATGCTAATTAAATGCCCTAATTAAAAATTAATAACTAGTTGTATCGTGTAACCGCATTTCACGACACAACTAGCAGACTATGCAGTTACACGATACAAAAAGAGCAGTTTATTTTTAATTAGAGCATTTAATTAGCTTAATAATTTGATATAAAATACAATATAATTAATTGATTTTTTAAATATTGCTCTGCTAGCTTAACATTAAGCTAGCAGAGTATGCGGTAACACCATACAACAAAGAGCATTTAATTCTGAATGGACGTGAAGGTTTCACCTACATTTTGCATCCTTGTGAAAAATAAATGACATTCCATTGTTTCATTTGTTTTCGGTTTACAGTAATTTTCAAATGCTTGCAATACTGTTTCAATTTTCTATTTTTTCTTCACTGGTTAAAATAAATGTGTGGAATTTTTTTATCGCATAATCACCAGCTAAATGTAATAACAAAGCAACTTGCCTTTCTTCGAATTTTGATTTAAGATCCGTCACCACAAGATACATTTCAAATCTTTGTCTCCAGATTTCCCATTTTCCTTTTATATTTCCATCAAAGGATAATATGGGAGGACGAAATCCTTCTGCCATTTTATTTTTTATATATTTTCACTTTTTATTTACCACGTTTTTTACTTGTTATAATACGTTAACGTTGGTTATAAATTTTTTTTTATAACCTTTTTGGGTTAAATTATTAATTAATTAATTTAATATTTCGCAATTCACACTAACCGACTACGCCATGTGAAAGGTTTATTTATATTTAATTTGTGTTGATGGATGATTGGGATTTTAAATGATTGAAACAGTTGTTTTACAGCACATGTTTATTCTCATGCATGCTGTTGTATGTACATCAATAGAATTGCTGATCATGTTGTCTATGGTACAAGGATATATGTTTTCTATGAATTGACCATGGATACAACACAAGGATACCTAACTGCCATATAAACAAATAATTGGCAAAAAAGGATGTCAGTAGTGTCGCTTCTATACCGGAAACAGTGGAGAGAGTATAAAGCGCGAGTTTTAATTGAAATATAATATACAATAAAATACTTTTTTTAATAAATGATAAGTAATTTCAATTGTTCAATAAGGAATTACTTGAAGTTGAAGTGATAGTTAAAAATTAGCAAAATAATTACTTAACAATAAAAAACAAAATAATTATAAAACATCTGTGGTAACGCATGTAAACGAATGATTTTGTGAAATAATACTTTGTATTTAAAATGATTTGATTTGAATGTTTATATTTAAATGTGCGAATGACAGGACCTCTATGATTGTGAATGTGAAATGATATATAAATGTAATGTAGAGGACTCTGTAAAGATACACATCCGCATATACGATATGAGAATAACCTGTGATGACATAAAAGAATAATGTGTGATTGGTATTTTGTAGTTTGTGTTAGAATCTTGTTAATTATAAAACTAAAATAAATAATTATTATTTTAAAACTAAATGTACAGTAACATTATATGTTTGCCCATCTGAACCATTCCCATACATCTAATAATTAAATAGTAACCTGTAAAGTTGGAATTGTAAAAATGCAAATAAATTAAGTAAAAATAAATTATATTACAATTAATTTAAAGATTATTGAATCAGATATTAAATTAAACATTTATTTATTAATAATAAGTCTAACAAAATGATAAATATATACCTCACTTCTATTTATTATATTATATTCACTTCGGTACGGAAGGTAGTACGGATGAACAACTAGTGACGCTAGTGGCATAAAAAGTAAATATAACTTCTACCATTAAGTTGCCATATTTTGTCAATTCTCCCGTTTAAGTTCGATATCCTTGTGTATTATCCATGGAATTGACTATAAATTAACTATTCTAACCATAGACATAGTATTACTAGACTGCGCGATTCATATACTTTCTGTATTGAAAAGTTGTGCCAACTTTAGAAACAAACAGCCTCTGATCTGCAGTGTTTCTATCTTTGTTCCACTGTGAATGAATGACAGAGATAGCCCTACCGTAACTTTGTATCACTTTCTAATATTGGAACATGAATTTCATGGAATTCGCAGACTAGTATGTCTACGATTCTAACTGACAGTTGTTGCCACTTGCCAGCATTATCATTAATTATATTTAAATTCATTACAATTAATATCCGAAACACTGCACTTGGAACTTCTGAACTTGACTTTTTATCCATAGATGTTTTTAACTTTTTGATAAGTCCCTAAATTAGTTTCTGGAAGACATCTTGGTTTCCAATATTATATATATTGTCGCATTCCACCGCTGACACCAATTTTTTGTTGCGCTCCTTAGTATATATATTAATTTTAAGTTGTTGAAAACTACATGCGTTGTGTTTATAGTACGAGGTCCAAACTTGATACTTGTGTCTTTAATTTTAGGTTGTTGAAAACTACATGCGTTGTGTTTATAGTACGAGGTCCAAACTTTATACTTGTGTCTCTTACTTGGTTGGTGGTAAATCTATTATACTCGGTACACAATGAAACTTTCTTTTTTGGTGTTTATATTTTTTTAATATGTTATCCGAGGCTTTAATGCTAACTTGTATGAATTCTAAGTAATGTAAATTAAATGTAAGTACGAGATTTTGAGATACAAAAACATGCTGTTCCGTCTTGTAAACGAAAATCGCGCTTCTTCTTTTATCCAACATATTTTTGCTGTATAGATAATTATTTTTGATGATTTAAATTGATTTTTAGTTTATTTTGACTGTTTGACTTGCATTTTAATTTTACGATATTTGGGAACATCTTCCTTCGTAAACATTCATGAATAAACCAAATGTTTTACGAGTAATTTCGGGTCTTAGGTTTTAACTTGTAGTACAACTGATTTGCTCAAATTAACTTGTTTGTTTCAGGTTATTTTGTAGATTTCCATTATAACAAATAAAATTTTGAAATTTTTAGGTCAACGACCAAATAATTTTAATATTGCTTATTAATTTATAATTTGTCCCATGTTTTAAATTGCAATATTTACGAATTTTTCTAAGAATTTTAACTGTTTTGTTGTTTTATTTGTGTAATAATAGTTATAGAAGGTCCATCTAGATATTATTTTATAATAAAAAATGTTTTTACCGAAAACAATACGTCGCACTCACCTGTGAGTCATAAACTAGGTAATAAACTTGAAAGGAACACAGTCTGATAATTCTAAAATGAATTGATACTAGTCACATTTATTATATTAATTGTATAGTGTAAAATTATATGTGAACCGTATGTAATTTAATACTATGTATTAATAATTAATATATATACAAAAAATATATCGTGGATTCCCAAAATTTAAGAAATTTTATTTGTTATAATGGAAATCCACAAAATAACGCTCAAATCAATAAATAAGATCTGAGATATTAACCTCCATATTATCATCCACAGTAGTGAACACATATCTGTTATTCACTTATTTAATACGTTTCTATTAAGTTCGGCTAAGTGGCCTTTGTTAAACCCCCCCCCCCCACCAAACAAAAAGGAATGTTTTTAAATAAACTTAAAGAATATTTATATTGAATTCACCTTAAAGTACCAGTTTGATGATACGGAAGGTATAAATAAATTATGAATTTGACCTTAAAGGTACCAAAACGGAACATAGAAATAAATTTCGAAGGCCAACTAGAAGAATGGCTTAAAATTATTACGGTTTAATAAATAAATAATTGGAAAGTGTAGAATATAAAACATTTAAACATTAATTTTATAATATTAATATTTTAATATATTATAATAGTTTTTTCACATCATGAGCATATACATATACATACACGTAATTAATCAATCCAATGTTTGTATTAAATACGTTAACCACCTTAATATACAGTCATAGAATTTTCAAATAATTTGGCTAAATCTTCTTCTGATTGTTCTCGTGGAGCCAATTTAGTAATTCGGTGCTAAAAAATTAAAATAGTATAAAAATTGATTTACAGAAGTGCTGAAACAAACTGCAAATAAAACATAATAAATTGGGATTAATTACATCCAAGTACTTTTTGAAGAGGATCTATCCCTATGAGAGTTTTAAAATAATTTTACCACTTGGTATTCACAATAACAAATAATTTAAAAAAAATTAGTTGATATCATGTCCATGGTATAAAATGATCACAAATGAATATATAAAGATATTTGTTTTGTGTTAATAACATTGAAACAGTAACAGTGATTATTCATTCAGTATATTAATAGCTAACCTATTCATGTTGATTTATATAAAATTATATATAATAACTATTCTAAATAATCCAATAATTTGCTTTCTCAAGTCAGGCAATTTAAGTATGTAATAATAGACTTTAAGAATTAATTGTTAAGGTAGTACCCTCGGTTATAGAATTACTGTTCAGAATTTAATGAAACTTAGAATACTAGTACATTATAATAAGATAATGAACCAGTTAAATATTTAAAGAGCTGCAGAACCAGAAAAAATATATTAATATAAAAAAAGTTTTGCCTCTACAATTGATTCTTATGAGAAATCACAAATTTTATTTTATTTCACAAGAAGTACCGTTCTGATTACAATTAAAGTGAAAAAAAAAAAAAATTTCCAACATTTTGGCTACTCACAAATCTAGGTTCAGATAATGTGATAAGAGTAATTAGCAAATAATTACGAAAAATGTACTATGTTAATTACATGTGGCAACGCCATCAAAGAGGTTATAACGTGTGGTTAAATTACATGTGGGGATATCAATGTTATACACATTTTTTTATTACAAAACATACAAAGTAATTTTTATTAATACAGTTACATTTATCGCATAAAATCTTTCCAATGAAATATAAATATACATATTTAGTAAACATACATGTAACTCATTGATGCTTGCGCAGAAGATTTATTTCTATTTCTCTTACTTTTACGCGGCGTTGCCAAATATAAATACTACTGAAGTCAAATCACACAGAGCACACACGTGACCCTTGTAGTATCTGTGGTACTACCTTAAGGAAATTTATTTTATTTTATATTGTGATTAAATGAATATTCTAATTGATTTTTTAATGTAATGTTTGTTATAATTTCGTATGGTTTGCTGATGAAGTCATAATATAATTGACGAAACGTTCAATAAATAATAATGTAATTCTTATGTACAACTCCGTCCAAATTCCTGTGATTTAAAAATTTTTGTGATCAGTTGATATAATGTTTTATAAAATACATTACATTAATCATATATAATTAATGACTGAATAATTTTTGTTTTTATTAACCACTATAAATTCAATTTCATTTAAATTTAATAAATAATTGTATAAATATACAATTATACACCGAGAGTGCTGCCATTAGACTGATTAAGACACCAAACTATTTTCTTATTAGAAACCGCATAATCTAATCAATGAATGTTAGGAAGTGCGAAAAATGGATTTTATATACTTAAAACAAATGTCACAGCATGCAGAACACAAACTTTTAGGCTTTTTATGTACAAAAAACAACATAATACTTGTGAGAAGTTCACAAAAGTTTACTAAGAAACTAATCAATATCTGCATATAAAATATGCCTTAATTTTTCAGAGTTTTTAGAAGAAGGTACTTCTAGAGAATGTTTCGAAACTACAGTCGTAAGGCCACTGGGCGGACACAAATTCGCACAGGAAATTTTGGTTTTTTAGACTACAAACAAAATAGAATTGATTGTCTCAAAAAACTCGAGTTTGAAGTTTTTTACTATTAAAATACTCATTTTAATATTACAATATTTATTTATACTAAATACTGAACTAAATAAAATATTAAATCAACAATAGAAATCGTGTCCAAAAATCCTGTAATACGGAAAAAGGTTTGTTTTTCTTGTAACTCAAATTTCAAAATTTTTGACCCTGCCATCCCTGACCACACCCATTAAAACATTTACAAACCCCCTACAAGTTTTATGTCACAATAAAGGGATACCCCTCCTACTTGGAAATATTTAGGTTTTTATTACAACGAATACAAAATTATTTAATGAATCAAATCATGGAATCAATTCACAGATAATTTTTATTGCTTTAGCTAATTTAGACAGCTTCTTCAGAGATATATTTTCAATAACTCTTTTCAAAACTTCCATTAGATAGTTTTTATAACCGGAATATATAAATATACAAGGTATATTAAGTTTAGTCCCGACTCTGTAACGCTTGAAAATGTTGATCGCAGACATACATGTTTGGCATAGGTGTTCATAAAATGGCTTAATTCGGCCATTTCCGCATATCCGTTCGCCCGTGAACACGAGAACTCAAAAACAAAAAGAGATAACGAGGTGAAATTTTGTGTGTGTGTTCTAGAGCTAAGAATTAAGGTCAAGTTCGAGAATGGGAAAATTCATAGTAAAATAATGGCAAAATATATAATTTGTTAAAGACAATGATTGATGAATAATGCCCATTTACGAAAACATTTAAATTAAGCTTGACGTTTCAATAACATTAAGTTATCATTATCAAAAGGGTGAAAAAGAAAAGGTTAAAACTGAAGAAAAATATAGCTTCGGAATGCAAAATGCATTACGATAACAACTGTTGCTTGTCCAACACACATTATAAAAAATAATCTAAAAGATGATTTGAGCTGTGGGTAACACCTTCCATTAAAAAACTCATACTCTTTTATATTGATTGTTCTAATAAATTTATTTACCTGGGGTAATGTTCCTTTTACAAGTTTTGGAATATCATCAGTAACATAACCTAGAGCACTCAATCCATTTTCTACTTTCATAATATTCATATACTTTCGCATTACGTCAGCAAGTATAGATCCTGCGTCAGCACGTCGTGCATTTGAAATGTCAACTCCAAGAATTTCAGCAGCTTCTAAATGCCGTTCTGGGCATGCATTTGCAGTAAATGAAAAGACAGCTGGGGCGCTCATTACGACTGATAATCCATGTGGTATAATAGGATGATCCGAACTAAAAGATGAAAATCAAAATTTTAAACGTTTACATATTAAATTCTTACATACTACATATTAAATTCTTACATATTAAATTAATCTAAAAACTATTATGTATACTACTATTGACCTCTATGTACGAGCACGATTCACACATTTGCGTTTAAAACATATAAAAATGAATCATAAAGTTACAGAGTCAATTTCTAAATTATTTATTTTTACGTTTTTATTATTTTCCAAAATTGAATGAAAATTTCGGTAAAATCCAAAATTATTTTGGTGATTTAAAAAAGTAAATAAAATAAAATAATGGATGCGTGTTGTAGCGGATACGACGCGCATTAAAGCACGTTGCATTCGGTTTTTAGCGAATTTACTGAAAGGAAATAGAGCTATTGGTCTCGTACCGAATTCAAAATTTCGCAAAAATTTCTTCAAATGTCCATCGATCCTACCTAGTAGATGTCAAAAATCACCATCTGTAAAATTTATATATATATATATATATCTATGGACATATATATATATATATATATATATATATATATATATATATATATATATATATATATATATATATATATATATATATATATGTATATATATATATACACACATATATATATATATATATATATATGTATATATATATATATCGACATATATGTGTCTGTAATCACTCTAGCGGTCACAGTTTTCATTTTATCGGAATGAAATCTGGTATTTGAGGCGCTTTTAGTATTCAAAAGCGGAGGATATATAAAGGGATGGGGAAACACAAAATTTGACATATCTCCCTTAATATTTGAAAAATCGAAAAATTTATAAGTAAAGTTGTAGGTACTAAGTATTACTATAATTTTGTTTCGTTTTACTATCATTTTTTCTGTTACACTAATATTTACAGACATATTGACGGTTTAAGATTGAAAATTAAATTCCTTAATATCTCTGTACACATTCGAGCAAAAAAGATGAGGTGATGAATTGTAGCAAAGTTGATTTTCTACAACTTTATTTCTTACGCATTTTTCGATTGTTCTAATATTAAGAGAGATATTTTATATTTTGTGTTTTCTTCCTATTTTATGGCCCCTTTTCCCCTTGACATATGTCATTTATTAATAAATTGAATAAATCAATTTATTCGGTGCACATTATTGTACCTCGTATCCGTTAAATAAAACCATTAAGTTACTAAAGTCATACTCGATGCAGACAAATGTTTTATTCGTATAAACATGTACACATGCACACGCGCAAAATAAAGACATTAGGCCGGTTTACACGTACGCTCCAAACCGACGCTCCTGGAACATGAGGTTGTAGTGTGGTAGAAGAGCAACACTCCTGGACCGTACGCCGGGAGCGTGAGTTTGGCACGTACGCACCAAAACCCTCCGTGTAAATACAATATACAAAGGTTTTGGAGCGCCGCTCCAAGCTCTGTGGGTAACCATAAATGTTTCAAGATTGACCCGATCCTACATTGCGTACTGATGTAAATAACCAGTAATCAAATTTACAAACAATTTAAAACAAATAATACACAGAAACAAATTAATTTATAAATAAATTAATACACATAACTAACCTCAACAGGTATCTGAGGCGCACTGAGAGGTCTAGAACGTTAGATCGGAGCGTATGTAAGTACATGACGGTGCAGGTCCAAGTCTGCACTCCAGCCACGTCGCTCAAACTCCACACTCCTGGCATCTCGGCCAGCGTTTACACACACAGGATTTGAGCGCACGACTGGAACGTCCGCTCCAAAACTGTCGAAAAAACACCGTGTGTAAACGGTCCTAATTTGTTTCTGAATCTGAACACAAAATGTTTTATTTTGTCAGTATCATACTGGCGTCACTTTTACACACATAGTTGGGTGTTCTAATGCTTCTGACGTCTATGACTGTCTTATTTACCTTATAGAGCAATGGAACCTTCCAGCACAGAATTAAATATTCTTTACAGATAAGCATACGTGGGAAAATTAGTTTGTATCGAATATACTGAGTTTATGAATGGCCAAATTTTATGGGTGTATTGTTGAGCTAAAATGGGGTTATAAGTTAAACAATGAGCGTTATTATAAGACCTCCTCAACCTCCCAACCCCCTCAAAATTATATTTTGAAAACTATTAAAGATAGAAAATGTAAAAAATATAAATACAATTTGCTAAACCCAAAGTATTCGATACAAAAAGAATGTAAGAATCTGAATAACATAACGCATATGTAATAAGACGCAACTAGTCCAAGTGGCCGAGCGGTCTAAGGCGTTATGTCTGCGCAGTATGCCTAATTTGAAACTGAGAGAGTTTGGGTTCGAATCCCGACATCGGCAGTTTGTCAATTATTAAGAAAAAAAAGGGGGCGGTTAATTGATTAAACTGTCGGCGTATGGACAAGAACGAAGTAACCAGCTATGCTTGAGAAGGTTTTCTGCAGTTTCCTTCACGAACTTCAGTTGAATATCGACATAGTTCCTATCATAGCCGGTTGCAGCCGCTTATCCTATCAATTCGTAGTCTATACAAAAAAATTCCTTCCACTCCACTCACATGCTCACATCAACGGACCTTATGGTCGAAGTGTAGCCCGCCCAGGGCAGCTTCTATAATCTATCTCTATCTAATAAGACGTAAGCATGTTCAAGGTTCATGAACTAACTAAACATACATTTTTGGTCAACGATACTCCCATGAATTTTGAAACTTTTCACTAATCTTTAGAAGTCGATAAATAGTAAAGAGGATGTTTTTCTGATGATCAATATCGATGATACAACAATTATTAATTCTTCACCTTTTTCCCTAAGGAATCGTTCATAAAATATGTACGCAAAAAAGAGGAGGGAAAGAAATTACTTAACGTGACGGTATGTGACGAGGAGGGGTGAGGTCCGACCAATTGTGACGTGAATCAATTTTATCCTACGATCATCTTTCAATCGCGATACGCTGGAGAATACTTTACATATAATAATAATAATAATTTTATTTGTTTCAATTAAAAAGATTTTAAGGTTCTTGTACATTCGGTTTACATTCGACTTATTCATTTAAAATAAATGTTTTGATTTTTGACACTTCTCTAATAAAATAATAAATGTCGTTTATCTGCACTTTACTTTCTATTATAAGCAGCCGGTAAAAGTCAATATGGTCGAGCTAAGCAATATATTTAGCGAGGTAGTGATTTCTTACACCCGTATAGTGTGGACATTCAAACAGAGTGTGGAATTGATCATCTGGCCTGTCTGAGTTACAAATTGGACAAATATTGAATGGATCAAAAGTAATTTTTAGATTTTTGCTGTGGATTGTTATTTTAATTACAGAAGCTGCTCTTAGTTAGAAAATAACGCGTTGTCTGTCAAAAGGAATATATTGTTATTATATATTTTTTTCTAAATTACAGTCGGCTGAAATGTACTTATATATAAGACAGCTGTGCATACTGTAAATTATTTCAGAATCACGTTGTGTCATGATTCGTTTATATTCGTCCAACATGTGAGGTATGGTGTTTTTCAATAAGTTGAAATCTTGAGCGTTCCAGATGTCCGGGAAGACACTTTCCTCGACAAGTGCTCGAATTTGTGATGTCCAGTTGTATTTCGCTATGTTGGTCGCTGACTGGTCGAGTTCAAGTTGGCGACCGAATATAATTTTGGCGATTCTATCGTCAGTTAGTGCCAGTAGCTTATGCCACCAGCGAACAGCCCTCCTGAATATATACCATGACAGATGTACATGTCCTGTTTCAGATCTAAACCAAGCAGCCAGGAGTGGTTTTTGGAAGCCAGTATAATTTCTTAAGAAATTGGCACTGCACTGTTTCTATTTGCTCTTGAATATCGAAGTGCGCAAATCTCCGAACAGTAAAGAAGAGTAGTTGATACTGTACTTATGCAAAAGAGTGTACTGCGAATTCTCATTTCTACACCCCGTTTTTGACAATGTATTGGTCAGGTTTCCGGTATTTTACATATAATTCAAGCAATAATACGAAAATATTTATGGGTTGACGACAGCTAAAAGTCGTCATGATAAGTACTAATAATCGTTAAACAATCAAAATAATTTTTTATTAACAGAAACTCTATAACAAATGATAATTATTTGAACAAAAATTTTTGTTACTAATAATCATAACAATAATCTTTAATTGGGGGGGGGGGGGTAGATTTTGTGACGTACTATTAAGTCATGTATGTCATAGGTTCACATGTATGTGAGGCACCGCGATCAAGAGTAAAAGAGGAGTAAATGTGTGAAGTTTGCGTGATATATTTTATGTATGGCACCTAAAATGCTCAGGAGACAAGTTATTCAGTAAAAATGCATAATCCGTAAGTGATAAAATGTGTGATTTTTAGAAAGTAATATAATCCGTAAGTGATTTTTAGAAAGTTATTTTTTTATTTGATTGTAATCTCTAATTTTCTAAATTTATTTCATTTTAGTTGTCAACCATAGAACAATCAATTTCAATAATTATAAATTACTTTTTTCGTAATATGTTAATATAATTTTTTTACCTATAATCATCAGGTTGAAAACTTCGAACATTTCCTGAAATCGGATAACTCAGACCATGGCAAAGATGCACACCTGCATTACCAAATCCAACACCTGCCATCGTTGATGCTAAATGCATCTGTGATCGGGCTTCAACGTCAGCATGATTATACACTGCACGTTCGAAATATTTTCGAATAATATGTAAAGCATACCTCGACCATACATCAGAAATTGGGTTTTGTCCTTGATAAGCTGGACGTAAAATTGGATTTGGAGGACATGGTGTACGGTCCGTGTATGGAATGGCTGTAAATGATTCTAAAGCATGACAGAATACATCAAATCCACTATAAACGCATACTCGTTCAGGCATACATAATGTATGTAGAGGATCAATCAAACCTAATGTAGGTTTCAATGCACGACTTGCAATTCCTGTTTTTGCGTGAAGTGGCCGGTAATCAAATATACAGACGCCAGTTGTTTCACTCCCAGTACCGGACGTTGTTGGAACTAAAAAAAGAATTAGAATTATTAATTAACTTAGAAATTTTTTTTAAGATTAAAAAATATAACAATCTGTAATAAAAATGGCGATTTTCGCCATGACCATTCGCCCGATTCACGAAAGGTTTCCCATGACTGATTCACGTATGACTTTAAGTTCATTTAAGCTTTCATATCTGTAATCGTATCAACCCGAGTACATGAAGTCTTACATGCACTTTTTATAGTTTGCAATGAACAAATTAATTTATTAAAAATAAACTCAATGCGAAAAGACCCTGTCGAATAAAATATGATAAAATCATTATTTTTATATTTTAAATTCCTAAAAGAATACTTTTATAATATTTATATACAATAAATTTAATAAAACAGATTTAAAAAAAGTTTAATCGCCTGATATAACTTTGATTTGATCAGTAAAGTTACTGACAATTCGCAAAGCACACAAAAACTTACGAAACCCCGACAAAGCACAAAAATAATTATAAAAATTTAAATTTCAAACGTTAATTTTCCAATTTATTGAATAATATTGTTAAGTTCACTGTCAAATTTCATTATTATATACGATGCAAAATATGTTCCCATAAGATTCAATGTTGAATTTTAAAAACATAATTATTTAAACGTTAACTCGGTGAGAAACTTTTTTTTCCCACCATTATCAATAAAAAAGTATTGATTACCATATAATCTATTATCTTTTAACCGTCCATTTATCCGTGGCCGGACTACCTTAAGGTCATTTAAAAAATGAATTTTTCCAGCCTGCTGTCAAGATTGGGTTAACCTCATTGTCAATAAATACAAAATTCCCATGCTTAGATGACAGTATGGTATTGATTCCCATGTTTAGATGACATGAATTTTTTTACGTTTTTTTCCATATTTTTTTTCAATTTTTACAAAAAAACCAATTTTTCAAAGTGATTTTTCGTGGCTAAAAAATGATGAAATCGTCTCAAACTTTTAATAGCATGAGAGTACAACTCTTCCAGAAAAAAATAAGTCCCAGAACGTTTTTCAACGACCTCCCGTTGGGCAACAATTTATAGTTTTTAGCCAACAATTTATAACCAATTTTCAAAGACGCCTTTTTTTTCGAAAAATCGATATATCTCAAAAACGAAAATTTATTTTTCAATTCTGTAAAAACGTTCTTATTCTGTTTCTTGAGATCTACTTTTGTGGTAAATTGGGCATAGAGGAACCCTTGGTCTAGGTGCTAGGGACCCGTATGCGGTACCCCTCTCTCTGATTATTGTGGTAAATTTCAAATAAAGATACTCAAATTAGAAAAAGTTATGGTAAAAACAAGAAATGGCATTTTTCGACGGTTTTTCGAGATATCTCCAAAAATTATGTATCGATTCGAACTCAAAAATTTTAATCGAAAGCTCTTTATATTACCTACAACTTTCTTATTTTTACTTTTTTTCGATTGGAGTTGTAATTTTTTTTTTAATTTACAAAAAAATGTTTTTTCGGACATCGCGAATTTTTTAGGTTAACTGCGCCATTTCGTTACTGTATGCGAGTTACTCCATACAGTAACTTTTCATAGAATTTTTTTTCCTACTTGACAGTATTTTTTATTTTTGGTTAGGAGTTTTAGCATCATTGGGTTAAAAATGTATTGATTGGACTAAAAGGACAAATACAATTTAAAATCAAATCAAAGGACAAATAACAAATTGCAGGTCGTGTGGCAATGTGTCCAATGCCTTCCCACGTACAACCGAGCGGGAAGAGAAAATCCATTGAAGCGGGCGCCTTTTACTGACAACAGTCGGAACGTCTTCCAATGCCAACGTTGGACGCATGACGTTGGACACTCGTAGTTCGAGTATTAGCCACACGATGTGTCCAATCATCATTCGTCCAACGTTGGAAGGTATTCGTCGCATCGGGTAGCGCCGGCTTTATACGTTTTGACGTTTCATTGTGTATTTTATTATTTTGCTTAAAATCATTTTTATACCCGGTATCTGTAAATATTCAAGGGTATATTAAGTTTAGTAACGACTTTGTAACACTTGAAAATATTGATCGCAGACATAAAAGTTTGGAATAGGTGTTCATAAAATTACCTAGTTAGTCCATTTCCACATCAGTCCGTCCGTGGATACGATAACTCAAAAACGAAAAGAGATAAAGAGCAGAAATTTTGTATGTGTGTGTTCTAGAGCTAAAAAGTAAGGCCAATTTTGAAAATGAGCAAAAACGGACCATGTTTGGGCACACTGGGCAAAATTGCCCATCTTTGAAACCGTAAGATATAGAACAAAAATGTAAAGACAAAAATGTTCCTTCTTTAAAAATAAACAACTTTTGTTACAATCTTTTTTACATAAATTTACCGTATAGTATTTATGCAATAATTGCTTAAATACCCGGTATATGCTGAATTTATGAAAAAAACTTCAAACAAAAGTTGTTTATTTTAAAAAAGGCGCATTTTTAAGGAACACTTAAGGCTGTTCTATACAAATTTTAAACATTCTTTGATTGGCGTGAGATTTCATAATTTTTTTAAGAATCCTCTTAAATATTCATTGGTGGAAAGAAAAATTTATAAAGAAAAGCGGTTTTCCAGATCAGAATAGTTAAAGTTACATTTGTTTTTCAAGCACTACGATTATACCCTTTACTCTATCGATTTGAAATTTGGATATGTTATAGGTATTCATATTCTACCTGCCCAGGGTACTTTTCTTTTTCAAAATCCTGTTAATTTTCCCAATTTTCATTTTTCACACCCAGGTACAGTGGAATAAGATAAATTTCTATAGTTTCAAGACACGTTATATCATATATTTCTATTTCATTTTAGTTACTGCTATTGGCTGTTATAAGCAAAATTAATAGTATCCAATACATAAGAAATTTAACGCCTCTTAATATGTATAAAAAAAAATTTTGGTTATACACAACAAAATAGATTTTGTCCTTCAATTATATTAATACAGATAGTATGTAATAAAAAAAGATAATATGATAAATGTAACTGCTTATTTATCATTGTTCCTTTTCTACCGAAAGTAGGCGTTTTAACTTATATTTCAGCAAATGATATAGCCAAGTCTATTAAAATTTCTATATAAAAATTGTCCTAGAAGTTTTAATTGAACAGTAATTATTTTTTTATTTGCATACGAAAATAAACTTAAGTTTCTCTTACTTTAATTTCGTAGTAATATAATCAAGTAAATTACTTTCAGTTACTGTGTGTCACAAGCTAGCAATTTTGTGAACAAATTTAATTTCAAGTTTTGTATTTAGTGTTTTGCGCGTAGTGTTTTGCAATAATATTTAAATATCGGAAGTGTTCTTCAAGAATTCCTAAGAGAAATTCTCGAGGACGCATAGCAAAGGCCAGCTCAAGGAGGTATGTGTATAACAATATAATATTAATGTAAAAAAGCTGCCAGTTAAAATTATAATTATGTTGTTTATGTATTATGATCGTATAAAAACCATAATTTGTAAAATTATTTAATTATTGTTTATAGTTATTTGGCTTCAATTGAAAATGTCCAACCAGTGTTTTAAATCTTTACTTTAAAATTAATAGTTTTTCCTTTATTAATTATCTATTTTTAATATAGCCGTACTGAGAAAGCTGATTCTCCAAACTTTGGCGCGTCTACTAGTCGTTTAATCGAGTTCAATTCGTAAGTATTTTAATTTTTTCATGATTCAAAACTTTCGTGGATACAAAATATTAATTTGTTTTTGTTTTTAGCAACAGTTCTTCGGGTGCTAGTTTAATTATAGAAGAAAAGACCGAAGCTCCATTAAACATTGCGGACTTATTAAAAGGTCTTCGAATTGTGGATTTAGGTTTTGTCCTTCAACAATTCGAAAAAGTAGTTTTGCATCCGATTAAATGTACGTCAGGAAAAATGGTTTTTAAGAATGAGATGAACCGTGGTTTAAAAAGCATTTTACATTTTCACTGCGACATGTGTGGAAAAAGCATATTAATTTCCACTCATTCGACGGAGGACGTTAATGACTCGCTAGTTTGGGGGTGCACAAGCATTGGAATTGGACATTACGAATGCGAAGAGCTGTTGGGCACTCTTAATATTCCTCCAATCACATTTAAAACTTATAATAGGCATACCGAAAACGTGAAAAAGGTAAGACATGCTAAATATATTGCAAATGATCATTTCACCTTGATGTACAATTAACTCTTATTTTGTAGGTTTGAGATAATTTTTTGGTTTTAAAAATGCAGCAAACTAAAATTACATAGTGATGTTACAAACTTTCAAATATAACCGAAAAACGGATTTATCCCTTTTTTAGGTAAAAATATTTCAAAAACCTTGTGTATTACAGAAATTCCGAAGCCGAATACGAATTCAGCGCCCCAAAAACTATAAGAAATGTTTTTCTATCGCATCAATATGACCAAAAAAAAAATCAAATTTTCTCGACCAGTGAATTAAAATGTAATAAAAAATTATAATATGTATTTTTATTCAAATATTGCAATAAAAAAAATGAAAAAAAAAATAGATCTATAAATGTGTTTGTTTTTGGTTTGTCTATAAATAATAATAATAATAATAATATTGTAAAAAAAACTATAGAAAGATATATAGATATGAAATGGGTATATAGTAAACACGATGATTGAGATGAAATGAAAAAAATGTATGGATATAATGTTATTAGAATGGATGTATATAATAATTCTTCTCCTATCATCCAAAAATTATAGAGTGGGGGATCCAATTTTAATTATAATTTTAAAATACTGCTGCTGCTCTCTGGGCGGATATAGTTTGCGTGAATTAGTATAAAACAATCTTAAGCAAATAATACAATATACATAGAAGCGTATAAGTGCGATTTTTGTGTCACTTAAAATTTTTAGTGTGTATGCTGACCACTATATGGCAATAGCTGTTCGATTTCGGTATTTAGTGCCATTACCAGCACAACCAACTGTATTCTTTGGCAGAACTAAGTACCAGTTGGCCGGATCACATCGAAGCGGGGATGCACTTCAAATTTATATTAAAAGGTAATCCACCAATATTAATGAAATTTTAGAATTAATTAGTCAAAATTTTTTAATTTTTTTATACAAGCTGTATAAAATATTAATATTATACGAGATAACTCTCTTTTTATACTCTAACCTCCATAGTTATCATAACTATGGATGTTAGAGTATAGAAGGAGAGTTATCTCATATGGTTGTTAAACTAAAAAAGTGTCCCCCGAAAAACGGAAAATTAAGTTTCAGTGAATGGCCACAATGGCGCTTGTGAAAAGGACTTGCTCTGAAGATAGTTACTGTAGAACGAAGTGAAGTTGCAAATCCGAAGTAGTTACATTGAATCCCATTTTGAATGTGATCATTTTTATTTATAAATAAAAAATAATATACATTAAAAAAATATTCATATATAGTTGAATATAGAAATATTCAATTTATGCTTCATTAAATTTTTATCAAACTATTTTTAAATTTCTATCTTCGATAAAAATTTGATTATTCTATTTTTTTAACAAAATTTATTAATTGAAATATATATTACTTCAAGTGTCTTAATTATAATTTTGTTATTAAAATACCTTTAACTTTTCAAATTAATTGTGACTTGAAAATTCATCACTAATTTATTATATTCATGGAATTTCTTAAATAAATAGTCTTTCTACTTCTTTAACATCTGAAGTTTCATATGATTTATGTAATAATTTTAAAATTCCGCCTTTACAAAGCGGATGTTAGCCTGTCCTTGTCTACTTTTAATATCTACTTTTAGTTTCTTTAAAATTGGTATTCCAGTACACCAGCGTCATCTTAATTTTTTTCTATTTAGGGGACACTTTTTATAACATGTAGATAGCTCTCCTTCTATACTCTAACCTCCATAGTTATGAGCTATAGAAGATTTACGTAGTAACCATGCGCACAGTTCGTAGATGTCCGGTCACAGGGATTTTCCACCGTGTACATTGGTTAATGAGTTCACTTGAATTGATTACGCCCTTGTGATACGACTGAAGGAAATTGTTTAATTTATTGTATACATTAAATAATCAATTGTAAATACTTTTAATTAATATATTAAATACATTAGAAAAAAAACATTCAATTTATTTCTTGCAATACAACAACAATAACTCAATTATTTGTTGCAAATATAACAAGGGAAAAATATAGTACAGCGTCGGTCGCATTCCACGACACCTGAAACTTTGTTGCAAATTACATGGGGAAACTTTCCCATTTCAATATGGCATTATTTTCGAGGAAAATGGAGAAAAGTGCAGATATCGAAAATGTCATATATCCTTACATATTATAAAAGAAAGTCCCTCACCGCGTCTGCCTGTCTGTCTGTACGCGGTAAACTAAAAAGTACAAAATGGATTTTCATACGGTTTTCACCAGTGGACGGAGTGATTCATGAGGAAGCTTTAGGTGCATAATTTATTGAGTTTTTGTGTAAATTGGCTTACATATTATAAAAGAAATTCCCCCGCCGCGCCTGTCTGTCTGTACGCGTTAAACTCAAAAACTATCGAACGGATTTTAATATGGTTTTGACCAATGGGCGGAGTGATTCATGAGGAAGGTTTAGGTGTATAATTCATTGTGTAAATTGACTGAAATATGACGATAATTGTTAAAGAAGTCGGAAAAAATCATCCTATAAATTATGAAAAAATTATAAATAAATAAATACGTGTAGCAGAGTTTCAAGAACCAGTCCTTGACGGGAGAAAATATTATGTTATTTAGCTATAAGGGCTTTACAAAATTTTTGCGGGCGAAGCCGCGACAGATAATGCTAGTATATATATATATATATATATATATATATATATATATATATATATATACAGATCGTTTTCAACAGCTTGTCTAATAGGGAATCAATGTTAAATATATAAATGACACATATACTAACCATATATTATACACATACGTACATGCTACTTGTGGATACTCATGTTTGTTTGATGTCTTTTAAGAGTGGGGATTTATTGCTGTACACTCCATTGATAATATTATTATTCATTACGTATGTGAATTCATAGGAAATATTTGGTTGTTTTTTATTTAATGGTATAATCGTATTCCAACAATGGGTTATTACATAACAATAGAAAAAGTGCAAATTATTAAATGGTACTTTGGGGGACATTCGGCAAAGGATGTGTCAGTTTATTTATTGTGGCATTTGAGGTTAGACAATCGCCAAGCATTCGAACAGTTACTCATATGATTAGCTGTTTTGAAAAATGGGGTTGTATATCTGGTTGCAAAGACTGCCACAAAGATAACGATGATGAAGCCCCACAAAAAATGAAGAGGAGATATAGCAGTTTGTAGTTTATTATTTATTGACGATAAAAAATCGACAAGAGAAGTTGGTGAAGAATTGGGTCTAGGCAACTCTACAGTTGCAAACATTTGGAAGCGGAACAATTTTAAATGTTTTAAATATGGAAAAACCCAAGAGATATTGGCTGAGGGCCCTTATCGCAGGATGGAGTTTTGTGAAGATGTGATGGAAAAGGCGAATCGAGAAGATCATTTCATCAGAAATATTTTATTTACTGATGAATCATCTTTTCCATTACATGGGAAACATAATCCATCTGTCATGCGATATTAGTCTCAGACAAATCAGCATCGATATAACAGTACCCGAACTCAGTTTCCACAGAAACTGAATGTCTGAACTGGAATATTGGGTGACCATATTATAGGACCATTCTTCATTGACGGATCTTTAGATTCTCAATAGAATATTTCGAATATCGTAGAATATTTTTTAAATCTAACTTCGACCGTCAACACACACACACACATATATATATATATATATATATATATATATATATATATATATATATATATATATATATATATATATATATATATATATATATATTTATATATATATATATATATATATATATATATATATTTATATATATATATATATATATATTTATATATATATATATATATATATATATATATATATATATATATATATATATATATATATATATATATATATATATATGTGTTGACGGTCGAAGTTAGATTTAAAAAATTAGATTTAAAAGTTAGATTTATTCCAGTTCAGACATTCAGTTTCTGTGGAAACTGAGTTCGGGTACTGTTATATCGATGCTGATTTGTCTGAGACCAATATCGCATGACAGATGGATTATGTTTCCCATGTAATGGAAAAGATGATTCATCAGTAAATAAAATATTTCTGATGAAATGATCTTCTCGATTCGCCTTTTCCATCACAGCTTCACAAAACTCCATCCTGCGATAAGGGTCCTCAGCCAATATCTCTTGGGTTTTTCCATATTTAAAACATTTAAAATTGTTCCGCTTCCAAATGTTTGCAACTGTAGAGTTGCCTAGACCCAATTCTTCACCAACTTCTCTTGTCGATTTTTTATCGTCAATAAATAATAAACTACAAACTGCTATATCCCCTCTTCATTGTTTGTGGGTCTTCATCATTGTTATCTTTGTGGCAGTCTTTGCAACCAGATATACAACCCCATTTTTCAAAACAGCTAATCATATGAGTAACTGTTCGAATGCTTGGCGATTGTCTATCCTCAAATGCCACAATAAATAAACTGACACATTCCTTTGCCGAATGTCCCCCAAAGTACCATTTAATAATTTGCACTTTTTCTATTGTTATGTAATAACCCATTGTTGGAATACCATTATACCATTAAATAAAAAACAACCAAATATTTCCTATGAATTCACATACGTAATGAATAATAATATTATCAATTGAGTGTATTTACATGATTTTTCTAATTGAATGCTGAAGCTGAATACCCACGGAAGTAGATTTATTTACAAAATTATTTTATATTGGGACAGAAATTTTACCACCTTAGACCATAATTCACAGAGAATAGAACATCAGATTTCCATATGATTCATTACAATGTTAATGGCTTCAGAAAGCTTATTCGTGTTTTTATAAGATATAATAATAGTCAGCAAAGAGGATAACTTTACAAAGTAATTGATTAAAATAATTTGGTAGGTCATTTAAAAACATGAGAAACAATAACGAGCCTACATTGAAACCTTGAGGTACTCCAGGCATAAATTCACTTCATTAATAATTAAATATTGATATGAAAAAATTAACTCGTCAATCAGGAATCGAACGTCGGACCGCTGGATTTCTAGCCCAGCATACTTACCGCTACACCAAAGACGATTCTGACGTACGAGTTAATTTTTCACATCATTGACAGTATTACTCCGAGATTCGATTCCTGGTTGACGAGTTAATTTTTCCGTCTGAGTATTTAATTAAAAAATTCAAGTACATGTTTATTTATACAGTATACGTTAGTTCTTTCATACTATGTCTTAAGTAATCTTAATGGAATTTGACATAAGTATTGCATTGTGACGCTTAAGTATACACAAATAATAGCATGCATTAATCTTTAATTCGATGTATTGGGAACGATTTGATAAATAAGTAGAATCAATATAGCTATAATATTTACCGCGAATGATAGCTGAGTTAGTTAGCACTTTTAAGTCAGAAACCCATTTTATTCGTATTAAGAGAAAAACCTCCTTAACTTACTTTGCTTATATAATGTGCAATAATAATTTACTTCTCCATTCTCGAAAGGTAATCCCAGATCCTTCCGATTGTGTCTAATATTAGTTTCACTACTACATTTTGTATTCGTGTATTTATGCCTGAATATGATATCTTAAGGTAGTTACAGTCAAAGTAAAAACAATATGATTAATTTACTTATTACAATAATGCCAATTGAACATATCTAGTATAACGTATATAGTGTTTTAACATTTATTATAAATTTACTGTATGTTGTACTATGCAATAATTTTTTTCAATATGTATTTTTTACATTAGTTTGTGAATTTCAACTTTATAAGATATTTGTTTTTGTAAGAAATATATAGGAAATTTTCCCAGTTTTATAAAAAAATGAGAGTTTGTCCAAACCGTTTACGTATACAATGCATGTTCAAAATTTTAACTTTGGTTGCAATTATCTCGCTTCACAATCGGTTAAAAATAAATTTTTTTTAATAAATGCAAAACATTTCAATTTTATCAAATTATTAAGAATAGTGGCTTTTCGAGTGAACTACCTCAAATATGATATTATTTTAATCTGACATTATACTGTAGATATTTTGTCCTGCCATTTTTAGTTTTTTGAGATCCATGATACATTCGGTATTATTTGCATTGAAGTTTACGGTTTTAATTAAATATGATGTGTCGGGTCCATACCGAATATAGAAGAACAAAACGAAAGCCAACCATCGAAGATCACAAGTTGGTTAATTAAAGCTTCCGCGTATTCATTTTCGGATTTTTTTCTTTTTAATTACCTATCAATTAACTAAATACAACAATCAAAATTGAGTAATCAAGAAAGAGAAAATAAATACTTAAATTCATCCTTCTGGGTAGTTAGCAAATAGCATATAAAACTCGATATTGGTACATAAAAAAATCTTCTTACTAGCAATCAATGGTTTTAGTGGAACAGTGACGGGCTTTCCTTTACCGACAGGTGCATTAACATAATCTAAAAAATCAGCATCAACATCAGAAGAATATAAATTAGCTGCTTTACAAGTATCCATTACAGAACCACCTCCAACTGCAACATACCCATCAAAATTACCCTCTCTTGCAAATTCACTTGCAGCCATTAGACTAGAAAATAATTCAATTCATTAATACAATTCATTAGTATTCATAAAAAATTTATAAATATAAAAATTTAATATTTGTAAAATTTAAATAGAAAAATTCGATAGGGGTTTTATGAGTAAAATTTAAAGTGTAGAAAATCCTAGAGTCATTGATGAAAACGAAATTTTGATCCTTGCATAAATTAAATAACCATGAATAACCTTTACAGATTTTCCACTTCTTCCTCCGAAACATAAAAGAAGATATTATTTTTAATTTTAACATCATATGGTTTGTCTAATTTCTTTTAATTTCTTACATCTTTGCCAATTTTTTAGATATTACAAAAATTCTTTTGTATTGTCTTTTAGCATAACGAAACTTTCATTTTTAAATAAACAATAGTGTGAAATTTACCCATTACTCTTAGTTGTGAAACATATTTATAAAGTTCATATCTGACAAAAAATTCAAATAAAAAGCCAGATAAAGCCATTTAACTATTTTCCACATGGTTAGAAAACATAAACAGATGCACCGATTTATATATGTAAAATAGCACGCCTCTACTGACTCCTTTGCACATGCGGATTTCTAAGTATGTCGCCACTCTTAACATACTACATTTCAGAAATAACGAGATTACTTTTTTTTTTCTTTTTCTTACTCAGGTGTATAATCAAATAAAATCTTGTGTACGACATTTGCAGCGTTTTTACGTTTAACATACTATAGTACATTCAACTTACATAGGTAATATCAAAAAACAAATCTATACACTGAACACATAAATATACCGTAACAAATGAGTCTAGTTTTTTCGTTTACGTTTTATAAACTAATAAAAATAATTTAAAAGCAAAAACAAACCAACGTGTAATCGAAATGATAGATCACAAAAATTTTAGTATAGGGTAGTTTCAAAAAAGCAAATACGAAAATCTATCTATAAGCTCTTTAACTCTGAAGAAATATGTACCTTTAATAAATAAACTAAAAGTATAGTTATATGAAATAAATTATTATTGTAGAGTTAATTGAAATAAAAGTTAACTAAAAACGTATCCAACACATTTCCATGAATTATTGTATTGTTGCCAATATTCCGGTGCCTGTCATATCATTTTCAAGACAAGGACGGCACAGTGCAAATAAAATTTATACTAAGTTTAATTTTATTCAAAAATCATTTATACATTAGTTTTTGTATTTATTTGGAAATAATTTTTATTTGCTCTGTTCTTTGTACATTATTTGCATTGAAAATAGATAAATAGATAGATATATCTTGGGGTATAAAAAGTATTGCACTTCGACCGTATGGCCCATTGTGCTCCCCCTTCTATTTCAGTCTGACGAGATTCGCTTCTCCCATATCATAGCAATAACCAGGAGGTTCATATATTCGGGGTGAGATGTACCGAACACCTTGTATCTGCTGTAACCGAGAAATTCGCAGTTAAAGATGATGTGGCTGGATGTTTCCTCCTCCTCGCCTCACAGTCTGCACATAATGGATCCGTTATGAAGTCCTATTGTGTGCAGGTGATAGTGCCCGGTGATGAATCCGTTAACCTTACGCAGTTGTAACCTTTTCAGGTTCAGTACATCGAGGGATAGCCTCTTGGATGCATTCCGAAACAATATTTTCCCGAGCTTTTGCTGCGGTATATTTTCCCAGTGATCACATTATTTAACATTCGTCCCCACTCGTTGATCACCTGTTTACATGTTGTCTTTGGAATTCCTAAAATAGGCTCTGGGCCTATGAAGGGTATTCCGACTCCCTTCTTTGCTAAGGTATCTGCTTTTTCGTTTCCTTCGAAACCACAGTGTCCTCGTACCCAGATCAATTTAATATTGTTCCGTTTTCCAGCTCCAGTAGTTCCTCTAGAGAATCCTTGACTACCCAGTTGCAGACACGGCTTTTAAATCAGCTTGACTGTCCGAGAGAATATATACGTTTTGGTTTAAGTAGCCTCTACGTAGGTTCTCACGGGCACAAGCCAGTATGGCGTAGACTTCTACCTGAGAGACTGTGGCATATTTCCCCAAGTAGAGGCTTATGTTTGCTGTAGGACTCTCACCGTAGATTTCCGCCCCGGTAAACGATTCCTTTCTTGAGATAGGGTTGGGTCCTTCCGTCCTCATGTCCCTATCATAGACTACAGTGAAAGGTTTTGAGAAGGAGTATGTTTTGGGACGTACATCTGTGTCCATTTCAAAAACGGGGTCTGAGATGATTGATGTTCCCACGATTCTTGCATGTTTAACTTGATTTTTTGTAATCCAGTTATTAGTGCAAGATAGTCTATAGGCGCTGGATCTCGCTTTAGCTATTATTACATTGTTTAGAGGAATCAGCCCTAGTATGATTTCCATGGTAGCTGTGGGTGTACTGTTCATGGATTCAGTAATGCACAAATAGGCCAGTCTTTGGATCCTGAACAGCTTTGTACATGCCATTATTTTATTAACATTTGGCCACAACATTAAAGCAGCACAGGTTATAATAGGCCTAACTACTGTTGTGTACAGCCAGTGCATCATTTTGGCTTTTAGACCCCTGATTTTTCCACATACTCTCTTGCAAAGCATGAGAGAAGATTTGTTCTTATTTGTTATGTATTCCAAATGAGGGTTCCATGTTAGTTTAGAGTCTAACATCACTCCTAAGAATTTAGTTTCCCTTGCGATCTGTAATCTTTCACCGAAGAGAATGGGTGGTTTTATTTTAACCACCTTCCTATTTTTGTGCAATGGAACTCGTGTGGTTTTATCAGGGTTTATTTAAATCCCTCGTTGATACACCATTCCTGTGTGAATGTTAGAGCTTTTTGCACAAGCTCCGTCATTGTACTTTCACACGGTCCTTCGATTGCAATTATAATGTCGTCCGCATATCCCCCTAATATAGTATCCTCCTTGGTTGAGATTCGTTAGTAAGCTGTTCACTGTCAGATTCCAAAAGAGTGGAGATAAGACACCACCCTGTGGACAGTCTTTAGTGACTTGCACAGTGACAGACTCGCCAAGAAGAGAAGTTGGTTCTCGGCAGTGCCCCTTGAGTTAAGCGAAATCCTATTAATATTTCCATTGTCTTTAGTAGAAACGATGAGAGACTAATTGGTCTAAAATCTTTCCCGTGAAATGATTGAGCCTCCTCGGTTTTGGTAAAAAGGTCACTCTTACTGGCTTCCATACTGTTGGGATACAACTTGTAGGTAGGCTTGCCCTGAAAATGAGACCAAGCAAAGTTAAAAGATGCCCTGCACCTTTTTGTACAAGCACTGGGTATATCCCGCCTGGCCCCGGTGCTTTATCAGGGTCGAATGAATTTATTACCCATTCGGTCTTTGAGCGATTGTAGGTACTCGCCACTCTTCTCCAGTCCTCGCTTGTTGCTAGGAGGTTTTGGTTAAATTGATCGTGGGAGGAGTTTTTACTGTTTATTGCTACCTAATTCGGAAAATGATTTTGGATTAGTGTTTCGAGTGTATCCTTCTAGGAGCTAGTGTACTCACCATCGGGCATACATAGTGACATTGTTTAGCTTACAATGGTTTCAGCGGGTTTCTTCGCTAGAATGCGAAGGAGTCTGGCTTATTCAGATGTTATTTCAAAATCTTGACTGAGATTCCTCCATGAATTTATTTTGGCTGTTTTCAGAGACGATTTGACATGGGTTGCGCAGCGCCCGACACAACAACTTCGTGACCTGCGTATTGATCCTGATGATATAAATACAGTAATTAGCTCCGCCGTATTAGACACGACGACGCTTCTGTCAAACATGGCAGAGTTTAGTGGTAAATCGGATGAGGAACCAGTAACCTTTCAGACTCGAGTGACGGCATTACTACAGAAAACACATCTGCCTGTAGATGGTTGGGTCGATATGGTTACGAAGATGGTTAAGACTAACGGGACCAGCAAATTGCACATTAATTAATCATGGGATGTGTTACACCTACAACGGCTTTCTCTGCATTAAGGACAAATAGTCTTTTATCATGTAATTATAATGTCATTTCTTATTTTCCATTTGAAATTTATATAATATTGCTATCGATATATGTTTTTTTTTCCTAAAACTGTACACGATTAACCCCCCCCCCCCACACTATCTGCCTCCAATGCGACTTCTGAAAAATGTGGCTCTTGCTTTGATAATATCTTTGG
Organism: Nineta flava; assembly: GCA_963920215.1. NCBI lineage: Eukaryota > Metazoa > Arthropoda > Insecta > Neuroptera > Chrysopidae > Nineta > Nineta flava. The sequence continues at coordinate 31,279,419 of OY986046.1, read as the reverse complement.
AAACTTATGACAATAAATCACGACTATATTCGATCAGTTCACTATTATGTAGCCAGATCTTAGTCAATAGTCCAGTAAAATAATTTTAATCGAGGTGTTCTGATCGATGTTTCGCCTTCTTTATCAAAATCTGTTGACCAGAGACCGACTCAAAATTAGAGGCTATCAGTGGATGCAGACTTTGGTGTGAAGTCGAGTTTGCTTTCCTAAAACTATTATACAAGATGAGTAAAAAAAAGTGTTGTTAGTTTCAAGTTGCGAAGTTATTCAGAGACAGATATAAGTTTCAGAAAATGACTAAAAAATTGACATTTAAAAAACACTCCCGCTGGATTTGAAAGGATGAAGCTGATATTGTGGAGATAAAAATATTAACTGCCAAATCGATAAAATTTTGCCGAAAAGTTATGGATATATATATGTATATATATATGTATATATATATATATATATACACATATAAAATTTTGCCGAAAAGTTATGGATATATATATGTATATATATATATATATATATATATATATATATATATATATATATATATATATATATACCAAATTAGGTGAAAATGTCACCAAATTAGTAACAAGTAACATATCCTGCGACAATATAAGAGTAATTTTATTAAGAGTAAAATTAACAGGAACAAATGTGAATGAAGGAAATTTTAACAAGAGCAATTTCAATATAATTTAAAATTTATTATATTTTAAATCTAGTATATTTTAATCTAGTTAATTTTCTATTTATTTTTATTTTTGTCTGTTGATCTCGACTTTATATCTATCTCTAATTGTCAAAGAGTAAAGTACGACTAGCTAATTTATACTGATGATGACTACATTGTAGTCGAAATACGTATTTATAATACAAAAAACTGATCTAGGTAAAGGGGACGAATTTGAAATTTTATTTCAAAATCCTAGAGTTCTCACTAATTATCATTCGATAATATAATGCCTGTTTTCTAATAATGATATTACCCAACTGACGACAGAAGCGACTGTACCTCTCATATGCAGAGTTTTACAGATCGTCTCAACTTTTGCCTTATCAAATGCTCCTCCTTCTACATCATGAATAACTTGTGAGTGTGTACACACACACATAACGCATACTAACAATCATCGTTACCAGCTCCAGCAATTTCTGAAATGCTGTACTTCATCGATCATTTACGCCATGGAGATGTCTAGTCTCCAAGATTTACGCATTCGTAAATGTGCCTTATTTGTTATGGGCTTAAAGTGATCATCTTTTACGGATGAGAGCTATAAAATTTCTTTAAAGTTAAAAAAAAAATTACATGAAATAGTGTCCAACATGTGCCTTCTTTAAATACTTTCATGTAGGATTTCTTTATATATCCATTAATTGTAATTTTCTGCGGCAAACGTACCTTTCTTCGGTAGGTTCGACCCTAACTTCATCAAACATTTCATATTTCACACCATTTTTTGCAAATGAATCCAACACAGTTTTTACTGGAGGTAGGTTTTTCAAATTAGAATCAGTCATTAGGCACACTTTTTTACAATTCATATTTACAACATCCATTCCCACTTCTCTTGTAACACCTGGACCAAATCGAACCGTAGAACTAGCCATCTAGAACAATAAACGTATAATAATTAATTTTATTGTAAATTTTTTGGGAATTTTAATTAAAATTATCATTTTGACTTGATTGACACTGTGAAATGTGCAAATTAACGTCGGCTGAAACGGTGCGGCAGGAGTTCCATAATACTCCAATCTCCGATCGGCATGAAATTTTAAATAGGTACTCTCTGATAATACAATAAAAGTTTTCCAAGTTCATTGGAAATTTTCCAAATTCATTGTATTTGCTATGTTCAATTCTTTTCTAGATATCGAAAACAATTAAAAAAATCATAGTTTGAATTTTATGTTACACTTCGAAATTTAGAAAAAGTTTTTTGTTAATTTTAAGCTGCCTTTTGTCCCGTTTGGGATAAAATTAGGTAGTATCCAGATGTAAAAATGAAAAAATTTCTATAACACCTATAACGTTTCTTTTGTGTTAAAATACGGGTTTTCGATATCGTACGTCGTTTTAAAACATATGTAATGCTGGAATTGTGTAAAAAACTCTATAGATGTCTAAAAACCTCTAAAAATAATTTTGATGATTAGCTTTGTACTGTTTAGAATTAACAAAAAAATGAGAATTAACAAAATAAGTTTTGGGAAGTTTTTATTAACGTATCAAAGAGTACCTATACTAAATTTAAAGTCAATCGGAGGAGTGAATTTTTTAGAATTCCTGGCAGTGCCGTTAAGTTTTGGTGTATCTTTTTATAGAATAAGGGTTTTTACAAGTTAGAGTGACCAGTGATTCTCAACTTTTTTTTTTTTTTCGCGGCACACTTTTAAGGATTTCAAAATTTGACACAAAGAAAAAGATAAGTTTAAAAGTGGTTTACTTACCTATGATACACTGTGTAAAATTGTTAATGATAATAATTTTGAATGTAAAATAAAATAATATGTACTACAAAAACAACAGTACGTTTATTAAGGAATTAATTACAAGTTAATAATGAGAATACTTTTAGGGTCGATCCAAACTTTATTGCCGATCACTGTTCGTTCTCGGTCTGGTAAAATATCACGGTTCGTTCTCGGTCCGATCTCGGTCTTATAATATTAAGCGGTAACATATGCTTCAGTGGGTAATACCTGACTGAACCGGGAACAGATAGCATTCACACTATCATTCACATGCCGTTACAAGTTCAATTTCACTCCAAAATATTTTTATTCTTCGTGACTGGAGTGGGATTAGACCGGAACTTGACTGTTACCGATAGTATGAATGCACACATTGTTTCTTACTTGATAATATTTTACCAGACCGAGATCGAACCGAGAACGGACCGTGATTGGCACTATAGTGTGGATAGACCCTTAATGAGAAATTTAAACATTTGATCGTAAAATGACAATGCTACTCTCATACCGTTTTTTACATTTAACAGTCTCGATCTTGTTTTCGTTTTTATGTTGGTTAATACTTTACTATATATATTTTTAAAATTTGGCGGCAAACTTTAAGAATTTGGCGGCACATAAAAGTGCCGCGGCACTGTGGTTGAGTATCACTGAGTTAGACTATTGAAAGAATTAAAATATATTTTCAACATATACGCACATTTTTTCTTTTCATAAACAAAATACTAAATTTCGTAATCTAAAAATTAATTAAAAAGTCCTATTTATTAAAAAGTCATAGGATTAGCCAACCACTCTAGATAGTTGTAAAAATTAAAATTACAAAAAGTTTTCATTACGATTGATTGATTGATTTTATATTGGGGTCTAAAACTATTGCACTTCGACCTTATGGTCCATTGTGCTCCCCCTTCTACTTCAGTCCGACGAGATTCGCTTCTCCCATATGTTGGCAATAGCCAGGAGCTTGCTTATCGTGTATTCCTTTCATTCCGGTTAGTTTTAATTGTTGATCCCCCAGGCAAACATTGATAACCTGGTTCCGCTACCCGAAAAATTATATCAGTTGATACTTAAACCCTTATATCTTAAAAAAAATCGTTACGCAGGATCTGCGTCAACTTTTTCTTTGAATACATAAATTACTCTCAAACGGTCACAATTTTTGTCTGATAAAAAGGAAATGTCGTCTCTTGTATGCTATTAGTATTTATAAGGCCAATTTTATTAAGTTTTTACTGAGTTTTACCACGAGTAAATCTATCCCATCGGCTTGTGTACTACCCCATCGGCCAATTTATGGGGAGGGCATTTATACAGTGGAGTTTGCCAGTTGCACCAAGGGTATTGTTTATGACAGCATTTGAACCAGCTTCCCTAGCCTTCGGCTAGTTTTCTAGGCACAATGCCTTGCACCGTTTGAGTTCCTACCTCTTTTTTCAACCGATCTTGGGACCGGCTATGACAGATTCAAATGCTGTCATAAACAATACCCTTGGAGCAACTGGCAAACTCCACTGTATAAATGCCCTCCCCGTAAATTGCCGATGGGGTAGTACACGGCCCGATTTACTCGTGGGACCAAAATTGGTAAAACAAAGTAAAAAAAAAAACTCTGGGGATCAAATCCCCTTAAAAAGTGAATCAACCGAGGATGCTCAAGCTAACCTCGCCGTGACACAAAAAACTGCAGGTGCATCCAACCCAGCAAAAAATCTTGGCGATAAACTCTAGAATCCTTTCCTGAAGGTGAAAAGAAAAAATCACTCGGGTGCAGTCCAGAGAAAAGCAGCAGTAAAGAAAGCCAAAGCTGAGGGGAAACCGATCCTTCCGATAAAGAAGAAAATCCGGACAAAAATTCCTACAGCCCTGTTTTCAGAAACAGTGATACCTGTTGGGTCTGATTCAGGGAATCAATCCTTGGAAAACCCACCGAAAAAGAGGTTGAGATATGAAGACTGGATTCCAGGCCGAAACAAATCTCGAAAAAACGTAGAGGTGGAGGGGGAGGAGGTTTAACAGGCAAGGTCTATAAATACCTATGCTGAAACCGCCTCAATAACAAAAATGTGCATTGCACTGCGGGGGTATCCTGAGGTCAAAATCACTCAAGAACAATCCGAGGGTGCAACTCTCGATGCTACTAATCCTCAAGAAAAAGAGGCGGTTAATTGACTAAACTGTCGGCGTATGGACAAGAGCGAAGTAACCAGCTATGCTTGAGAAGGTTTTATGCAGTTTCCTTCACGAACTCCAGATGAATATCGGCATAGTTCCTATCCTAGACGGCTGCAGCTACATATCCTATCAATTCGTAGTCTATACACAAAAATTCCTTCCACTCCATTCACATCCTCACACCCTTAAAGTGTATCCCGTCCAATCTATCAGCAACCTCTACAACCTGTCTATCTAACCCTCACTAGTCAAGAGCTCGTTGAGAGCCAACAGTATCGGGGTTATTACCTGGACAGGGGGCCTTTGTTGTGCAGTGCATAGGCACAACAGCCATAAACTGGCTCATGGAGAACGTCCCAAATATCAGGCCATGGGAGGGAGCGGAACTTATCGCCAGGGGTGCAAAAGCCCTGATGAACACATCAATAGTTCTGCTGTATGCTATCCAGATCTATAACTCCGTTGAAATGGACAAAATAATCAAAACTCTAGGAGCGCAGAATACAAACCTGCGCACTGAGGAGTGGCGAATTATCAAGAACACGAAGGCCGATACGAGGCACACCATCGTGCTGGAAGTGAGTGCAGCGAATATTGGGTTGATTCAAGACCGAGGGTTTAAATTATACCTCGGGTTTGGTCAAGTCAACCTTAAACCTCCAGCATAGTAAGGCGGCCTCCGCTGTCTTCTATCAAAATGTGCTGAAAAGAGGAATTTCTATAGCTCTAGTCCAGGAACCTTGGGCTGCGAGCCATAAGATTCTTGGAGTAGGAGATGGTGAAGAATAAATTATTTACGATAAAACCCCAGAGAGACCCAGAACTTGCAAGTATGCAAAAAATTGCATCAATGTCTTGCCGCTGTTAGAGTTTTGTCAGAGAGATCCTACAGCGGTAAAAGTAAAATACAACATGGAGAACGAAACTGGAGTAGTAATCATCGCTTCGGTCTACCTACCCTATGATACATCTTCTCTACCACCAACAATAGAGATGGAAGACCTGATCCAGTATTGTGAGGCAAAAAACTACCAACTGATCATGGGAAGCGATGCAAACGCTCATCATACTGAATGGGGGAGTACAAACATATATACAAGAGGTGAGTACCTGTTTGATTATATTATAGCTAACAACTAAGATATAGTTAACCAAGGCCACAAGCCAACTTTTATTAACAAAGTTCAGAAGGACGTCATTGATTTAACACTGAGTCGGTACGGGACCAATATTTCCTTTAGGAGGAAATTCGCTAAACCACACTGACTCGTGATTTCTATGATATTAGTGACAGAATTATAATACAATATTTCAATTTTAATAGTTAAATAAGATTTTATGGTAATAACTGGTGTGCATTAAAATTTATAAATATCTAAATGTTTGTATTAGAAATCAAAATTTGAAGTGATTTACAAAATCATCCTATCTAAACGTCTTGAAAATTACGAATCCAAATCGAAATGTAAAAAACTTATTTTACACCACTCTTCGCTTTACGTCCTTTTTCCAAAATGGAAAACAACTTTTTAATTTGGGAATTCATTAAATTTTGATTTCTACACTGATAGAAGTAATTCCTTGCAGTAAGAAACATTTTTTTTAACCAAGAATTTCTGACTCTCATATATAGGGAAGAGAATATATATTTGGTATAAGAAACTAAGTATCTTGACATCTATAGTTTTGACTTGAGAAAATTATCTTAACGAAAGATAAACTGACTCTTGACTCAAGAATCTCGAAATTCTTAAACTGAAATGATGATGGCTTTAAACCAGGATGCTAAAATTTCGGACTAAAATAAACATTTGTTTAATCCAAACAATTGAAACTTTTTAAAGAAGTAATGGATATACTTCAGTTAAATATATATATATCAGTTAAAAAAGCTGCACAAACTTTCCCTTCTTGAATTTTTTATTTATTTTTTAATAAGAAAAATACTTTGTTTTTAAAAGAATTTCATTTTTCATAAGAAATTCGAAATTTTTCATTTCGAATTTCATAAGAAATTCCTTCTATCAGTGTAGTATCGAAACGAAGTTTTTCCTAAATTTTCGTCTATACACACCAACTGTCGTCTATTACGCAATTTTGGTGTATTTTTCTTATATTAACCTTTAACTACTCGCATCTCATATAAGTGATATCATAGAGTCTCAAAACGACCCCATACTAAATCAGGAATAATTGCTAATTATTTAAGTTCAATTATTATTTAATTAAAAATATTTTTTTTTGTATAATTTGAATACATTTAACAAACAAAACTGAACATAAGTAACCAAAGTTTATCTCTTGCGTACAAAATAAACTCGTGTAGTAAAGTGTGTTGTTTGGTGACTATCGATTTGAGGATAGGCTTCGAGGTGGTTTGAGTGATAAACGAATTTTACGCACACAAATTTATTGAACAAAAAAATAAATGTCTAAATAATTCTATAATTGGTGTATAAATGTGTTCATGCAAATATGTATATGTATATATATATATATATATATATATATATATATATATATATATATATATATATATATATATATATATATATATATATATATATAAACGAATACACAACGATAAAACACACTGATTTACACTAAAATTTAATTAATTTGATTATTGATTGATTTGATAACACAAGTTAACTACAGCCACGTGCACTTTCAACCTTCATTCATGAACTATTTTTTATACTGATGGCGGTGGTTGTTGATTAATCAAAATATCTTGCTGATTGGCCGATAGTTATTATAGTAGGAATGCTCAATTCATCGAAACACATAATTTTGAGTTGTTTTGAAATGATTACGTTAAAAAAACGATAATGAAAATTTTTCCATCCACCGAGAATCGAACCGGAGACCTTTAGATTGGCAGTCCAGTGACTGACCAACTGCGTCACCTGACTGTTGAGATCGGCATAGATTGTAGAATATTCTTTGTAGATTCACCATAACTGTTGATTGTGAATATTCTTTATAGATACTTTAAACATGTGTTAAAGTATCAAGTAATTAGTAATTACGTATTTCAACACGGATAAATCAAAACTAATTAACATAAATCGTCGATTTAAAGAAAGATTAAATGAGTTGAAAGGTAATAATATTCAGTTTTTCACCAACATAATTTATACAGGGATGATTCAAAAAGTGAAATCTTCTAAGTGTATAGTGTCAAATTATAAAACCAGAAGATTATCAGCGTTTGCGAAGATTTGACGTTATGACTATTGGAGAAACAGAAAAATTGATTGTTTCAGTTAAAGAAGATAGTGTCATTAGGTCTTACGTACATCAAGGTGAAATATTTCAGATTCTACATGACACCCATATAGCAATTGGACACGGCGGAAGGAATAGAAAGGAGAAAAAGTTAAATTTTCCCTATAAAAACATTACAAAAGGAATGATTATCATTTATTTAAACTTATGTAACAAGTGCGAAAAAAAATGCAGCGTTCCAAAAAAAGGTCATCTCCTTGAGGAGATGATCTGTATAAATTTATACTTGTTTATCAAGATGTTTATTAAAGAAGAAATGTACTTGCTACTGTTATTGAAATATCTAGCTCAAACCTTTACAAACTGGGAACAATACATGGTACTCTGAATCAATTATATTCACGAAAACAATTTACAGTATACAAGGAAAAGTTTGTTTCCGTTGAAGATATTCCAGAGTTTGAGATTTCACTAAGAGAGTGTGTTAGAATATCGTCTAAATGTGGAGGTCAAAAGTACAGTCGATGTGGTTGGAAAGGTGGTTGTAAGTCTGACAGATATAGTTGTCACAAAGAAAAAAAGCTGTGCAACTCAAAATGCCATCAAAGTGTAATGTTCTAATAAATAAGAAAGAAACCATCCAAATCCGTTAAGTCTGATAATTTCAAAACTGAGATTGTTTTTATTTGATTTTTGTGTCATTGATTTTATAGTAGGTACCTACTGTTATTATATAAAAATAATTTTGTTTGCTATTTATGTAACGTTTTAATTTTGTAAGTGGGATTTATCTTAAAGTTAAAATCGTTTCATATTATTAACTTTATAGAACTTACAATCCTGAAATACGAGCTGTTGATTACATAGTAAGTACTATTATTACTATTACTATTATTACATTACTATTATTACATCAAAATAATTCAGTTTGCTTTTTAGTTCCCTTTGTTAAACAGAAATATTAATACTCGTTGTATATGATTTGTTACTTAAATAGTATTTGTACTTACCTACTATACTGATATGAATACTGTATTTCAACATTAAAATAATTTAATAAAACACATCTTTTAATTACTCTGTCCAATAAGTGACGGACATTATGAATAAAGCTCGGTCAATTTAATTATTACAATAGTTTTTATCATATTGCCTACTCATATTGGGCGTTTTTCTGTCTGGACTTTATGAATAATGCCCTATTAATCACTTGGTCCATAACATACCTCGAAAGCATATTCTTTTTCTGGTAGAGCATTAGCAGCATTATGGTTGTATACTGCAGAAAGGATGTGTGAATGCGCAGGACATGAACACCTATAAAAAAAATATAACTATTAAATTTACTTGATTATACATACCATGAAGAATAGATATATTAGGAGATTGAACGACATAGGCAATTCGTCTGTTTTTGTGTCCTCAAAAACGTGTAGAGATCATAGTTATTATTTTCGCCACTAGCGGCAGTGCGAATCTGCCCGTACGGAATTATTATTATTATTACATATTAAAATCAACGGTTATCACATCTTACAAATAAAAATTGTAAGTATAAAAATTGTTTAATTTTATAAATGTGAAAAAATGGGACGATGTTGTACAGGGAAAGCATAGATATACTGCTATATATCTATGAGTGAAAGGTTGTTTAAGGTTAGGAATGCGTGTCTGCATTTACGAAAGGAATATGGTCTGTAATTACCGGTCTTTCTTTATCTAATATATGTCAGTTATTGTAAACATATATTGTATATTATTATTATTAATTGCAAAATTATCACTTTGATTCTTCATCTTTTAATTTATTGCAATTATTAAGAATTCTCTATTATTAATACTTATTTAATTATTACTTGATAATCGAAAACAATTTTTTATTATCTATAAAACTAAGACTTCTTATTAACTGAATGAAAGTGATTTCTTGGCGCCTACATTTAAACATTTAAATTCCGTACGGCACTGACACCAGTGACCCCTACTGATAAAAGATAGTTACACCAATTCTTGACCGTTTTTTTAACATTACGTTCGCTCTCCTAATATATCTATTCTTCATGATACATACTATAATAAATAATTTAAACTTAATGTTATTTTGAATTAAATATACAATTAATAATTTGTAGCTAATAATCTTCGAAGCATGTCAACGAAAAATACTTGTATATATTAATCTTTCATTTGTTGCGCCAATTTTGTTAATAAAACCTCATAGAATTGATTATTCGTTTATTCTATTTCATATATATTTATGTATATGAATATATACTAACCCACCCATTGCCCCCCCCCCTTTAACCTTAAAGTTAAAAAGATTAGGCAAAAGGTTTTTCAAATTATTTTATTTTGTTCGTCATTTAGTTTTTGGCTGTCAGCATAGACGTGAAAATTGTGTTTGTTTCAATATCATAAAATTTTTGTGTTATTCACCTAGTAGTGCTCTGTCAGCAAATTGCATTTTATATTATTTAATATTCATATTATTTAATAAATGTAATGTGCAATCAAAGTGTAATTTGATGTGAATAATACATATAATTAATTTTTTTATGCCGTGCCGTTTTTTATACACTCATAGGCTTAAGCAAGAAAGACCTTTTCGTGTTGTTCTAAGGAATGTTCATCATTCTAGAACACAGGAAGGTATTTCTCAGGAGCTTGCAGATGGGTTTATTGTAGAAAACGTTACAAATATAAAACATGAAAAAAAAGCTATTGCCAATGTTTTTCATCGACTTAAAAACCAATGAAAACAACAAATCTATTTACCAAGTTACCAAACTTGAAAATAAAATAGTAAAGTTTGAGCAACCTAATAAAAAAAAAAAGTGCCTTAATGTAAAAAATGTCAACGGTTCGGTCACACTCAAAATAATTGTGGTCAAGCATATCGGTGTGTTAAGTGTACTGGAAATCATCCCACTATCCCGTGTGAAAAAAATAGTGTTCCTGCTGTTTGTGTTAACTGGGGAGAAGATAGAGGTTGCGAAGTGTATCAAAAAATCCTACATAAAAAGTTCCTGCTCTTAGAAAGAAACAACCGACAGAACGCATTCCACGTGCTCAGTCTCCTCCAAACTACGTCAAAGAAAACTTCAGCTACGCTCAATCAGTACCAAATCAATGCCACCACTGAGAATGAAAACATTTCAAATGGCAATTTTATTGCTGCTATGAAATAATCATTTTCGCAATTACAAGATATGTTCCGAGACATTGTAAGTCAAAATACCGTAATGATAAATCATTTAACAGCACTTGTACCTAAAATGAAATAATAGTTCAATCAATTAAAGTTGTCCTATGGAATGCAAACGGTTTGCAAAGTCGCCGCCTAGAATTAGAAACTTTCTTAGAAAGTCACAATATAGATTTAGCGCTTATATCTGAAACTCGATTTATGGATAAAAATCATCTAAATATAAAAAACTATGTTGTGTATGACACTAAACATCCTAGTGGTCGGTCACAAGGTGGAACCGCTGTTTTATTAAAAACAATCTCAAGCATCACGTAACCGAAAACTCCTGCACAGAATATCTTCAAGCGACAAGTGTAGTTGTTGAAGATTGGATTGGATCATTGACATTTTCTGCCGTTTAATGTCCTCCAAGGCATGCAATAAATCAGGGTAATTTCGAACTATTTTTTAACACTCTTGGTAATAGATTCATTTCTGGTGGAGATTATAATGCCAAGCATACTCACTGGGGTTCAAGGCTTATTAATCCCAAGGGCAGAAATTTATACAAAGCTGTGACAGCCAATGGGTTAGATCATATTTCAACTGGATCTAAATAAAATTCCAGATCTCTTAGATATATTTGTAATTAAAAATATATCACGCAGTTATATGAAAATCACACCACGTCACGATCTATCATCAGATCATTCTCCAGTACTACTTACCACCAGTACTCAGATAACTCAAAGAGAAATGACTCCAGCTCTATACAATAAACATACTTTAGAGTCTGTATAGACACTAAAACAGTTTTAAAAGGTCATTAAAAACTGAAGATGAATTAAAATTGGCGGTGATAGATTTTACAAAAAGTATACAATCTGCTGTATTTGCGTCAACTTCGTCGACTTTTAGAAAAAGCAGCCCCAAAACTACTCAACCTGATGCTGTAAAGGATTTGAGTCAAGAAAAACGGAGATTAAGGAGAATATGGCAGCAAACAAGGTTCCCTGGAGATAAAAACTCTTTTAACAGGGCTTCCCAAAATCTTAAACGGCTTTCGGAAAAACTAAAGCAAGAGGCCATTCAAGACTATAATGAAAATTTTAACCCAAAGACGCTTCGGATTATTTACTTTGGAAAGCTACCAGGCGATGTAATCAACCACAAAATCCAATACCACCTCTACGGCGTAATAACGGAAGCTGGGCGTCAAGAAAAAGCCGATCTTTTTTCTGAAATTTTATCTGAAACCTTTCAACCGAATCCAGGAGATAATTTAGATGACGAAGAAATTCATTTTCTAGAAGCACCCTTGCAGTTATACCTTCCAATTAAATCCTTTTCGCTTAATGAAATCAAATCAATCATATGGAAGGACCTCACTTTAAAAAAGGTGCCTGGTTTCGATCTTTTGACAGCTCGGATACTACGAGAGCTTCCAAAGAAAGGTATTGTTATGATGTTCAATTCAACTGTACGATCTTCAATTCCATCTTGCGCCTAAAATACTTTCATCAAATCTGGAAAGTATCGCAGATTATCATGATACAAAAACCGGGAAAGCCAAAGAACGAGATGGTGGGTATTAAAAATTTTTTTTTACTGAACCCAAATGTCTACTAAGTATTAAAATATTTATCTTTCCGGTTTAGACAGGGTGCATCTTATGGCACTCTGAACTCGGAAAGATCGGCGATCAATTTAATAATTTCAAAAGATCTAGGAATTAAACCTGAAATTGGTCGGTTTTTCAAAGGCGTCTACAAGATGAGACCGATAAAGCGACACAAATACGACACGGTTTGGAGTACGGATCCTGCGCTTAGATGGGCGGAAACGCTAGAGCGCCCCTGGAAACATTGAGTTTTACCTGACGCTCAAACTGGTCTGTCTCTTGTAATCATCTCGAACGAGACTGTCATATAATTATAATCGAACATCACTACAGGTAAGTTCGTTTGATTTTTAATTATATCTCGAGTCTCGTTCTTCGAGATTACATTGTAGATGTTTAGAATTAATCGAAATCTACCTCACAATTGATTTCTTTGTTTATTAATCGTCTAACATAATACATCTTTAATTTTTAATTTTTATTTCTTGTCGACTTCAAAAACTGCCGTTGCAAACGACCCTTTATCAATTTCAATAGGTCTCTTATAAAATCTAGCAAAAATCTGCGACTGTTTCGACCAACTTGCAGTGCTCTTAATTATATTGATGTCAATTCCTTTTAGATCCGCGGCAGACGTAGTGCAGTATGTCTAGTGCTGTGCGCCGTAAATTGTTTATCAATACCTGCAGCTGCTAAACATTGCTTTATCCAGTGACTTACTGATTGTGATGTTGCTTTTCGAATTGATTTTTTTTTTTTAAAGTAATTAGAAGATACTCAGTATTTCCTCGAAGCTGCTCCGTTCGTTCCATGTTGGCTAATAGGACTCTTGCAACACAGGACCTTTTTGTCTCTCTTCAAATAATGGGATGACCAACGTCGGTTGTGATACTCTTGCGCGAGATGTCTTAATGGGGTCCGAAATTTTAATAGTTATATTGTCCTTGGTCACAATAATATCTTTTAATTTAATAATTGACAAAGTCTGTACTCTCTGAGCAGTGGCCAGAGCCAAGAGACAGACCAGTTTGAGCGTCAGGTCTTTTAAACTCAATGTTTCCAGAGTTAATTATATTTAGCCAAAGTATGGTGCGCATGTGCGGATACAATCTGGTTTTAAAGTTACAGCTGGTACTGAAAGGCATCCTGCGCATGATTAGATGGTTGGTCAGATTTCCTGTTGAGCCATCATTTATTGGAATTGACCACTCTAGATTGAATTTGTTTGGTTACGTGGACTGTTGGATTTGCCAACAGGCTTGTACCAGCGGATGATTATCAACAATCAACAGGTTTGAGTGCTCTAGTGATTCTTGTGTGAATTTCTTTATTTATAAATTGCTAAATGCAACCCTATTGAATTCGAACTTGCAAATAATTTAAATAAGCACGTAAACATTTACTACGTAATGTAACAGACTGTTAGGATTTATAAATCAACAAATAAAACTCGATTTTTTGCCCCAATTTCCTAGATCAAAATTTTTCGTATTTTATAAATACGTATTTCGACTACAAAGTAGATGCAGACCGTCACCAAATTAGCAACAAGTAACATCTCCTCGGAGAATAATTACAATTAGCTAATTCATACTGATGATGACTATTTTGTATTCGAAATACGTATTTATAAAATACAAAAAATTGTTATCTAGGAATTGGGGCAAAAATCGAAATTTATTTCGAAAAATCCTAGAGTTCTCTTTAATATTATTTAAATTTAAACTTTAAATATTTTATTTGTTCACATGTTTTTAATTAATTTAATGATAAATCATTTATTTTCACCTTCTAATTTGGTTCTAAATTCTAATTCATCCGTAAAATATTATGCTTATAAGTTATATTACTTGCGAAGATTCATAAATCAAATCATTCAATTTGCAATTTATTAGAATTATTTTCATGGAATTTCAATTTTGATATCTTCTTTAAAACTAATAAAATAAAATAATCATTCAGTAAGTTGTACATGTAAAACACAACACAAATGAATAATAGGATTAAGAAATAAATAAACTTTGTTTACCTTTTCTCTGATTCAGGTTAATTCATTTGTTTATTTTTTATTTTTTTATTTAAGATTTGTTTGAATTTCAATTATTCATTAAAATTATTCGATCATTATTTTATTGATAATTCCATTCAATAATATTTTGACATTCGTCCATTGTTTAAGGATTACAATTTGATATCTTCCCAATTGTTAAAAAAATATTTTTTAACAATGTCTGAAGAAGAGGTAAAGGGTTGGTTAAATAAACGAAAATTTATAGAAGCAGTTGCCAATTTGGAAACGATTAAACGACTTCGGTAAAAGATTTGAAGACATTGCAATCAATTTAGAAGCTGTTGACAAAGGCAAATATAAATTTGAAAGTTTAAATTTCGAAACCAAGCATTACAATCTAACAAAAACTATACGGGGATCTAAAGAGGCTCTAAAGGGTAGGCGACGTACCGCTGAGTTAAATGATAGTTTCGTCAGAAGTGATAGTCAGGCACTGACTCTACCTAAATTATACATTCCCTCGTTTACGGGTAAATACACCGAATGGTTAAATTTTAAGGACTTGTTTGTAAACTTAATTCATTCTAATGGGGAACTACCTAAGATTACGAAGTTTTATTATTTAAAGGGGGCACTAAAAGAAGATGCTGCCATCATAATTGCCAATATCGAATGTACAGAGGAAAATTATACAAAAGCATGGGAAGCCGTACTCAAGCGCTTTGACAATAAAGTACTAATAGCAAATAGCCATGTAACGACACAAATCTACACATTAGCTTTTTTAATATATATATGTAGGTCTTAATTCTTATTTGCTACATTATGCATGGAGGTCTCTCGTTGACATATCTAGTACTTCTAAAGTAGAAAGATATTGTATCATAAAATTAACTTTTTCAATACAATAAATTATATTCTTTTAGTAAGAAATTTTCCAGAAAAATCCTATAAATATTTTCTAAGATACTAGAAGAAAAATAAACAGAGAAAGATAAATACTAATTTACCTTCGTATAGTAAAAACAGAAATTGTTACGTAAACAAATTTGACTGTAAAAACCCGAGCTTACTAAGCAAAAGGCAGTCAGTCAAGTTCTGAAGAGTCAGACTACCTCACACTGAAGTCAGTCTATCACACTGAAGTCAACAACATCACGGAAGTCAGTCAAGATATTATACAAGGGGACTCCAGCATTGTGTAGGCTAGTAGTTTGGATTTTGGACACACATATATATGTTCCAACCTAAACATCCATTAGGATGCCGTAGCAATGTTTGCTTTGATAAAATATATTTGGTGAACATATTTTTTTTATTATTCTTTGGTATTATATATTGCATTTTATATTTATTTAAATAATTTATTACAGGTCGTCGTATCTAAATTTCCCATTAAAAATTATTAATTTTTTAAATGGCATAGATACAACCATTTATTTTTTAAGACGTTTAATATTTCATTATTTTTTTAAAATTACTTTGTTGTTCGCTTGACACACGGTAATTAATTAATATTTGGGAATTATTATTTATTGCATTTTATATTTATTTAAATAATTTATTACAGGTCGTCGTATCTAAATTTCCCATTAAAAATTATTAATTTTTTAAATGGCATAGATACAACCATTTATTTTTTAAGACGTTTAATATTTCATTATTTTTTTAAAATTACTTTGTTGTTCGCTTGACACACGGTAATTAATTAATATTTGGGAATTATTATTTCTTTAATAATAATTCCAAATTTTAAGAACATTTTTCGTAGGGATCCATATAATTTAAAAACAGTTACACATGTTAGTAACTGGTTTTATTTGAATTGTTTAAATTTATATTTTTAATTTCATTTGTATTTATTCTTTCTGAATATCTAACTTTCTAACTTTTTTTCATTTCTTTTATTACGAATATTATAATAAATTGTTTAATTATAAAAAAATGGTATAAAGCACCTTATTTTAAATTTCAACTGCGCACTTGTAAAACCTGGTAACGTACTAGGGGCATGAACGACGTCATAGTTGACTCGCGACTTCGGCCCGAGAGCATCTCGGTCAACTGTGATACGCGTTAGCCCTCGTACAACATCCAATTCTTATTCCTACTTTATACCAATTCTGGATAACAGAAACCAAACAACATTACGTAACCTACTTGTTTTGTCAATCAAACAAGTATGATCTAGCACGCATAATATCTATTCATGTAATATTACTACAGAGCGACAGATACATTCAAATCTTCGCTTCATATTGATAGAATCGTAACAAATTTGTAGTTTCGCTACATATTGGTACCCAATATTTACGTATCAAATTGGTATCAGAGCGTTACGCGACAAATTGATACCATCTATTTTCGTCACAAATTGGTAGCTTCGGTAACGTGTCAAATTGATAGCTACTAATCGTCTCAGCCATTTCAAAAGTTTGTTTGACTTACAGAAAGTCAGTAAAAACCATGGAAGTGGTTTGCGGACATTATTAAATGAATTTTCGCAGCACTACAAATCATGCGATTCGTTACGTTTGCCGAATTTATTGGATGCGTTTCTCATCTATTTTCTGTCACAAATATTAGATTTCGATACTCAACTCGAAATTGAGTTACAACGTAAGTCTGATGAATTTCCTACTATACTAAGGTTCGTTGATTATTTAAACCAACGTTGCCAAGCTTGGGAAATCTCAACTCGATTTCAAAATAACAATTCATCTAAATCGGATAGGAAAAGTGTCTCGTGTACTGCTGTATAATCGAGAAAAAAAATGAAACCCAGTAGGTGCTCATTATGTTCCAAGCCACATTCGTTAGTTAAATGCTTTAAATTTTTACACTACGATGTAAGTCACAGACGTAGATTTGTCGAAGCAAATCACTTATGCCTCAACTGTCTGGGCAGCTCTCATCTAGCAGACAAGTGTTCCGCTGATTCCTGCAACCCATGTGGTAGCAAACATCACCGAATATTACATTTAAGCAACACGTCAAAGACGGTTGGTCAGTCTTCTGAATCAAAACAATCAGAAAATCGCATGACTACTGCATGCACAAGTGCACAAGTTTCAAATGTGAAAGAAAATATCACTTTATGTTCCTCTTAAGGTGCTGATAAAACCTCGAAAAAACCGATAAAACCTCGAATGAATCGATTATTACGTAAAATTATGTCCATTAAGCTAGCAGAGCAACCTGAGCAGAACACAATTATATTTGTCTCATAATTAGACGCTAATTAAATGCCCTAATTAAAAATTAAATACACTTTGTTTTACAGTGTTACCGCATTCTCTGCTAGCTTAATGTTCTGCTAGCAGAGCAATATTTAAAAAATCAATTAATTATATTGTATATAATATCAAATTATTAAGCTAATTAGATGCAAATTACTTTGTTGTACTGTGTAACCGCATGCTCTGCTAGCTTAAGCAGCAGAGCAATATTTAAAAAACAAATTAATTATATTGTATTTAATATCAAATTATTAAGCTCTTTGTTGTACTCTGTAACCGCATGCTCTGCTAGCTTAAAGTTGATCTAGCAGAACAATGCTTTAAAATTAAAAAAGTCATTATACAATGATCGTAATGCGCTTCAGAGAATTAAATGCGCTAATTCACAATAAATTGTTCTTTGTTTTAGAGAGACAAATAAACCCCCTCTCCTAGATAAATCCCATTCAATGCATGGGCATTCAATGAGTGGGTATCGACATATTTAATTTTTACTGGGTACTTTATAAAATTGGTTCCTGGGCACCTCAAATGAGACCGTTCTAAATATTAATATATAAATCATCTTCATCGCAGTTTTCCATTTTCACTTCAGTCACATGAGCAAAATTTTATGTTAAAATAGGAAGGAAAATATAGTTAAAACAAGTAGGAAATCCCAATACATATTTTTGAGGTCTCTTACACTCCAAAAAAGATGTCTTATACGTTTTCATTAACCCAACTATGATTCTGTAGATCAAAATTTGATGAATATATAAAAAAAAAAGTTGTTTCTTCTTAATTTTATAACTCATTGATTTAAAAAAAAAAGCAATACATTATTTTATAGGGCATTAAACGATCTATAAAATAGGTTTCGTACACTTTTTTCATTTACTCATTTTATTCAAATGACATTGGAGGTCAAACTTAATAGAGAATTAAAAAAAGCAATGGTTTTATGCTTCTAAAATTTATACCTCGCTGATTGGTAAGCATTAGAAAATGGCTAATCTATATGTATGGAGGAAATTAATGGATTTAGAAAAATGGTCTCTTTTGTTGAATCGGTAATTGTAAACGCTTAAAAGCTAATAGGAATCAAAATTCAACTGAAAAATTGTATATACGGTTAAAAAAGAGATAAAAATCGGTACGAATTGAACTTTGTTTGCGATTATCTTTTAAAGGCTTGAACAAAAAAGACCATTTTTGTAAATCAGCTAATATTTTAAGGAAATATGTGTTAACCACTTTCTAATGCAAACCAAGCATAGACTAATAAAATTCAGAAGCAAAAAAGAAATTTTTTTTTTATTCCTAGAAGTTTCACCTCTAATACCTTTTAAATATGAGTGGATTCGTGAAAAAAGAGTAGGGAACCCATTTTGTGGATCGTTTAATTCACTATAAAAATATTTATTGGGAATTCCTATGTATTTTAACTATATTTTCCTACCTATTTTAACAAGACATGAAATTTTGCTCATTTGACTGAAGTGAAAATGGAAAACTGCGATGAGGATGATTTATATATTAATATTAAGAGCTATATTTGGAACGGCGTCATTTGAGGTGCCTAGGAACCAGTTTTTCAAAGTACCCAGTAAAAATTAATTCATTTTTTAAATATTGCTCTGCTGGTTCAGCTAGCGGAGCATGCGGTTACATAGTACAACAAAGAGCATTTAATTTTTAATTAGAGCATTTAATTAGCTTAATAATTTGATATTAAATACAATATAATTAATCGATTTTTTAAATATTGCTCTGCTAGCTGATCATTAAGATAGCAGAACATGCGATTACACGATACAACAAAGAGCTGTAAATTTTTAATTAGGGCATTTAATTAGCTTAATAGTTTGATATTAAATACAATTAAATTAATTGATTTTTTAAATATTGCTCTGCTAGCTTAACATTAAGCTAGCAGAGCATCCTGTAACACAATAAAACAAAGAGCATTTAATTTTTAATTAGGGCGTTTATTAGCGTTTAATTATAAGACAATTATAATTGTGATCTGCTTAGGTTACTCTGCTAGCTTAATGGGCAACGGAAAATTACCATTCTTTAAGTATAGTATTGATGGCAATAGCATTAGTAAATGTGGTTGATAGCAAAGGCCATACAGTTGTATGCCGCGTTTTACTAGACAGCGCTAGTAAAATAATTTTTTTTGTTCAAATCTAATAGAGAAATTAAATATATCTAACCAAAAATCGAATTGGTTAGTATCGGGTGTAGGTACCAGCCAAGTAGCCGAGCGGTCTAAGGCGTCATGTCTGCGCAGTATGCAGTACTTGGAAACTGGGAGGTTATGGAATCGAATCCCGACATTGGCAGTTTGTCAATTATAAAAAAAAAAGAGGGCGGGTGATTGACTTAATTGTCGGCGTATGGACAAGAACGAAGTAACCGGCTATGCTTGAGAAGGTTTTCTGCAGTTTCCTTCACGAACTCTCCAGATGAATATCGGCATAGTTCCTATCATAGTCGGCTGCAGCCGCATATCCTACCAATTCCTAGTCTACTCACAAATTACTTCCACTCCACTCACATCCTCACATCTTAAGGCATCACAATGGACCTTATGGTCGAAGTGTAAGCCGTCCAGGGCCGCCTTTACAATCTACCTCTACGTCATCGGGTGTAGGTTGTCGCACTGCCCATGTTAACTCTGTAGTTTCTTTGATTGTAGAATTTAGGACTACAGAGTTTAAATTTAATGCAGAATTTGGAGTATTAGATTCCATAACTGAGCATTTACCAAAGCGAAGTTTCGATAAGAAATTGATTCATTGGCCCTCGTTTATTAGGTTGGCTGACCCTGGATTTAATTTGTCTGGACCAATAAATATGCTGATTGGGAGTAGTCTATTTTTCAGTATCCTACAAAAGGGTAGGATTGATTTGGGTCCTAGCAATCCGATATTACACAATACCAGCCTAGGTTGGGTACTAGGTGGTCGTGCAGATTTTAAAGGTGAAGCCGAACAAGTTGTAAATTCCAGTGTCACTGCATTAGCGTCTACGACAGATGATTTGAATCAAGCTTTGATTCAATTTTGGAAATTGGAGGAATACGAATACAAAAAAAGTCGTTCATTTCACGGGAATTTATGTGAAAATTGTTTGTTAGTGGCACGTCACGAGGCTCATCTGGCAGATATGAGGTGAACTTACCAATTATCGAAGATTGACTTAGGACGTTGGGTGATCCCTATAATCTAGCTTATCACCGTTTCGTCTCTCTTGAAAGAAAATTTAGGTCGAATCCCAGATTTTTCAACGATTATAAAACTTTCATTGAAGAATTCCTGTCCCTTGGACACGCGCATGAAATAAACTGCTTTCCAAGTCCGTCGACAGTGGAATATCACATGCCGCATCATTCCGTATTAAAGGAGAGTAGCTCCTCCACAAAACTGCGAGTAGTTTTTGATGCATCAGCTCCCACATCGTCCCGTGTGAGTCTGAATGATATAATGTTAGTTGGACCAGTGGTTCAATCAGATTTGAAGACGATTCTCATTCGATTTCGTACATACATTTTGCTATCATTACAGATATAGCAAAAATGTACCTTCAAATTAAAGTGAAAAATTAACACAAGGCATTGCAACGTGTTTTATGGCGAGACTCCCCTGACGAAAGGATTAAATGCCTGCAACTAAATAGTGTTACGTATAGCACAGGCTTTGTGAGTTATTTAGCAACTCGTTCTCTTTTACATTTAGTACAAGATGAGGGTGCCAAACTTCCGCTTGCGTCTCGTGCGATTGAAGATAATACATGTATCGACGATATTATGACAGGAGTGCAAGATTTGGATACGGCTATTCGTATGCAAGCAGAACTGATTGCCTTATTAGAAAAGGATCATTTCGAGCTACATAAATGGTATACGAATAATAGTATGCTGCTTAACAGAATTCCAGAGACCCAGCGTGAGAAATGCTCATTTCAATTCTGCGATGGGTCTCCGACAATTAAAAACTTAGGTTTAGTATGGAATCCCCACGATGATATATTCCAAATTTTAGTACCAAACGAAATATTTAAAATTAAAAATACAAAACGCGAGGTTCTGACCTGCATTGCTAAATTAATTGATACCCTTGGATTAGTTGCTCCAGTATGTGTGTCTGCAAAAATTTTAATGCAGATGCTCTGGCGCGAGAAGTTGAATTGGGACGAAGAAATTCCCAATAATATTGCTAATGTTTAGATTCCCCTAAAAGAGAGCTATATTGCGCTTCGGAAAATAGCAATCCCTCGATTAATTTTGAAAATAAAGGCTTCCAGCTTCACAGTTGTGCAATTTATTTGAGACCTTCTGATGTTAATGGAAATTCAATATTAAGACTCATTTGTGCGAAATCCCGAGTGACACCCATTAAGCTGGTAACGCTTCCCCGACTTGAGCTTTGTGCTTGCTTGCTATTGTCTCGCTTTATCAAAGTAACTAGGCATGGATTGCCCGTTACCATAAAAAAGGCATACTATTGGACGGATTTCATGATAGCCTCATTGGGCTGTATTTGTGGCCAATAGAGTATCTGAAATCCAGGAACTCTCTGCCAAAAAAGATTGGAACCACGTTGCTTCTAGCGATAACCCTGCGAACGTGCTTTCTAGAGGAACAGATCTTCGCGTACTTCGTGATTGTGACTTATGGTGCAATGGTCCATCATAGTTAGTATAGGCTCAAGATCTTTGGCCTCGTGCCAATAATTGTGGTGAGATAAAAGATCTGTCGGAAGCCAAATGTGCGTCCTTGGTATCGAATACAATCCCACAGTCACGAAATTTTTTAATCGAATGGTTTGGACGATTCTCGTCTTTTACGCGTCTTCAAAGAAGCTTTCTTTGTTTTACGATTTGATCTCTATCGAAAACATCCTCGCGAAAATGGAAACCCGTTTGGGCGCATTACGGCACTAGAATTGAACGAATCCTTTAAATTCATAATTCGAATCGTACAGCAAAATTATTTCTCGAAAGAATGAGGTTTGATCTCAAAAATATCTGAATATCCTTTAAGTGCTTCAAAATTAAATTCCACCAAACTAAAGTTTTTGAGCTCCTTTGTAGATAACGAAGGTATTTTGCGTGTTGGTGGAAGATTAAACTGCCTTCAGATTTCAGAGAATCAAAGATTTCCAGCAATTTTGCCCTACGACTCTCATGTAACCAAATTGATTATTATTCGAGAACATGAAAAACTTTTGCATGCAGGAGCTCAAGCAACGTTGGCCTCTTTGCGACTTCGTGTTTTGGGTGCTAAACGGGCGGAATTCAGTGCGTCAAATGATACAAAAGTGCATCGATACTTTAGATTTGTAACTAAACCGGCTGATCAAATTATGGCTGACTTGCCTTCAGTTCGGGTAACTCCCGCGCGCCCTTTTTTTGAATGTTGGTCTACGGTGGGCCTATTAATATTAAGCAGATTCGAATACGAAAACCACTGATAACCAAGGGCTATATATGCCTATTCGTTTGCATGGTAACAAAAGCCTTACACCTTGAGTTAATTTCAGACATGTCTACCAAAGCCTTTTTAAACGCTCTTTATAAACTCTTGTTAAACAATAGGACGAGTGTCACAATTATTTATGATAAATTGGCCGGGGATGGAGTGGACTGGAATTTTATACCACCATTTGCGGCTCATTGGGGTGGAATATGGGAATCAGGAATGAAATCCGTTAAATTCCACCTCAAAAGAATGATTGGTAATACCACCCTCACTTATGTGATCCAAATGATTACGGTTCTTTAACACCGGCACATCTTTTAATTAACGACTCTCACTTCACAGCCAGAACTGGATGTCTAGAACATCCCAACTAAGAAGTTGTCCGTTTGGAATCAAATTCGACAGATAAAACAAGTTTTCTGGAAAAAATGGAGCAATGAATATCTCTCTAATTTACAACAGAGATAAAAATTGCTTCAAGAAAGGCCTGATTTAAAGGTAGGGACCATGGTGCTTGTCAAGGAAGCACGCTCACCTCCCTTATGTTGGAATTTGGCAATAGTCTGGTCATTTTAGACATAAAAATAGTGATCAAATAAAGAAAATTCCGACAGAGCCAAATCTTTGTAGAGACCTTAGGTTTACCACAAGGAATAAAGTGTCAAAAGTCCCCATCAGTCCCATGTGAGCTTAGGGACTTATTCGGGGCCCAAGGTCAAAATTTTAGGTTTTTTGGATTTTTCTCGAAAACGGTAAGTTTTATCGAAAAAGTACCTCGGAGCAAAGTTGTAGATCTTAAAATTCTCTATAAAAATGGTTCCCATGATTTTTTCTCTAAGACCCACTATTTCCCAGATATTGCGCTTGTAAGAATCAAGTTCTACATAATATGCACACATTTCCACACCACCTGTGAGGTAGTGTACTCGGCGCGTTTTTTTTAACGTGGTATCCCCGGTAGGCCTATTCCACGAACCTTTATGACGTTATTTTCAGGAACAATAATTATTTAATAGTATGAAGATTATTGATATGGGTTACTGAGTTTAACTGTCGTTCTAACTTTTTTTTATTACTTTAATCTGACTCATACTCTTCATATTCAACTTCAACAATCATGTTTTCTTCAATTTCTTCTTGTTCTTCTTCTTCTTCTCCTTCCTGTTGATGAACGCTTAGAAATTGTTCAAATGAAGATGAATCAGTTGTCTCTTCATCAAAATCACATGAATCTTCCTCTCTTGTATTTAATTGAACATTTGAGCAAGAGACACCTTGGCAATTGGTACACGCTGGAGAACACTGCAATCCTACTTTTTTACAGCCACATTTGGCACTACAACCTTTCTTGCAATTGCAAAAAATAGTGTTAAGAAGTTTTTCTGGAGCAGGGGGCAGTAAAGTTCGAATCGGTTCCAAAGTATTATTTATCAATTTCCAACCCCAGTCTTCAGGGTTCAGTTCATTGCCTTGCCATGTCTGAACTTGATAGTATACTCGAAACAAATGTTGAGTAGCAGATGCCTGTTCTTCCTCACGTTGTCTTTTTGATGCAGAGATTGAAGTTTTCCGGGTGTATGATTTTCTGCAATCCACGTGAATTGTAACGGATTTTTGGCTTCTTAAATAATCAGCAAACTCATCACTTCTCGCGACGCTTGCATCGATTAAAGTTGGCATTCCACGACTGACCACAACAGTTTCATCTTCAGTCAAAAGTTTATTACAAATAAAGCAAAATTGTGACATTTTTTGTTAAATATTAATCAGCACTAATTTCAATAGTAGACGCTTGTAATAAATACGTATAGTCACTCGAACTGCTCGTTCAACACTAAAAGAAGCAGGTATACGTGAACGACACCACATGGACAAAAGAATAGGCAGATGTTTTTCAAGGCCAGATGTTATTCAAGTAGAGGGGATTCGGTAAGGGACCGGCGGTCGTTTTAGAGTAAATTTTCTTAGAATAGTATAATGTATACATAGAAGAGGCACGAGTAGGCATTTTTGCTTGCTTGAGTACCTAAATATGTATATACGTGGCATATGTGTGCATACTATGTAGAACATGATTCTTACAAGCGCAATATCTGGGAAATAGTGGGTCTTAGAGAAAAAATCATGGGAACCATTTTTATAGAGAATTTTAAGATCTACAACTTTGCTCCGAGGTACTTTTTCGATAAAACTTACCGTTTTCGAGAAAAATCCAAAAAACCTAAAATTTTGACCTTGGGCCCCGAATAAGTCCCTAAGCTCACATGGGACTGATGGGGACTTTTGACACTTTATTCCTTGTGGTAAACCTAAGGTCTCTACGAAGATTTAGCTCTGTCGGAATTTTCTTTATTTCAAATGTCTAAAATGACCGGACTACAAGGCTTATCGAACCCATAAAGAGACCCGAAGGTCGCATAAGATCGGCGAAGATCAAATCCAAAAATGGTAATTGTTATTTGCGATGCATTTCTAAGCTATGCCCTCTTCCCGATAATTAGGTTGAAATATCACTTATCAACGGGCGGAGTATGTTGCATCCGTGCACTACTGGGTCTAGAAATGCCACTGTTGGCGACATCTTAAAATCCAGCCCTTTATCTCACCTTTATAACTAAATTATCGTATGCGACTATAGATGGGATCTCAACTGGAAATACCCACTCGAGATGAAACACTCGATAATTATCGAACATATTATCGCATGCGTTATTTTTTCAAGAATATGGCACTCGTAAACAAGCAACAATTTTAGGGACTTTATAGTTACTTTCTAACTTTTTATTTTTTTAGATTGTCTTCCGAAATAAAATATTTAAATGCTTAAATGTAGTTATTCTTTGCTTAAATGTAAGCAAAGTGATTTATTTGTAATTTTGTTTATAAAATTAAAGTAACATTAGTGAAGAATTAAAAAAAAATTTACACGTATGTTGTATGTTTTTTGGATAAAAACTATAAAAAAAATTTAACATATTTTGTTGTGTGTGCACCATATATTTAATACTATATGGTGAACACCTTGTTGAAATTACTGCTTGAAATTATTTTTTTATTACTTAAACAATATTTGAAAACCAAGCAATTATTTCCTGATATAATTGCTATCTAACGTTTGTTAGATAGCAATTACGTTAAAATTCTTAGTTAGCCTTAAATATTGATATTTGTAAAGTCGGAAAAAATATATTCAATAGATATAGATATACATAGGTCGCTGGCTCAAATCCGGTTGGATGGAGAATTTTTTTTTTAAATAATTTATTTATTTTTTTAATTGGTTTTTATTTAATTTATTTTAATTTGTAACGTAAGTCGTAAGAAAAAATATATTGTATACATATATAATATAGCGTGATTATTATTATTATTTTCAATACACATATATTTATCTTCCATATAAATGCGGTCGAAGTTTGCTAAGTTATTACGGGTTATTGCTAAAAAACAGCTAGTTATTGATAAAAGCATTCACATAATTTTTTAATTTTCATTATTAACTTTAGCGATGCAGGGGTTTGACAATTTGCAACATTTCTGTTCCACATTTTGAATTGGACACTTCAAAAGTATTTAACAAGTTCTTAAAGTACAGAATCGTTTAAACAGTCGATAACAGTCGGGGGCCTAAAGTTTAGAACTATTTTGTCTGTTTAAAAACAACTTATTTAATGGTGCAATACAATTTGTCAGTTTTTACTTAAAATTAAGTCTTGCTTAAATGATTGGGTACAAATGGCCATAAATCAGTTGTTAAATTCACTTGTTTTACCCGATATATCCTATAATATATACAGCCTATTGTATAGCTGACTGGCTATACTGGTAAAAATGACCAAAGAATTGACACTTGAGTTGACAGTGTTAAACATTATTTAAATAAATAAAATACTAAAATCTTAATTGCCTTACCCACTTCCACTTGAAATTGTTTTCATTAAACTAAAAATTCGCTGGCGTGTACCCATATTATATTATATACAAAAATAAATATTAACTATAATAAAAATAAATAAAAACAAAACACTGAAGATTAAAAAAATTCAATTTAGAAGAACGATCTAATATGGATATAACTATATAACTATAAGTTCATTGCAAATGATTAGTAAATCTTGTGTCTACAATACTGTCTGTTTACCAAGTTATAAAGTCCATTTTGACATAACCCCCCTTCTCAACCTAATACAAAACATAAACAACAAACATAAATGATCTTTGAAACTTATAACGTTTTCTGTTTACTGCCCTCGTGCGCACTGAGAGCCCTCTAAGCATAAAATGTATGTTCGATTGACTATTATAGATTGTTCGCACTAACTTTTTCGTTATCGATATCATTTCGTTAGTCGTTATCGATTGATGATAGAGAGCACTTCTAATGCTCTGACTAGTAAGGTCAGAGCAATAGCGCAGTGGAATATGGCGTCAAAAAATCTACGAATGTTGATATTATTGAAACTATTATCATCGTCAGAATGTTCTGATGATGAAGACACTTTAATTATAATTACAAATTGCATGTGTATATTATTACCTATTTCGTTAATAATAATACAAAGTGTATTGCCATCAGATTCAATTTCTTTGCCATTTTTACTTAATAATATTTCTTTTACGCACATATTTAGAAATCAATGAGAATATATGACACTGACAGTCAATCTAATAATAAATGATCATAAACCAGATATGTGATACTACTTTTATATTTATGAGATAGGCAGAATACTAATATATGTACTTTGTATCTTAAAAAACTAAAATAGAATTTAAAGATTAATATTTATTCTTAAAATTCTTGCCAATTTTTTAATAGGTAACTCAAAATTCACCAAAATATATGATGCAATAGTAGAACGAAGGATTTTCAGATTCTAGATTATATAATTGTAATGAAATCCATAATCACTAATGAGAAAATTTGTTGTTAATACCCATTTTTAAATGTAAAATAACCAAATATGGACTTGCCAAATAATTTAAAAATGATTATTAACATTAACAATATTCGTGACTATGAGTTGATCTATATAATATAGAATCTGAAAGCCCTTCGTTTCAGTATAAAATTTTGATAGATTTTTAATGGGTAGAAAATGGTCAAAGAATTTATATCAGTTTTATTTTAAAAATTCACAATATCTTTTAAATTTGAATGTAGCCAAACAATATGAAAAGAGTTTATTCCGTTTTAAAACAACAATGTTTTGGAATTATTCAAACAATTTCGCTAAAAAAAATTGAGATCAAATTAGCACAATCATGTGCCAATTATTTCTCGACTACCTATAGACTACACACATTTTTTTCAATATAAAAAATACATATATATATATATATATATATATATATATATATATATATAATATATATATATATATATAATAATATATATATATATATATATATATATATATATATATATATATATATATATATATATATATTGTAACGAATATTAACAATATCCAACAGTTTAGCGATCGAATGAAGGAGTACTACGACCTAAAGGCTGAGAAAGGTGGTTATCAACCTGGAGATTTGGTATGGCTCTACAACCCACAACGCCGACGAGGAGTCTCACCCAAGCTACAGAACAAATGGGAAGGACCATATGAGGTTAAGAAACGAATCAATGATGTCATTTATCGTTTAGAGAAGGGTCAAGGAAAACCACGTATAGTCCATTTCAATCGGTTGGCCCCTTACGAAGAAAATAAAGAAACCTTCCGAGTCGAAAGGTCTAAGAACGAAACTAAGTTACCTGTGGAAGTGGAATTAAACAAATTATGTAATGTTTCTGGGATAACGAAATGTTGATATTGTTTTTATTATCAATGCAGATTGAAATATATACCAGTATGTGAAAGACAAGCAAACGGTAAACATTATAAAAAAATACTCTTGAAATTATAACTTTTGTAAATTATACACATAATATTTTAAATCGTCAATAAATTTTTAAAGTCAAAAAGAATTTACTTCATTCAATAAACGAACAAGGGCAAACCGCTACATTTGGTGTCAGGTGTTTGGGGTAAATTGAAAAAAATATATTAAACTATATTAAAAAAAAAAAAAAATGACAACTTTAAATAATTTAACCGTCGCTCAGTTGAGAAGTGAACTGGAAGAAGGGGATCTTGATAGGGGCGGCAAGAAGGGGGCATTGGTTCAACGGTTGCGGGAAGCACTTGTTGAAGAAGGAGTGGACCCAGAATTATGGATTCTGAAAGACCAAAATGTCAAGAACATGGAAACGATACAAAATGCCATGAAAGACGATTTACAAGCAAGTCAAAATACCATGAAAGACGATTTACAAAATGCCATGAAAGAAGAGTTACAAGCAAGTCAAAATGCCTTGAAAGACGATTTACAAAATTCCATGAAAGAAGAGTTACAAGCAAGTCAAAATGTCATTAAAGAAGAGTTACACACAGTTCAAAATTCCATCGATGTTGCTTTACAATCTATAGAAGTCTTCGATGATAGAGTCAAACAGATAGAGTCAATCTATAGAGTCAAACCAGAATCCTAGAGCTAGAAGCTAGACTCGTAGGAACGGCAAGCAGTGAAATAGTGGAGACTCATGAGAGAGAAGCGGTAGTTAATAACAGTGCTTCAAGGTGTGAACACGGAAGGAAACAACACACAAAACCACCACCCTTTGATGGAAAAACATCATGGACTAACTACTCTGTACAGTTTGAAGCTGCTGCTGCTAGTAACGAGTGGTCAGATTATCGGAGGGCAGTGGAACTTACAGTGGCCTTGAGAGGGGACGCTACAGATGTGCTGCAAACATTGTCACCGACGGAACGTAACGATTACAAACTGTTGAGCGGTCGTCTGGAACTCCGGTTTGGAGATTCCCACTTGGAACACGTTTATCATTCCCAACTAAAGAATCGTATCCAAAAACCAAATGAAACGTTACAAGAATTTGAAAGTGATGTCGCTCGACTCGTTCGACTAGCATACCTTACGGCATCAGAAGAAATTCGAGAACGTTTAGCCATAGATGGTTTCATCGATGGGCTTAGGGATAGTGAGACTAGGCAAGCACTTACACTCGCGCGCCCCAAGAAATTGAATGACGCTTTGTCTCAAGCATTGGAGTTTGAGGCTGCGAAGCAAAGGGGATCCAGGTCAACACGTGTACGTACCTTAACTACAGATGACACCACTCAGGAGGAGATGATGAGAAAAATGTTCCAAGAATTCGTCGGGAACCAAAAGGGTCCACGAGGGCCAATTCGTTGTTGGAACTGTGGGAAACTTGGCCACATCCGAAGATGGTGCAAGGAAAGAATTAAAGAAGCATCAGCACCGACTGCTTCGGAAAACTAAAAAGGGCCGACGCAAAGGGGCGAACGTCGACCTGTAGCCAACAAGCCCCATGGAAAATAGCACATGTGGCATCTTGTAAAACATTGGACAACAGCGTATATGTAGACGGCTTGATTGATGGGAGACCGTATTCTTTTCTGTTGGATACAGGTGCGACTAAAACAATATTGAGGTCAAACGTCATCACCAATGGCCGGGTAGCTCCTAGTAAATGGAGATTGCGCACTGCAACAGGAAAGGCAGCCACTACTCATGGTGAAGTTAATGCCAACCTAACCATCGGAAGTAAATGTTTTAAACACAAGGTGCTGGTAGCTGATATTGAGGACAGTTTAATTCTCGGGATGGACTTAATAAATGTTTCCAAGTTAAATTTTAAAAATGGCACGTTGAATATGGGCGGTGAAGAAATTATGGTGCATCATAAAGGTGAAGCAAGTGAGAACGTGATTATTCCTGAAAGAACCGAGATGATCGTGGCAGCTCGAACAGGGGGAGGTGCTCGTCAGGGAAGTGTCGTGTTGTTCAGATCCCGAGCTAACGAAGAGCTGGTCGGTAAGGGTATAGCAATTGGAAGAACGTTGTCACAAATACGGAGGACTGTGCCCGTGAGAGTAATGAATCTCAACCATCACTCTGTGGCCCTTAAAAAAGGAATCGTTTTAGGCGAATGTGAGCCAATTTCATCGATAGTAAAAGCTGACCAATATGTTACTGGCAAGAATGTTGGTGAGATGTCAAAAGAATTGGCCAATCTAGTTAAGGAATCATCCAGACATCTTAACGACCAACAAGTCGAGTCCTTCAAACAACTTCTTCGCGGGTACCAAGACACCTTTGATGTTGGCAATGGATTAAGGGGCAGGACTGATATTGTGAAGCATGAATTTGACACTGGCGACACACGACCTATCCGACAAGCAGCACGACGGTTACCATTAGCAAAGAGAGAAGAAGCCGACAAAATTATCAATGATATGCAGAAAGAGGGCATTATAGAGCATCTTGCAGTCCGTGGTCTTCTCCAGTAGTGCTGGTGAAGAAAAAGGACGGTTCAACAAGATTCTGCGTCGATTATCGTCAATTAAATAATATCACTAAAAAGGACAGCTACCCTCTGCCCAGGATTGACGATACCCTAGACACTCTTGTTGGATCACAGTATTTTTCAACATTGGATCTAAAGAGTGGTTATTGGCAGGTCGACATGGCACCTAAGGATCGAGAAAAAACCACATTCACAGTTGGGTCTGGATTTTGGCAATTTACAGCCATGCCATTTGGACTCTGCAATGCGCCAGCGACGTTTGAACGACTAATGGAGACCGTGCTGGCAGGACTATCCTGGAAAACATGCCTAGTGTACCTGGACGATATAATTGTGGGAAAATCATTTGAAGACCACTTAAGGAATCTGAAGGAAGTGTTTCAACGATTGAGTAACGCTGGTCTTAAACTGAACCCGAAGAAATGTCATCTTCTTCAGAGACAAGTGCAATATCTAGGCCATATCGTTTCTCCTGAAGGAGTCTCTGTTGATAGTGGAAAAATAAAATCAATAGAGGAGTGGCCAAGGCCACGAAACAAGCATGAATTGCGAAGCTTTTTGGGACTATGCACTTACTATCGGCGATTTGTCACTGGTTTTGCTAACCTCGCGAAACCATTAACTCGTTTAACTGAAAATGATAGAAAGTATCTATGGGATGAAGAATGTCAAAGAGCATTTCAAGCTCTGAAATATGCATTGTGTGCGCCTGTTCTGAGTTATCCCTTGGCCAACGAATTGTTTATCTTGGACACAGACGCTAGTAATGTCGGGATTGGTGGAGTGTTGTCTCAGGTCCAGAATGGACAGGAAAAGGTCATATCTTACTTCAGTAAAACGTTGTCCAAGACAGAAAGAAATTATTGTGTGACTCGACGTGAACTTCTGGCTGTGGTTAAATCCATAGAGCATTTCTATAAATACCTCTACGGCAGAAATTTTTTATTGAGAACGGATCACGCAGCACTGAAATGGCTTCTACAATTCAAGAATCCAGAAGGACAAGTAGCCAGGTGGATAGAGACTACAGGAATTCGATTTTACCATCCAACATCGACCTGGAACCATGCATCGTAATGCTGATGCCTTGTCTAGGAGACCATGCACAGAGGATTGTAGGCATTGCAGTAAAACAGAAGAACGGGAAGCCGACTCAGATGTGAAGATGGTAATGGCACGGAAGACAAGCGCCAATGAGTCCTTGGTTTGTAGGACAACGGCAATTGATGAGAGATGGCTGCCTAAGGAACTCCAGAAGGACCAGGAAGCAGATCCAGATTTAAGGATGGTATTTGCATGGAAGACAAGCGCCAATAGACCATCCTGGGAAACAGTTTCTCCACATTCCGTGAATGTGAAAGCTTATTGGGCTCAATGGAACTCCTTGGCATTGGATGATGGTATGCTGGTCCGCGTGGTTGAGGATGTGAACGGGGACGTAAGGAAGAGACAAGTTATTGTTCCTCAAAGGCGAGTAGCCGAAGTTCTGAACGAGATTCATGGCGGGACCAGTGGAGGACATTTGGGAGTCAATAGAAGTCTAGCCAAAGTACGGGAACGGTTTTATTGGGTACACTACAAATCTGATGTTCAAGATTGGTGTCGTAAATGCACTGTGTGTGCAGCGAGCAATGGACCCCAGAAACGTCCTAAGTATCCCATGCGCCAATATAACGTCGGAAACCCATTTGAAAGGATTCCTGTTGATGTTGCTGGACCTTTTCCAGAATCTGACTCGGGAAATAAATACATCGTGGTTGTAATGGATTATTTTAGTAAATGGGAAGAAGCGTATGCAGTGAAGAATCAGGAGGCTAGAACCATTGCTGATGTTCTAGTAAAGGAATGGATATGTCGATTCGGAGTGCCCATGGAGCTCCATTCAGATCAAGGCAGGAACTTTGAGTCGGAATTATTCCAGAACGTTTGTACGACCTTGAATATCCACAAAACAAGAACAACAGCTTTGCATCCTCAATCGAATGGAATGGTGGAACGAATGAACCGAACCATCAACCGACACTTAGCCAAAGTGGTTTCAGATCATCAACGAGACTGGGATACGTTTTTACACCTGCTCCTGTTCGCTTATCGCTCGTCGGTTCATGAAAGTACTGGTCAAACACCAGCTCGTATCATCATGGGAAGAGAACTTCGTTTACCCTGTGATCTCATGTTTGGTCGTCCACCAGGAGACAACGAAGCCGGAGAAGACTATGTCAGTACCCTTCGCAATCGTATGAGTGATGTCCACGAACGGGTACGCCACAATATCCAACAGTCTAGCGATCGAATGAAGGAGTACTACGACTTGAAGGCTGAGAAAGGTGGTTATCAACCTGGAGATTTGGTATGGCTCTACAAACCACAACGCCGACGAGGAGTCTCACCCAAGCTACAGAACAAATGGGAAGGACCATATGAGGTTAAGAAACGAATCAATGATGTCATTTATCGTTTAGAGAAGGGTCAAGGAAAACCACGTATAGTCCATTTCAATCGGTTGGCCCCTTACGAAGAAAATAAAGAAACCTTCCGAGTCGAAAGGTCTAAGAAGGGGGCAGTGTAACGAATATTAACCTAGCAGTTGGCCACGTATTTTGGAACGAAACTAAGTTACCTGTGGAAGTGGAATTAAACAAATTATGTAATGTTTCTGGGACAACGAAATGTTGATATTGTTTTTATTATCAATACAGATTGAAATATATACCAGTATGTGAAAGACAAGCAAACGGTGAACATTATAAAAAAATACTCTTGAAATTATAGCTTTTGTAAATTATACACATAATATTTTAAATCGTCAATAAATTATTAAAGTCAAAAAGAATTTACTTCATTCAATAAACGAACCGGGGCAAACCGTTACAATATATATATATATATATATATATATATATATATATATATATATATATATATATATATATATATATATATATTGTAGTGATACAGAAAAAAGACTCATTAAACATTGTAAAGGTGACACGCATGTCCAAACCTAATTAGACGCATGCTTAACTGGGTCAGCCCCTTTTAGGGTCAGAATAGTATAAAAGGGTTTGCCTATCATCTATATAATTAGAATCATAGAATCTTTAGAGCTTTAAGATATCATCTTACTTGTAAAATAGTTATACTTAGTACATTATTAAATCTATTTTACTTTATTATCGAGTTTGGATTTAATTAAATAGAAAAGTGACTTAATACTAGATCGGGTTCTCTTTAGTTAATGTTTACTTATTCATTATTAACTAAGTAATAGTTTTGGAATAGCACTATAGTCTATTACCCTGGTGACAGCGAATTTGCCTATATCAAGTGACGTTATCGATATTCTACGTTCGTTAATTCATTTTATGGAAAAGTGGGTTACGACATAGAAAAATTAGTGACAGCGGTGGGATTTTCCCAACAAATTGGTAACGAAAATTCAAGTGGAAATTTTACACCTCTAGCCAACTGGTATAATTGGATGGAATAACAAGTACAAGTGGAAAAGCAATCACCTCTAGCTTGCAAACATTAATAACTACAGAGTAATTGGTACAAATGGAAAAAGAAATTTCATCACACAGTTTCAACACCAACATTAGAAAATTTACGTCACAGAACTCCACACGCTAAAAAACCGTAAGTCATATTGTCAAATTTTATTTCTTAAATTAAGCTAATTTAAAGTCATTTTAAAACCCAAAATGCCACAACCAAGTGTCCCTCTTGCCGATAGTACATATAATCTTAATATGCCGAATTTAAACAATACAAATGATAACGATGGGTCAGTCACAGAGGAAGATTCAGTATCTAACCGTAGTTTTAGGGAAAATTTAAATGGCATTAACTTAAATAGAAACAGAAGTAGAAGTAGAAATGGTGAAATACCTTTATCATTTCTAGCACAAATGATCACACCTTATAACGGTGATACCAAAGAATTAAATTCAGTTTTACAAAATGCAAATAATGCATTAGAAATTACTTCACCTGAACAAATACTACCAATCACAATGTTAATTTTCTCAAAAATAAGTAGTGAAGTAAAAACAAAAATAAATATGACTTCAATTCAAACATATAAAGAATTGCGAGACAAATTGTTAATAATTTACAGGCCGGTTGAATCATATTCTTATCTCATGGAAAAGTTAGAAACGATTAAACAAAAATCGCCCAAATTAATAAAATAATTTTATTTGAGGCTGGACGATATTACAAAAAAATGTCTAATTACAACTGAATCACAAGCGACTTCACATAGACTTGCAAGTGAAGTAAGAGTGATCTAACGCATAGATTTACTCACCACTGCATACCTGAAATAAGTCAGATATTAAGACATTGAAACTTCACATCAATTAACGATGTCTCTAGCATGTGAAGATGAAGCTTACTTCTTAGCTGAATCGCGAATAAAAAGATTGAATATAAGTCAACCGTCCAAATACTGTAAAAATTGCAAAACAAAAACACACATCACAAAAGATTGTAGAAAAAATTATAATAATCATAATTATAATAATGGTAGTAATGAATCAAATTTATCGAATAGATTTAATTCGAAATAATCAAACAAAGCGACAGGAAAATTTAAACTCAATCAAATCTCAGATAACGGTCGCATCTACGGATTTCGGAGTAAAGTCGACCACATCTTCTTTCAAAATGGAGTAAATGATAAAAAACTCACATTTAATAGTACTCAATCTAGTGTAGGTACTTTAAAATTATTAATAGATACTGGCGCGACAGCTTCAATTTTAAAAACGAGAAATTTAATAGAAGATAAAGTAAACTTAGATAAAAATAAGCAATTAACACTGTCTGGCATAAATGGTAATATAAACACCTTAGGTACGGCCGAAATAAATTTAAGTAAAGAGGGTGAATACTTCAACATAACTTTCAATCTAATAAACAAAGATTTTAACGTCCTTATGACGTCCTTAACGTTTCCTTATGACGGAATTATTGGACATGACTTTTTAAGTTTTTATAACGCTGAGATTAATTATAGAAATAACGTCATTAACTTCAACAAAACACTTGAACTAAAGCCATCATCAGTCACTTATGTGCCTATTCAATTTATTACAAACACCGTTAATATCGTTATTTCAGAAGAGCAGACACAAGTACCATCAAGTGTCATTATACCAAATTACATATTAATCACGAAGGACACTCAGACATATCCCGTTATAATCACTTGTGACAAAAGGGTTAAATTGTCACCACTTATCTTAAAAACATGTTCCATACATAAAAATTAATATTTAACATAAACAATAAATTAGATAGAAACGAAATACTTATTAAAAATTAACTTATTAAAATTAATACTTATTAAAATTAATTTTAATAAATACTTATTAAAATTAATATTAGAAATTAACGATGTCTCTAGCATGTGAAGATGAAGCTTACTTCTTAGCTGAATCGCGAATAAAAAGATTGAATATAAGTCAACCGTCCAAATACTGTAAAAATTGCAAAACAAAAACACACATCACAAAAGATTGTAGAAAAAATTATAATAATCATAATTATAATAATGGTAGTAATGAATCAAATTTATCGAATAGATTTAATTCGAAATAATCAAACAAAGCGACAGGAAAATTTAAACTCAATCAAATCTCAGATAACGGTCGCATCTACGGATTTCGGAGTAAAGTCGACCACATCTTCTTTCAAAATGGAGTAAATGATAAAAAACTCACATTTAATAGTACTCAATCTAGTGTAGGTACTTTAAAATTATTAATAGATACTGGCGCGACAGCTTCAATTTTAAAAACGAGAAATTTAATAGAAGATAAAGTAAACTTAGATAAAAATAAGCAATTAACACTGTCTGGCATAAATGGTAATATAAACACCTTAGGTACGGCCGAAATAAATTTAAGTAAAGAGGGTGAATACTTCAACATAACTTTCAATCTAATAAACAAAGATTTTAACGTCCTTATGACGTCCTTAACGTTTCCTTATGACGGAATTATTGGACATGACTTTTTAAGTTTTTATAACGCTGAGATTAATTATAGAAATAACGTCATTAACTTCAACAAAACACTTGAACTAAAGCCATCATCAGTCACTTATGTGCCTATTCAATTTATTACAAACACCGTTAATATCGTTATTTCAGAAGAGCAGACACAAGTACCATCAAGTGTCATTATACCAAATTACATATTAATCACGAAGGACACTCAGACATATCCCGTTATAATCACTTGTGACAAAAGGGTTAAATTGTCACCACTTATCTTAAAAACATGTTCCATACATAAAAATTAATATTTAACATAAACAATAAATTAGATAGAAACGAAATACTTAAACAAAATTTAAGGGTCGACCACTTGAACCCTGAAGAAAAAGAAGAATTGTTAAATATATGTGAATCATATAAGGACATATTATTTTTACCTGGAGATACCCTTACAAGCAGTTATAGACAGAAAACAACCCAGAAATACAAAAGAAATCAAATCATTTTTAGATTTGTACTAATTACCGCAGATTCATCAAAAATTACGCACAAATAGCTAAACCAATGACAAGGTTATTAAAAAATGGTGTTCCTTTTGATTTTAATGAAAAATGTCAAGACGCTTTCAATAAATTAAAAATTGCTCTAACTACTGAGCCTGTTTTACAATATCCAAACTTCGACGAAGCATTTATTTTAACTACAGATGCGTCGAACGAAGCTATTGGATTAATTCTCTCGCAAGATTTTTTTAATATATAAATTACCATGGTTGTTAACAATCAAAGCAACCATGATAATAGAGGGAAGTTATAGTTGTTATGCAACAGATAAAAATGATGAACAAAATTATAATAATAATTTAATGAAGAAGCGATATAGAGAAAGGACCTCTATAATTACAAGAAAGTGGAGGTTTGACATGATCCTCACGTATAAAAACTTTTTTTGTGAATCTAAATCTTTTGGTAAAAATACATTTTTGTTGGTGAACTGTCTGGTAAAGAAAAATTTTGCGTTGATCATTCTATTTTTCAACTCTCGAGTAGATTGTTGAACAGAATGATATATCAATTATATATGAATTATGAATTATATGAATTATATATCAATTTTTTCCGAAAAGAAATCATATGGTAATCGTAGAGGAATCCCATATAAAATTTCTGCAGAAGAAAGGTTAATATCCTCCTTGACCGAGGAGC
Organism: Nineta flava; assembly: GCA_963920215.1. NCBI lineage: Eukaryota > Metazoa > Arthropoda > Insecta > Neuroptera > Chrysopidae > Nineta > Nineta flava. Next base: position 31,240,391 of record OY986046.1, on the reverse strand, counting down.
GCAAATTTAGAAGTACCCAAGGTAAAATTTTTTACCAGTTATTATTTTTTTGACAGCAATTTAAAGAAATTTTGAGTGACCGGTTAAACCGTTCAATAATACCGTTGCTGTTAGGGTGATAAGCAGTAGTGGAAATATGCTTAATCCCTAGAGAAGACAAAAAATCTTTCCACATATGTGATTGAAATTGTTTACCTTGATCAGTAGAGATCCTCGTAGGTAAACCAAAACGCGAAAACCAAGAAGCAATCAAATTGTTAATAATTTCTTCCGACGTGATAGTTTTGATTGGAATAGCCTCGACCCAACGTGGAAAACGATCATTGATAGTGAAGATATACCGATATCTTTCACTAGGAGGAAGAGGTCCAACAATATCTAAATGTAAGAAAGAAAATTTGATACTTGGTTCTTCAATTGGCATAAAATCACTTTTAGTGTGACGAGTGATTTTATTTAATTGGCAGATCGGACATGATCTTGTCAAATTTTTGATTCGCGAAATAAGATTAGGATTAAAAAAGAGTGTGCATACTTTTTTCAAGGTTTGTCTAATTGATGGATGACCAAGATTATGGACAGCCTTCCATACATCTTCTATATCAATGTCAGGTACGAAGATTCTGGAAATTTTCAAAAAAGTCCACATAAACCTTAAAAAGAGAATTCGGAGGAGTACGTATTTCTAAAGAATATTTTGGATTTTTTAATAAATTAATAAGAAGAGGATCACACTTCTGGCGATCAGAAATCTTCTTAATATCAATCAAATCAATACCTGAAGGAAGTGAAATTGTATTAATTCGAGATAAACAATCAGCCGGAATGTTTTCACTACCTTTAATGTATCTAAGATCAGTTGTATATTGACTGACAAAGTTTAAGTGACGTATATCACGATTTAATAAATTTTCATTACGAGAATTAATAGCATTTATTAAAGGTTTATGGTCAGTCTGAATGAAAAAATTTCGATTTGAAATAAAATGACGAAACTTTTTTATGCCAAAAACAATAGCTAATAATTCTCTTGAAAATGTACTATATCGTCTTTCAGTGTCTGTTAGTTTTCTTGATGTGAAAGCGAGTGGTTTTAGAAATCGAAATAGTTATAAACGTAAAGCAAAAATAAGTATTTTAACAGAAATGAAAGACTTATGTGTTAAATTTGGTGGGTGGTATTTTATATTTTTTAAGAATTACAATATTAAATTATAATCCATCCAATCCAATGATCCAATAGGCATCTGTTGGAAGATTTTGGAAAAATTTTTTCTTTAAAAATATGGTAATTTACCACCCTCTTCGTTTATTTTTTCTCGGGCGCCAATTTGTAAAGGTAGATGATATTTATATTAAATAATTATTATTTAAATAAATAATAAAAATGTATAAAAGATATAATTGATCTTTATTGATTTGATTTATGAAATGTTATTTTTTTAATATATAAATTACCATGGTTGTTAACAATCAAAGCAACCATGATAATAGAGGGAAGTTATAGTTGTTATGCAACAGATAAAAATGATGAACAAAATTATAATAATAATTTAATGAAGAAGCGATACCGTTACAGTTTCAATACAACATTCGTCTTCCGTTATATCTATATTTGGTGTTATAAGTTTTATTGTTCGGTTAAACAATGAAATTTGTGATTCCATAATATAATTGCTGGTGTGTCCTTTACAATTTCCATTTATTGTTAAAATTGCATTATTTTCTATAAGTAAGTCGTAGTCTTCATTGTTTTGACATAATATAATATACCTCATAGGTTTGGATAAAACATAGATCCATTTATTCATCGTGACTTGCTGCCATATTTCAGCGTTAGCGTGTATGATATTTGTTTTACCATAGAGGTATGATTTTATATGATGATTTTATATTAGTCATTAAAAACAGATAGCTCTACCTCAGCGATTCTCTATCTGCAGCTATCTGTGGGACAACTTTCGACTCGGCTTGCCTACTTTATGTATATATTATCTCTATGTGTTTTACACGTTTTTGGAATTGTTGTAGTTGACAACTAATGCTGATTCACAGTTTTCTTCCATTTTTAATTTCGAAATCTGAACTTTTTCGCAAATATATTTATTGGGCTTATATTCATTACAATTATTAATATCATTCATTAAGGCATATTGCGTTTTACTTCTAGTCATAAGCATATATTTAAAGTCATTTTGGATGTAGGTTAGGACCTCAGGGTTTTCGTTATGTGGACTAGGTAATGTTATAATTTTAAAAGATTATATTAGTTCATTGAAGTGATAGGTATTTTTATAATGATTGTTAATTTGTTATTGGTCATTATAATTTTTGTTTTCATTAATTTATAGTTGTATTCTAAATTTTCCCAAGACGGTTCAATTGGTAAATTATATTTAATTGAATTTTGCAACTCTTTTTGTAACGTATGGGGAGGTATGACATTATAATCGATTATCCCATGTGTTGAAAGAGAAAGGGACATGATGTATTTACCTATCTCCTTTTGAATCATATCGTTTATTTGTTTTATTAAAAGTAAATGATCAACTAATTTAATTTGTAATGTATTAATATCAATAGCGTTTTTAGAATTAACCATATATTCATTAAATATTTTTATATTAACATTAAGTTTATTTTGTACAGCGTCTAGTGTAGTAATTGTTTTATTTATGTTTTTAATTGTATCTGATATTATCCTAATTTGACTCTGCATAAGCACACGTGTTTGCTTTTGATAATTAATTAGACCATGAAGAATAGATAAATAGGAGATTGAACGACATAGGCAATTCGTCTGTTTTTTCGTCCTCAAAAACGTGTAGAGATCATAGTTATTATTTTCGCCACTAGCGGCAGTGCAAATCTGCCCGTACGGAATTATTATTATTATTACATATTAAAATCAACGGTTATCACATCTTACAAATAAACATTGTAAGTATAAAAATTTTTTAATTTTATAAATGTGAAAAAATGGAACGATGTTGTACAGGGAAAGCATAAATATACTGTTATATATCTATGAGTGAAAGGTTGTTTAAGGTTAGGAATGCGTGTCTGCATTTACGAAAGGAATATGGTCTGTAATTACCGGTTTTGTCATCTTTCTTTATCTAATATATGTCAGTTATTGTAAACATATAATGTATATTATTATTATTAATTGCCAAATTATGACTATGATTCTTCATCTTTTTATTTATTGCAGATTATTAAGAATTCTCTATTATTAATATTTATTTAATTATTACTTGATAATCGAAAACAATTTTTTATTATATATAAAACTATGATTTCTTATAAACTGAATGTGAAAGTGATTTTTTGGCGCCTACATTTAAACATTTAAATTCCGTACGGCACTGACACCAGTGACCCCTACTGATAAAAGATAGTTACACCAATTCTTGACCGCTTTTTTAACATTACGTTCGCTCTCCTAATATATCTATTCTTCATGAATTAGACTTTCTATTGAGTCTTTATAGAAGGTGGCGTCTCCTGCATCGGGTATATCGAAGAGCCATTTTGTTGGATAGCTAACTCCATCTATTAAACCTTTTTTTGTTCTAATATGATGTGCTGATACGTCGTCTAATTGACTTGTTATTTCTTTTAATTGATTATTGATTATAGCTAGTGTTAACCTACATGTGCTAGCTTCTTTGTCTTTAACTAAAGTACAGAACGATAAAGATTGACTGAAATATTTGGAAGATAAATCGAGCATATTTTGTAAATGTGTTAAGTTATGAAAGTGTATTAAACTTATGTATTGGTTTGTAACTTTTGCGTCTCCAAGGTCGACGTAAAAGAGTCCAGACGTTTTGTTGATAGGCTCAATTTTGTAATTCTCCGACTGGATCGGCGACACTTTGGTCATCGCTATTATTAATATCATTATCATCCACATCTGAAACATAAGGTTTCAGCATATTATAATGATACGTTTTTAACTTATTTTTAATTGTAATGGTTTCTGTGTGATTTTCAGCATGATTTTGTATTAGTTCGTAAGGACCGGTATAAGAAGGTTCTTACTTTTTGTTATGTTGAACTCTTCGGAGTTTATTTTCTAGTAGAACAAATTTCACATTTTCACTTTTTTCTTTTGTTTTCTTGTCATAATATACTTTATTTTTCTCTTTGGATTTTATTAAATTTTCTTTAGCACTTTTTCTAATCTATTTTGCTCTATTTAAAATGTCTTGAGCAATATTATGGTAGGTTGGCTTATCTCTAGAATTTTCTATTGATCTAGAGATCTGTGGTTCTTTACCAAATACGAGAGTATATGGTTTTTCGTGAGTACTTCGATTTACATGTGTGTTATGGCTATGTATGGCCAAGTATATTAATTCATCCCAATCATTTTCATTATCTAAAATGCAGGCCCTTAAGATGGTTTTTATTGTTGAATGGGATCTCTCGAGGGACCCATTACTTTGTGGATGAAATGGAGTTGAAGTTTTATGCTTAATTGAGAGAATTTTCGTTATTTCTTTAAATAGGTTATTTAAAAATTATGTACCTTGATCAGTTAAAATGGTATTAGGTCTAGAATGCCAGAGGTCGTGGGTTCGATCCCCATCCCTAAATGTGTATGATTTTTCATATCAAGCATTTGATGTCAAAAAAATGTTATCAATGTTCAGACATATTACTTAAATGTCAAAGTAAGTAAACGCTAGTCGCTTCCGTTGGTATAATATAACCGAAAGGCAACCATACTAACAATGGAAATAAATAGACGCTAGTTTACAAAAAATCAATTTGAAAATGTGATTGGTAGTATTTGTTCAGGTGAAGTAATTTCTAATGCATTATTTGCATTTTGTGAAAATGAATTTAATTCTTTGGGATCACCGTTAAATGGTGTGATCATTTGTGCTAGAAATGATAAAGGTATTTCACCATTTCCATTTCTACTTCTGTTTCTATTTCTATTTAAGTAAATGTCATTTAAATTTTCCAATTACGGTTAGATACTGAATCTTCCTCTGTGAGTGACCCATCGTTATCATTTGTATTGTTTAAATCCGGCATATTAAGATTATATGAACTATCGGCAAGAGGGACACTTGGTTGTGACATTTTGGGTTTTAAAATGACTTTAAATTAGCTTAATTTAAGAAATAAAATTTGACAATATGACTTACGGTTTTTTGGCAATGTGATTGCTGCTATTTTATATGTCACCACCCATCATTAATTCATCCAATATAAAATATGCTTTTTCAAGCTTGAATATTTTGTCACACCTCCAACATTTTTATCCAATAACTCAACACAACGGTGCATTACTTCCAATGTTAACAATTCATTATCATTATCTCCATCGTACAACAGAAATATAAACTTGCATATCGTTTATAAACTATTTTTAATTCTTCCCATTCGACAATACCAGACATTTCTGGCGTTCCACCCAACATCAATACTATCAATTCTCGCGTTATGTTCCTCCTCACTTTGTAAACGAAGTTCACCTTGTCTAATTGTTCATCATAAACGCAACGAGTCAAAACAATCATACACTCGAATTTTAATGATCACAACAGTTCATAATACGGGACTGTGATTTAGCTTTACAAATACTGCAACCAGTTAACTAGCCGTAGTGAGTGTTACGACTTCCAAATAAACAGTCGGCTCCTCGTACACCATTCCAACCTCCATGCCGACGATCGATGATGGAGCGAGGTCGATAACTACGTAATGCGTGCGGCTAACTTTACAAATAAAATAAAATATATACAAAATAATTATAATTATCAATGTCGATAGTGACATCGGATTTCGAAGCCGTCTCTTTCGTTTCTGGTCCGGGTGTCCTTCAGGTGGCACCAGCAACCGGTCGCGTCGAATCCACGCCAATAATAAAAAAATAATAATAAAAAGACACTCATCGAAGGTTGAACTCATTTCAAACAATATATATATATATATATATATATTGACTTTAATTATGGTCCGTTCGTCCGTTTATTACAGTTTTCCACCTGTCTGTCATAATTCAATTCATATATATATATATATATATATATATATATATATATATATATATGAATTGAATTATGACAGACAGGTGGAAAACTGTAATAAACGGACGAACGGACCATAATTAAAGTGTGTGTATAGTGTACCAAAATAAGACGTTATATAGTGTGCGCTGACGATAAACAAAAAGAAGTGTAAAGTAAAAGTCAGAAGTCAGTCATGAATAATAATAATAAAAAAAAAAGACGTAAAGACGTTGACGTTGAAGACGAGTTAAAAGAATAAAAAGTGTGTGCAACAATTAATAAGAATATTCATTTGGTAACTTTGTTAGAATCACTAATTAAAATAAAACAATTCGAATAAATTGTTTTGTGAATAAAGTCGTATGAATGGAATTGGTGCAGTCTTACCAGGGTTTATTTTCAATTCCTGATTTATACACCATTCCTGTGCGAATCTTAGAGCGTTTTACATAAGCTCTGAGATTGTGCCTTCACAGGGTCCCTGGATTGCAATTGCAATGTCGTCCGCATATCCCTGTGTGTAGTATCCTTTTTGGTTGAGCTTCGTCAGTAAGCTGTTCACTGTCAGGCTGTACACGAGTGGGGTTAGGACACCACCCTGAGGACATCCCTTTGCGGCTCTCACAGTGACAGATTCTCCAAGAAGGGAAGTTTGTATTCTTCTTCCTATCAACAAAGAATTTATCCACATGAAAAAGGTGTCTCCTACTCCGTGCCGACATGCAGAATACACCATGGAATTGTAAGAGACATTGTCAAATGCCCAATCTATGTCAAGAAAAACGCACAAGCTGGTTTGTTTCCATACGAATCCCTTCTAAATCCTGTATATTAGAAATTTGGCTCCCTGAGCCAAATGAAATACTATTAGTCGTTCCAATGTTTTTAGTAGAAACGATGACAGACTAATTGGTCTAAAGTCCTTTCCCGTGGAGAAGTTAAGCTTCCCCGGTTTTGGTAAGAATGCCACTCTTACTGGCTTCCATACTGTTGGGATATAACCCGTAGCTAGGCTTGCCCTGAATATATGACCAAGCAGAGTTAATGATGCTCTACTCCTTTTTGTAAAAGCACTGGGTATATCCCATCTGGTCCCGGCGCTTTGTAGGGTTCGAATAAGTTTATGGCCCATTCGATCTATGAGCGGTTAATGGCAATCGCCGTTCTTCTCCAGTTCTCGCATGCCAGTGGGAGACCCTGGTTAAGCTGCTCTTGAGAAGGATTTTCACCGTCCACAGCCACCGAATCCGAAAAATGAATCCGAATCAGTGTCTCGAGTGTATCCTTCGCAGAGCTAGTATACTCACCACCGGGTTTACGAAGTGACCCGATTTTTTCAGCGGGTTTCTTCACTAGGATACGATGAAGTCTTGCTCCCTCAAATGTGTTTTCAACATCTTGACAGAGCTTCCTCCATGAGTCCATTTTCGCTTTCTTCAGAGAACTTTTATATTCGGTAAGGGCTTCATGGTAGTTATCCCAGTTCCCTATCCTCCTAGCTCTTTAAATAGTGGCGAATCTTTCGCCTCTGACTCCATAGGCCCTCATTACACCAACAAGTTGACTTGCTGAAGTCTTTTGAGACCTCCGGGCAGTTTTCTTGGAAGGAGTTAATTATTGCATGCTGAAGCTCAGTTGCAGTAAGCTCAATGTCCAATACTGTTTTAAATTTTTACGGGATTGTGGCGAGTTTGAACTTTAGTGTCGAATTATATTCGTCCCAATTTGTTCTCCTCGGATCGCGATAGTGTATACTACATTGGTCCGTTCTCAGCTCCACATTGTAATAGATTTGTCTGTGATCCGATGCAAATGGATCATCGGATACTAGCCATTTCTTGATTTTACCACTGATTTCATAAGTGCTCAGTGTTACACCAATGACTTCCTTCCGAACTTTGTTAATAAAAGTCGGCTAGTTGCCTTGATTAAATATATCTAAGTTGTTAGCTATGATTTAAAGATTATTAAAATAATCAAAGAGAACTCTAGGTTTTTTGAACTCTAGGCTACTGAAAGTCCCATTGTCCAAGAAAAATTACTTTAGAGAAATAAACCACATTAAACAAGTTGCAATCTTTAATGGCTTCGACTCTAACATAATAAATAATTTGGTCCGCAGAACTAAATTTAAAATTGCACGAAACAATTCCACCGCACTAACACCAGAAATTGGCAACGTTGAACAAACTAAATGGTGCAAACTAACATACTTCCGTCCATGCACAAATAAAATCACTAGAGAATTAAGGGACCACAACTTAAAAACAGTGCTTGTTAGTAAAACTAAAATCAAACAGTTACTGGGCAACCCGAAGGATAAAATTAGTAATGAAAAACAATCGAGCATATATGGTGTCAATTGTCAAAATTGTTCGAAAATTTATGTTGGTCAAAGTCGTCGCCAAATCGGTATTCGAATCAAAGAACATCTGGCTCTTGTTAAATTTGGGAGAACCGAAAAATCGTGTAAAGCGGCGCACGTTATTGAGAACAACCATAAAATTGATAAATCGAATTTAAAACTGCTTAAATCGGTACAAAACCCCACAGAATTAGATGCATACGAAAGCATCTACATATACAAATTGAGAAAACAGATAATGAATTTAGACAATGGCCCAATTCGAAATTCTGATTTATAAAATTAAACCATTTTCAAAAATAAAAATCCAATACCTGAATGTCAAGGTTAACGTAGATACACTCACTTTAGTGACAAAGCAAACGCCGCATAGTCACCAAAGAATACCGCCAATAAATAGGTGGGGCTTTCCACAAGCCTAATCCAGTAGGCAGGCAACTCAAATAATCCTCAAGTCAGATTATACCCTCAGCCAAATCGTATAAAAGGACATAATTTTTTAATATCATTGTGAGACACGCACCAAATTAGCAACAAGCAACATATCTCTGATTCCATATCCCAGAGATAGTTACGATTAGCTAATTCATACTGATGATGACTCCATTGTAGTCGAAATACGTATTTATAAAATACAAACAAATGTTCTAGGAATAGGGGCAAAATTTGAAATATAAGCTATGATATAATCAAAGAGGTCCTCACCTCTTGTATTTGTACTTCCCCATACAGTGTGATGAGCGTTTGCATCGCATTCCATAGTCAGTTGGTGGTTTTTTGCCTCACAATACTGGATCAGGTCTTCCATCTCTGTTGATGGAGTAGATGCATCATAGGGTAGGTAGACCGAAGCGATGATTACCACTCCAGTTTCGTTCCCCATGTTGTATTTTACTGCTGTAAGATCTCTGTGACAAAACTCTAACAGCGGCAAGACATTGATGTCCTTTCTTGCATAAATGAAAGTTCTGGGTTTCTCTGAGGTTTTACCGTAAATAATTTGTCCGCTAGTATCTCATAGTCCAAGAATCTTATGGTTCACAGCCCAAGGTTCCTGGACCAGAGCTTTGGAAATTCCCCTTTTCAGCACAGTTTGACAGAAGACAGCGGGGGCCGCCTTACTGTGCTGGAGGTTTACCTGAAGCATCCAAAGATCTGACATTCTTTTTTCCCTCTGATGTTTCCAGTGGTCAAAGGTTGACTTGACCAAGCCCGAGGTATAATTTAAACCCTGAATCAACCCCAGATCCGCTGCACTCACTTCCAGCACGATGGTATGTCCCAAATCGGCCCCTCGTGTTGTTGATAATTCGCCACTCTTCAGTGCGCAGGTTTGCATTCTGCGCCCCTAGAGTTTTGATTATTTTGCCCGTTTCAACGGAGTTGTAGATCTGGAGTATATAGCATAATGTTTGATGTGTTCAACAGGGCTCTTGCACCCCGACGACAAGTTCCCCTCCCTCCCATGGCCTGATATTCCGGACGTTCTCCATGAGCCTGTACTGCACAACATATGTACTCTTGGTTAATGAGGGTTAGTAGCATCGAGAGTTGCACCCTTTCGTATTATTCCTGAGCCATTTTGACCTCAGGATACCCCCGCAATGCAATGCACATCTTTGTTGTTGAGGCGGTTTCAGGAAAGGTATTTATAGCTCTTGCCTGTTCCTCCTTTCTACGTTTTTTCGAGATCTGTTTCGGGCTCGGAGTCCCATCTTCAGATATCGACCTCTTCTCCTGTGGATTTTCCAAGGGTTAATTCCCTGAATCGGACCCCACAGGTATCACTGTTTCTGAGAAAAACAGGGCTGTAGGGTTTTTTGTCCGGATTTTTCTCTTTATCGGAGGAATTGGTTTCTCCTCAGCCCTGGCTTTCTCTTCTGCTGCTTTTCTCCAGGCTGCACCCGAGAGATTTTTCCTTTCCGCATTTTAAATAAAGTAACTATTCCAACCTAGTACTTTAGTTTTTGCCACAAAATGTGAAATATATAGTACGCCTCTTAGTGCAGGGCCAAAAAACACACAAAGCCGACCAACTCGTTGTATGACCGATGAACCGGAGTGCGAATCATATATCAAGCGCGTCTCAACTGGTGCATCGCCCGGGAAAATAAAACCAGGATTTTCAGTCCAAAAATTTTAAAAACCACGTGTTTTTTTTTTTGGAAATTCAAATAAATAATCCTAAATGATCCTATTTTTAAACACGTGCTTTTCAAGAATCGGAAATCTTTTAATAAAATACCAACAACTTTACAAATTTTTTTATTAATTTTAATAAAAATAAAATATAATTTAAAACTTAAAACTAAACACATATATAATATAATTTAAAAACTTATTAAATTTTAAACTACACACAATTAAAATTTACAAAACACACAAAGAATTAAAATAAAATAGAATGCCTCTTCCAACAAATAAAGGCCAAACATGTGGAACAGAACGAACACAACGCGATGGTGAATCGGGAATTCCAGCCTTTAGAGCGTCTTCAACGGAACCATTTCCTAAGAATAGAGATGATATTATATCCACTGAACCAATTCAACAACGAGTTTTTACGAACCCTTATATCATTTCTCAACCAATATCTTCAAGAACTGAATTCCAAGGATCGATCTCTACCGCTTTGGTAACCAGCTTAGACTTGTCTCCAGCGATCCTACGACAAATAACTACACTTAGCTCAAATCTTCCTAACACTACAATTAAAGAGGAAGAGGGAGTTAAATGGAAATTTAATATGGACGGTACGGAGTTTCTAAGCAAAATATCGGAGTGTAATTTTTTTATCCAAGGTTCAGGAAACTTATGGATTGAACCTGACCACGTGCTCCATCTTATCATTGGTCCTGATATCCAAAACATCTGGATACTTCAAGGAATGGTGGGTGAAGGCAATACAACTAACTCCATAGTAATGATTGGAGAAGTTTCAAATTGGACCTTATAAACACGTTTATTTCAAGAATAATTAGGGTCCAATTGGAAAATAAATATATAAGACGACATCAGAAATCGGGTGAGTCTTTTCTATCGTTTATTAACGATATATTTTTCATGTCCGAGGTCTTTGAAAGTGGTATTGAGGAGAAAAATTTAGTGGACCAAATTTTATTAGCCGTCAACTTGGAGACGATAGAACTGACAAATTTTGACAACATACCGTCTACTAAAGCTGGATTAATACAGCTGGTTCAGTCAAACTTCCAGAAAAGGAAGCTCATCGAAGAGGCAATGAATCGATCACCCGATACAGCACCGTCGTCACACCAATCCACAACAAATGGAAAAATACCAAAAAACTAAATTCCTTCCATTGTTTAAGTCAACAATTGCCGTCATATTTTATATATCGACAATGGAAGGGTCTAGCAACGAATCGTCAACATCATCAAACAAATGTGGAACAAATTCCATTTATTGAAGCATCCACGATGAAAAGGTAAATGTGCTTCTCGATAGTGGTGTAACTTCAAACTATATAAGTGGTGAGTTGATTGAAACATTAATTCTAAAATATAAAAACAAAATAAGTGTACGTAAATCTACTAAATTTGTGAAAATGGGAAATAACTCCATCGAACGGATTCGTAAGGAAGTGGAATTGTGTTTGACTATAAATAATCTAACGTGAAAATTTTATTTGCAGTGGTGAAAAACTTAAGCCTGCCAATGATATTAGGATTCAACGGCCTTAAATTAATAAAAGCCACAATACATATTCCTGAAAGACAATTGACATTTCCGTATTCTGACATTTGTGTTCCGTTTGTGACTAGTGTGAGTCCACCTCTAAAACAAATAAATTTGTTGGTGAGCAGCCTGTTTCATTGACAGGAGCGCAGCAGACTATTCAACAAGATATCAAGGCAAACTTTTCTCATGTTATCACCGATAAAATAGAATATACCGATCGCTATCCTATGGTGATAACATTAAAAAATCACAATCCAGTAAAGAAGTCACCTTACTTTCTAAATCCACCTAGGGCTAAGGTATAATTGAAAAGAGTAATAGTAGATATACATCTCCTGTGTTCGTGCTAATGAAACCGAACAAAAAACCACGGCTGATTGTGGATTATTGAACCATCAATCAACAAATTTTAATGGACCACCATCCAACACCAAAGGCAATTAATTTGTTCATGCCCTTATGTGGTAGCGCAGTTTACAGTAAATTAGATCTTGTAACCGCGTACTACCAGCTACCAATTGAACAAAATTCAAGGCAATATAGCGGATTCACTACTCAATATGGAATTTATCAATTCAAACGGGTTCCCTTCGGGCTATGCACTTCACCCGTTATACTAAACCGTATAATGATGGACCTTTTTCAAGATCTCCTAGATAAGGGGGTCCAACCTTGTTACGAAGATTTGCTGATCTACACCAAGGATGTAGACTCACATCTTCAGCTACTTGAAGAAGTTTTCATGACATTGAGAAATGCCGGGTTAACTATCAGCTGTGACAAGCCACGTGTACATTGATCACATTGGTAAACTGAAGATGTCGGACAATCGAAACAATATGTTTTTGTTCTGGTGGATGGATTTTCGAAGTGGACAGAAATGTTTGCGTTAACGAGAAATTCGGCAGATGCTAACTTAAAGAAATTACATGAAGTTTGGTCTAGGTTTGGAACTTAGACCAAAGACTGATCAGCGATAATCATGAAACTTTTAAAAATCAAATGTTTAAAAGTCACTGTATGGCTTTCGGTATTCGTGAAGTATTCACTTCGCCATATCGACCAGCATCAAACGCTTCTGAAAGGGTAAACCGAAATCTCGTTAACAATCTTAAGATTCTTCTGAAACATAGTGCTTCATCTCATTCAAAATGGGACACTTTTCTTAAACAGATCTGTTTCAGTTTGAATAATTCAGTTCACCAGAGCACTGGCTTTACTCCCGCCAAGAGTTTCCTTGGGAGGCAGCTTCGGAGACCAATGGATAACCTATGGGACGTGTCTGAAATCGTGAATGTTGAACATTGTGTCAGTAAGGAAGAAGTGGTAGCCGCTTTGACAAAAGCGCGAGATCGACGTAAGATGATTTTTGAAAGAACCTTCACTAAAGGTGAAACTTATCAAATAGGCGACCTAGTTCTGCAAAAATCTTTTCGGACGACGGACTTTGACCACAACAAAAAACTACTTCCCCGATTTACTGGACCAAAAGAAATCGTATGATTTTTAACACCCGTTACGGTCCAGTTAAGAGACACCGCGTCGAACAACATCTCACGTGCACACTTGGAACATTTGAAAAAGTATCATCCCCGTGTTAATAAACAAAAGTTGAGCTGGTGATGACTTCGTCGGGTAGAGGTGTGACTGTATTCATCATACTTTAAGGAAAGGTTTATATTCAGTGCATAAAATTTGCATGGTTGAAATAAATATAAAAATAAAACAAAAATTACCTTTAATCTCATTTGAGAACATTTAACGGTGCAACATTTGCTTTCATCAACGTACATTTTATAAAAGGATTTTTTTAAATTTATTTTACATCTCTAAATTTTATTTTAATACCTCTTGTCAAGCGTGTTTGTTTCATACAAAAATCCAAAATGGCAGCCTTATTGATAACAATTGACATCCATCTTATCTGAAATCAATAAGCTGTCATGGCGAAAATTTTTTACGTAAAATGTGTGATGATGAAACGCAATAATTATTATTGTTTCATTTGGGTTATTAAATCAAACTCACGTTTTGATTTTCACGAACAAATTGCTTTAAAGTGATATATTTGTATCTTTCATGCAGATTTGTGCTAACGATAAATTTTTCGTTACTGTCATGTGTAGTTTAATCTCTATTTCGGAGCTTCATTAGCTCAAGTATTGTTATATAGGTTTCGAATCTAAAAGATGAATTCAACTGTCTGAAATTTATGGAATAATACCAAATCAAGAACTTACCTTTTTGTAAAAATATTAAAAATACTCTTATCTCGGGAAATTTATTAAATTTCAATCCGCCATTAGGAATCATTTCAATTGTTAATTATATATACATATATATATATATATATATATATATATATATATATATATATATATATATATATATATATTGTTGTACGTATTTTTGTGAATTAATATATTTCGTGTTTAATTACTATTCTTCGTAATCGCTTTATGTATATAAATCTGTTTAACGTTTAATAATGTTATTAAATAATCTCGTCTTAAAAATATTCGTAACCAGTAAAAGATTATAAATAACATTTTCGTGTAAAGACTTATAATTACCTAATTAATGTTCATGAACATTCATTTTAAAATTAAATTATTATTTAATTAAATAGAAATAAAAACTTTCAAATATGCTAGCATTTCTTTTTTATTTTAATTCACGTGCAATTCTTAGGTTAAAAACATCTTTGACATATTTATATCGTAAACACCGTGACCTAGGTATACACAGACTTATTGAAATTAGTGTTTTTTTTTTGTTAGACCTCTATATACATGGACCTGGTAAATTTTGTGAGTTTTTTTAGTGTAGTTTTTAAAGCGGGAATTTTTGAAAAAATTAAGATTTGAAGAAGGCATGAAAATAGATCGGAGTGCGAATCATATCTCATACCATCAAGCGCGTCTCAATGGCTTTAAACGCTTCACCATATCGTAAAAACAAACTTTTTAGAGGTTTTGTTAATTTGATTACAGTTTAAATATTATTAAGCTGAGGATCTCGATTCTTGTCAGCTGAAGAGTCAAATGATAATTTTGACAACAAAAAACTTTTCAATTTTGCAAAATAAATTCTACTAATATTTGAAATTGTTGACATTCATCTTGAAGATTATGAAACAAATAATATTAGTGTATGTGTGTGTGGAAAGCCAAGATCAAATTATAACTTCGGAAGTTTTATGCGTAATTCGTAAAATAGGTTTACATTTCTCATGTGCAAGAAACAGGAAAATATGTCAATTCTGCAGTTCTGAAGAAATCATTCAAACTCAACAAAAAGAATCCTACGAACGTCAAGCCAATTTTTATTTAAATGAAATAAAATATTTATTTTATATAGTAAAAATGTACTGAGTTTATTTTAATTTAAATAAAACTTTTTATTTCAAACTAACATACAATATGCTTTCTTTTCTTTGACATTTCACGTAACACAATATGTCTTCTCCCTTGGCACTTTACGAAGCTTCATATCAATTAAACTATGGCAGATTATGTTAGACATTATCTGTCGAAGTATGATGAGCTTTTCACGAAACGCCCAAGCACTACATGTAACATTTTACTTTTACACAATACGCCGACGTTTCATGAAATGGCGAGGATCTTCGTGAAAAAAAGATTCCGTAATGAGACTACGACATATATACAACACTTTATACATAAAAATACTATTCTGATAATTTATTATTAAAAGTTTCAGAGATTTTCAGAAAAATAAAACTTTCAGAAGGTTTATTCAGAGTTTTAAAATAGAATTATTCTCAGTTTTTGAAGAGAATTATTTCCACCAGGGTATGATCAAGAACAGGGTCGGACTGGGCCGAAAGGGCCCGGGTGGCTTCCCACAAGCCCGGGGCCCGGAACGGGATTATGGTAGATCGGATACTATCGAAAAATAATGAAATATACAAATTTTTAATTATCAATTTTATATATATTACTCGCTTTGCTCGCAAGGGAGTATCCCTTTGACCCCGTGGCTCCGCGTGACAGAAAATAACATTACATGAATTGTAAAAAAAGTTGAAAAAAATACTTATCAAAAAGTACTTACCATTAGAGAATTAATGGAGGGGAGGGGTAATTTTTTGGGAAGAATTTAGAGGGTTTTTTTCGGGGGGGGGGGGGAGTGGGTTTAGGGAGACTGCGCATAGATAGGTCTCACATTATCATTTTCAAGAGATAGCGACGAAAAAAATTACGTTTTTCGAATCAACCGATTAATTTGCAGTTATTCTGCGTTGAAAAAACCGCATCTTTCTAGCATGTATAGAAGAAAAGGGGTAGTTTTAGGGTTGTTTATCCCATTTGCGAAGGGTTTCGATGGAAAAATTTGTGTTTTTTAATAATTCTGTTATTTTAAACCTGTTCCACGTTGAATGAAAAAAACTGATCTTTCTAACATGATAAGAAGTGAAAAGGGCAGTTTTAGGTATGTTTTTCACTTTTCGGAAGATTGCGATGCAGGTAATGAAATTTTTCAAATTTTTTTTGTTAATTTGACTTTATTTCGGGTCGATTGGTGAAAATCTTATCATTCTAGCATGTATAGAACTGAAAAAAATAATTTTGGGGTGTTTTTTTTCGATTTTCCGTGAGGTTGCAATAAAAAATATTAAGTTTTTCGGATTAACTTCCTAATTTGTAGCTATTTAGCGTCGATTGCAAAAAACTGCATCTTTCTAGCATGTATAGAAGGAAAGAGGTAGTTTTACGGGTGTTTTTCCCAACTGCGAAGGGTTGTGATGGAAAAATTTACTTTTTTCAAATAATTCTGTTATCTTGAACCTGTTCCACGTCAAATGGAAAAACCTGATCTTTCTATCATAAATAGAAATGAAAAGGTCAGTTTTAGGGATGTTTTTCCCATTTTCGGTAGGGTTGCGATGTAGGTAATAAAATTTTTCAAAATATTCTGTAAATTTGACGTTATTTCGGGTCGATTAGTGAAAATCCCATCTTTCTAGCATGTATAGAACAGAAAAACGTAATTTTAGAGGATGTTCTTCCGATTTTCCTGGGGGGTTGCACTGAAAAAATTGAAGTTTACCGATTTTTCTCATCGGTTTGAAGCAATTTCGCGTTGAATGCAAAAAACCGCATCATTCTAGCATGAATAGAAGTGAAAGGGGCAGTTTTAGGGGTGTTTTTCCCATTTTCGGGGGGTTGCGATGGAAGTAATGAAGTTTTATGTTAATTTGACTTTATTTCGGGTCGATTGGTGAAAATTTCATCTTTCTAGCATGTATAGAACAGATAAACGTAATTTTGGGGGATGTTTTTCCGATTTTCCGGGGGGTTGAAATGAAAAAATTGAAGTTTTCCGATTTTTCTCGTCGGTTTGAAGCAATTTCGCGTCGAATGCAACAAATCGAAAGCTAACCAATCAACATTTTTTTTTAAAGAGGAGAAGTGTCAGCTAAGCTGTCGATAACTCGATCGTAAAAGCTGCTATTCTCGTCATCCTTGATAAGATCCGATTCAGTGTTTAATATAAACGAATCCAACAGTTCTTGTCCGATCATGTCCATTTCCCTTTTTTATGAAACTTAATTGATCTATTCTGTACGATCTTTGTATTGCGGGAAAAAGAATCAATAAAGGAATTATTATTATTATTAATAGAGGCAAAGACTCGTTTTAATGCGCTTCAGCGCTGAAAATCGTATCTATATAATGCATCTCTTAAACAATGTCAAATGTCGTGTATTATGATACACGTCAAAATCGGTTGATTCGTTCAAAAGTTATCGCCGTTCAGAAATTTCTAAAACAAGTTTTAATTTTTCTGTTTCATTTCTAAGTATGTATGAACTATCTACTTTACATGTAGATCGCAAGAGCCGGGCCCCAGGCTACCGTACCTATCGCTTGGCTTGTGGCAAACCACGCAAGACAGGCCCGTAGGGGGCCCGCGCACGCTAGGGCCCGGCTGGCAAACGCCACCTCGACTATATGGCCAGTCCGACGCTGATCAAGAAAACGCAAAACATAAGGCCTATACTGTTGCTGGTGGTGCTGTTTCATGAAACACAAGAAGACAGGCTACAGGGGCATTAAGTACGGAAGTGATGTGGACCAGACAATTTTTGGAAGATGTGCTTTTCAAAAGTGATTAATTAACTGAACTTTATGTTAACAGTATGAACGCATGGTGTTTGTTGGGAAATGAAAATAATGGTTTCATGAATAGAGCCAAACATGTAAATATTAAGTATTTTTTTATTAAAGAATATTTGAATAATTGTGTTAAACTAAACCATTTAAAAGGAACTGACCAAATTGCAGACATTTTCACTAAACCTCAGGGTGAGGGTTGTTCGAAAAATTTAGAGATGGACTTGGTATAAAGTGTTCAGATTTAAATTAATAATTTAGGAGTGTTGCTATAAATTATCAATAGATGACAGCATAGAGTAGATATATGGCTGTTGTCAAGTTAGTAAATGATTTTGAAAGTTTTAACTGTATGCAATTTATGTTTAATAAATATCCTTTCATTATTAATTAAAACTATTTGCTGTTTTGAAACCAAAATACTATTTTCTAATAAAAAGGGATAGGTTCCTCAGAAGTCGGTAAAAAAGGTCTAAAAAGGCCTACTTGCCGGGCTTCGGTCTTCTCTCAACTATTACTACTGCATGGCAACCAAACAAAAACAGGCTATTCTATTTTAAAAGTTTTAGACGTAGTAGATATATGTAGGTATGTTTCGATTGCGATATCATTTTTGCTGCCTTCTACAGATCGCCTCGACGACGGTCATATTGACTGTGAACTACTTGTGTGTACTGGTAATATATGTGAGTGCAAAGCTTGGAAAAAATCATTGGCTTAAAAAAAAGCGTCACTAACTTTCAGTGTCCACGAGATAAAACTTTTAGAGAGTGAGCACTAGTTTTCGGAACATCAAAAATGTTCCGAACAATTCGTACCGAAAAATTAACAATTGTTAATGATGCAGTGCCTACTGAAAGTTTCACCACGGTTGGAGACTCAAGTTCCCTCTTCTTTAAACAAACTTGTGATTACTACGGAAGTCTACCTAAACATCAGTAATACAAAAAAAAATACAGACGAATTGAGAACCATCCTCCTTTTTGAAGTCGGGTTAAAAATTGAAAAATGTCGAAATGGAGTAGTGTTTTTAATTATATAAGTCTGAATGTATTTTTTTTTTAATTTTTCGTCAGGATAATGGATATGTGTTTGGTACAAATACGGTCCTGCCTATTTTTACATTCATAATTGAACTTTAAGTTAACAAACAAACTTATTTTGTATAAGTCCCTTTAATGCTATTCAATTTTTTTTTAGTTCAAATCTCCAGTTATGCACAATTTCTTGTAATCATTAAGTATCGCCTCTGATCGGACGTGTTTCTTACAAAAACACGATTGTTTTTTAAAGTAAACCACCTCGTGTCTTTCTCGATATTGGTTTTACAATAAACCGTTTCTCAACAAGTTTTCTCAAGTCAATTAAAGTTATGGTCAATGTTTGTATTGTAATTAAATCTTAAATCTCTTTTTTTCACATTCCGCTCATTAAAAACAACTGCAATTGTGTTACAATTACATCAAGAAAGGCGCCCTGAAGTTACAACTATACCAAGAATGTCTCCAAAACCAAGGTAAGATTTATTATATTTGCAAATTATTTGGCCAATACTATTTTACTGTTTTTCTCTAACGGTGTAAAAATTATCCAGACAGACCTTCTTACACAAGGTATTCAACTAAAATAATTTTTCTCTGAATGTAACGATTTCGCTACATTCATTTTTCGATCATTCTGAGCCGGATAATATCGGCATAATTACCATTGGTCCTTCGAAAATAGATTTGTTCGTTCACTTGTTTACACGTAAATTATTTTATCGCAGTGTAAATTAATATCTTATAATAAAATTAATTTCGTAAATTGATTTCTCATTCTGCATTAGAATTGATTCTTGTGAATTAATTTATTGCATTTCAATTTTTTTAATAAACCGAATAACAAATTATTTAATCTGTAGTTCATTTCACGATTCAACAGGCTAGTATATGTTGACGTCATACCATAGCGTCACAAAGTATTACTCTAGTGTTTTTTGTTTCATATTTATTTTTTTTTTGCGGCAGGGAGGTGGGAAATGCATTGACGCACAGAGTGTGGGACTCCTGACCAGCCAGACTACCCACTAAATCCCCCCCCCCCCTGTTGGGGCTTCGAGAACTTGCTCATTAGCCCCCGCAGGTTAAAAAAAATAACAATAAGAAAACTTAACAATATCACAGAATATCACAACACTACCTAGTCAAATGAATTGACTAGGTAGGAAAAAATAACCAAAAATAAACTATATAAAAAAAAATAACAACAAAATAAGAACGTTGCAGTGAAGGTGTAAAAGGACTTCACTGCAACAAATAAAAATTCTTAAAAACTAGATAACAATATAAAAAACTATTTAAAAACTTAAAAAAACTACATAATAAAAAATTTTCATAATACATTCCTCATTTGTCCTGACTCGTTGAGCGCGCTGCAAGCACTAATGTGCACGATTTCAAGGGACCCTCTGGTGCAAAACATCCAAGCGATACTCCACGTGCTCCAGCACATGTCTCGTTTCAATTGTATCCATTGATGGAGCTCCATAGAAAATTGCAAGGTCATCAACATATAGACATTAACGAAACGGGGCTGAAGATGCGAAGTGATTGACCGCTATAGCAAAAAGGATGACTCTAAGCGTCAAGCCCTGGGGAACACCATTTTCCTGGGAATGGATCCCAGAGTCTGTGCCACCCACCCGGACACGAAATTTGCGGTCACACATAAAACTTTGAATGAACTGAGATAGAGATCCTCTTAGATCCCAGTCATGCAGCTTCCTGAGAATGCCATACCTCCAAGTCATATCATATGCTTTCTCCAGGTCGAACAACACTCCCACAAAGTGATAGTCCCAGAGAAAGTTGTCGTGAATGGCATTCTCAAGGCGAACAAGTTGATCCGACGTCGAATGGTATTGACGGAAACCTGTCTGATATTTACTTATCAGATTATTAGTTTCCAGCCACCAGACGAGACGTCTGTTCACTATTTTTTCCAATATCTTGCTGAAGCAGCAAGTCAAAGATATTGGACGGTAGGTTGATGGTTGCGATGAATCTTTACCCTCTTTAAGCAGCGGGATAATAATGGCTTCCCGCTATTGCTGAGGGTAAACGCTCTGCCGAAAAATATTGTTGTATAGATCGAGTAATCTGCACTTACCAGGATAAGGCAGATTCTGGATCATGGCATAATGTATTGTATCGGGGCCAGGTGATGTATCTGTTGACCCCTTTAGCGCCTCCAGTAGTTGTTGCATTGTAACATCGTTGTTATGCTGGAGGAATTCATCTGAGAAAAAATCATGATCGTCATGTTGTTTGTGATGCATCTTGATCCGCAGGAAATCCGGGTCATACTTTTGGGAGCTGCAGACGTGCTCGAAATGCTCCGCTAAACACTCAGCGATTTCGGCACGCTGCGATATGACTTGGCCATCCAAATTGAAGAGGGCAGGCGCCGGTGATGAGGAAAATTTCCCCGAAATTGCCTTCACCCTCCTCCATACCTCCGAAGATGGTGTGGAGGTATTGATGGCCGAAACATATTGCTCCCAAGACAGCCTTTTCTGATCTCATATAATTCTGATTGCTATAGATTCTTCTTTTAAAGGCTATAAAATTTTCCTGCGTGGGGCCTCTTTTCAGTTTGTTAAACGCCCTCTTTTTCTCTGCAACCGCTACTCTCACGACATCATTCCCCCAGGGAACTTTTCTCTTAGGTGGAATGCCGAAAGACTTATAGCTTGTGTAGCTGCTTCAATGACTTTGGAGGTTATTTTGCACACATCTTCTTCTACATCTCACCCCAACGTAGGACTCTGAAAAGTTCCATGAAAGTGTCCCAGTTGGCTCGACGAAGACCCATCTTGGCGAAGTAGGATGTGGAAACATCGGTGAGTTATGACAAATTTTTATGGGTAGATGGTCACTCCCACAAGGATCAAGAAGTACCATTCACTCCAGTCGATGAGCATAGTGTCAAATCAATTGCTGTCATCTCACCATTTCTCGCCGGTATTTAAAAGAAACGAGTTTGACTCATCCAAAAAACTTTCGATGAGTCTCCCACGTGCGTCTCTATGCTCACAGCCCCACAATTGACTGTGAGCGTTGAAATCACCTAGCATCAGAAATGGTTGTGTTTCTTCGATACTCCAATCGAAGTCCGGCAAATAGATTTTGCATACTGTGAGTTCGAGCGATCCGTATATTCTAATACACACATCCGCATACACACATAGGTGTATGCTCTGCCAGAAGCATGTTTAGCTCACAGTAACGTTGTTTAATACCATTGCAATTCCACTGTAATATATTTACCATTTCTATTGGCTAGGATGGGTTGCCCCAGAAAGTTGTGGGATCACTTCCTAGGTTTCGCCTTCGGCCAGGATCTTCTATCTCTCCTGGTCGTCTTCTTGTCGGAGAAAGTGTCGGAATACGAATCCGTCTCCGATGTCACCTTGTAGGAGAGCCTCAGTTTCTCCGAGATCTGATGTGAGACAGCTCAGACAGCGCACGCAAATTTTGGAGAGAGTATAACCGGAGATTGTACATGGATATTTTTTATGGGGGGAGTATTAGTTAAAAAGACATTTTTACGAAATGGCTTGCTATGTCGAGTTTTTGACGAAGAGGGTTTTGAGTCCGTTGAAAAGAATTCAAACGTCTTACACTGATCTGCAATGTAGTCCATCAGCTCTTGGTAAGAAGGTATGATACGGGAATCGTGATTATCTTTAAATAACTTTCTTATATTTGAGTCGAGATTGTACAAAAAAATGTGAAATAAAAAATAATCAGCCAAGTCAGAAATTCTCAAAACTTTAAGAGCTGCCTCCCGACAACACGTCAGATCTCGGAGAAACTGAGGCTCGACCCTCACCTCCCCTTGACCAGTCCCAGCAGGAATACACGGGACCGCCAGTTAGACGTCTTCAACGAAGCCAATGTCGGCCAGATAACGTGACCGAAACCGTGCACCGAAACCAACGATGACAACAGCGCGCGACATCCGCACACCAATCCCAACGTTGAGAAGTTTGGGTCCGTTAGCTTCCCCTCCTGCTGGCTAGGTACTAGGCCTTCCCACCACGACAAGGTGAACCCACGGGAGGGCATATTTATTTGTTTAATTTATTAAATTATAATTTAATATTTCATCTGGTTTTTTGTTTTGATTTTGAAGCAACATTCAATTTTCTTTTCAATTAAATTTATTTTAATTGAAGGTTTTAAAATTTTAATATGAGTGATTTACAACGTTTTAAATTATTGAAGGGCAAACGTGAACGTTGTTTTTCGCAATTGCAAACGATCGTCGACCATTTTACAAATTTAACAACCGAAAATATTAATGCCAACGAAAGCTTCTTTCTTAAATTAAGCGATCTTGAATCCAAATTTGAAAATTTACAGGACGAAGTTGTTACACATAACTCATTACTAACTGATCAAGACAACAATTAGAAGTTTCCAAGGTTCAAAGTGCCTTTGGATCAGTTATTATTGAATACACGTGGCAAATATCTCGCGTTGATTCAAGGATCAAAACAGCCAGAAAGCACCAAACCCATATCCTGCAATTTTAGTCGTTCCCTTTCCAAGCTTTTACTCCAAAATTTTCACGGCAGTATCCAAGAATGGCCCGAGTTTCATTCGTTGTATAACTCAGTCATTCATGAAAATGAAGCTTTGTCAAGTTCTGAAAAGTTTCAACATTTAAGATATTTTGTTATTTAACGACGATGCTTTAGCAATAATCTCAAGTTTTCATTTCGCACCTGAAAACTATCCAGCTGCTTACCAAGCACTATTGTTTAGATATCAAAATAAAAGACAGCAAATCTCCATGTGAATCAACTCAGAGAATTTTCTACGATAGGTTCACCTTCCTACGTCAATTTTCGAAAATTTTTAAGTACGCATCTTAATTCGGTCAATTCTCTTAAAGTTTTGAGAATTCCTGACTTGGCTGATTATCTTTTATTTCACATTTCTTTGTACAATCTCGACTCAAATACAAGAAAGTTATTTAAAGATAATCACGATTCCCGTATCATACCTTCTTACCAAGAGCTGATGGACAACATTGCAGATCAGTGTAGGACGTTTGAATTCTTTTCAACGGACTCAAAACCCTCTTCGTCAAAAACTCAACATAGCAAGCCATTTCGTAAAAATGTCTTTTTAACTAATACTCCCCCCATAAAAAATATCCATGTACAATCTTCGGTTATACTCTCTCCAAAATTTGCGTGCGCTGTTTGCCAAGGCTTGCGTTAATTCCATTAACGCTTGCTCGGATTTAAACAAGCAATCAATTGGCCAGCGATATCAAACGCTGAAGCGCCTCCATAGATGTTTCAATTGTTTGTGTGCGCATCATAGGTCCGATTGCAACTCAACGAAATCATGTCGTAATTGTAGCAGCACCACGCACAACTCATTACTACATCATGATGAATCCACATCGAAAGTTTCGGCCCCTTCAACCACGTCTAACCCTCGGCCAAAACTTCCTGATGACCGTTCTCAATCTTTCCACAAGCTCTTTCTTGTCATGTAAACACCACAAAAAACGAATCCATCGTATTACTCGGTACTGCTAAAATTTTTTATCTAGGATTTCTGTGGTTTATTACGCAAATGTCGGGCAGTATTGGAGCCGGAATCGCAGATTTCTGCAATCAGCGAATCTTGTGCTCACATACTGGGACTCAAACGTTTTTCTGTCTCCATCACATTGTCTGGGATATCCAATTCTGAAGTGACTGCTCAACAATCACAAATTTGTAATTTACAGTCGATTCATGACTTCTCACAAAAGGTCAAGGCTTCGGTCGTAATTCTCTCAACGATATCTACTCAACAACCGCCTGTCTCTATACCTGTCTCGCCTGTCTCTATATCTCGTCGTTTGCTTCCTCATTATCACAAAATAAGGCTGGCAGACCCTCAATTTTATCAATCAGGTCCTGTTGATTTTCTCATTGGTACTTATCTTTATTCCGAAATTATGGAAGATCAGGGTACTATCTTCATCAAAGGTGAACCTGCTGCCGTCAATACCAAATTCAGCTGGGTTATTATCGGTAAAGTTCCTATCGCTCACATTGGTATAAAAACTTCTTTCGTATTAAATATTTCCAAAGTTGATAATATACTCAGAAAATTTTGGGAATCAGAGGAAGTCAATTTTTATCCAATACAATCACCAGATGACACTAAATAAATAATCGTTCTTACGCATTAAAATGTTTTCTAAACCTCGAATCCTGTTTGTTAAGATCACCACCAACGTATTTAGCATATCAAACATTCATGCGGGAATATGAACAACTTGGTCACATGAATCCAGCAAACACCATCTCTTCGTATATTATTCCGCATCATTGTGTATTCAAAAGTGCCAGTTCGACCACAAAGATTCGTATTGTATTCAATGCATCAGATTTTAACAAAACCGGAGAATCCCTAAATCAACAATTGATGACATTTCGCATGTATCCTATTGCTCTCTGTGCAGATATTAGGATGATGTATCGTCAAATATTAATCGAACCTCATGACAAAATGTTTCAACATATTTTTTGGCGCAGAAACTTGAACGATCCGGTTACCGGGTTCCAATTAAATACGGTTACATATGGTTTGTCACCCTTCGCTTTTCTTTCTTAACGAGTGCTGAAGCAGCTAGTTCTTGACGAAGGTGACCCATATCCTTTAGCTTCTAAAGCTATCTTGGATCAAACTTATGTAGACGATGTGGTATCAGGAGCTACGTCGTTTGAGCAAGCGCGAACTCTCCAGTCCGAGTTAATCACTTTACTTGGTCTAGGAAAGTTTGAACTACGCAAATGGACATCCAATCATCCGAAACTTTTGGAAAATCTGTCCAAGGAATATCTTGAAACACCTTAAATTTTCTCCTCATGATAATGTACTCAAAATTTTGGGGCTAATTTGGAGTCCCGTGTTATACTCATTTAAGTATAAAGTAGTCCAGTTTGATAAATCATTCTCCAAACGTAATATTCTCTGTTATGTTGCCAGTACCTTCGATCCGTTAGGTTGGCTTTCCCCTCTGATTTTCTGGATGAAACATTTTCTTCAATTGTTATAGCTCACTGGTCTCAATTGGGATGATTCTCGTCGAATCGTGGTCTAAATTCATTTTAGAATTTGACTTGATCGAACAAATAAGTATTCCTCGGCATATTTCCAACCAATTTTCTCGCTTGATAGGCTTCTGCGACGTGTCCGAAAAGGGCTATGCTGCGGTGGTTTACTTGTGTATTGTTTCTCTCAGTTCTAATGTTAGTTGTTCTCTTTTAAAAACTAAAACTAAAGTAGCTCCTCTCTAAACTAAGTATTCCTCGATTGTTACTCTCTCTTCTGTAAACTCCATGCCAATGTTCTCTTCTACTCTCAATTTAGAAGGGATACATCTCTTTACCGATTCCAAAATAGTTCTCACCTGGATCGGTATTTCTCCTCATAAATTAAAAACTTTTGTTGCAAATCGGATTGTAGAAGATTTAGAAACTATTTCTCCCACTTGCTGGACTCACGTGAAATTCGAATTAAATCCCGCTGACATTGCTTCAAGAGGCTCTTTTCCCTCAATTCTCGTTAATCATCATGTTATTTTTCATCAATCATGTTATTTTTGGAGGCGGTGTCCAAATTTTATGTGAATTTCTCTTTGCTGACACCGACTCCAAAAATAAAAATAATTGTACATATATATTTAAAATTTTTTGCTTAGGTGAACTAAAATTGGCACAAGAATATGCAATTATTTTTTTACTTTTTAATGCATTTTTTGTTTTAGAATATTTGATTTTTGAAGTCGGGTTCCCATTTTGTCAAAATAGGTTTTATTATGTGATCATTACCACGTAGCATCGTTACACTCTGGACCTAGAACCGTTCAGGTATTAATCCAAGGTCATTACTGGATAATTTCTTTACGTTCTCAAGTTCGTACCCGAATATGTAAATGTCTCACTTGTCATGAATTTCGTGCTCAACCCGTTCAACCTATAATGGGTGACCTTCCTCCCCGACGAATTCGAATATCACGTGCTTTCACTCACACTGCTGTCGATTTTGGTGGTCCCTTCCTCATCAAGGTAAGCAAACGTTGTAATGCTCCCAGCCTTCCTTGTTATTTGTCTATTTGTATGTATAGCGACAAAGGCCGTACACCTTGATCTCTTTTCCGAGCTATCAACTTCTGCCTTTATGGCAGCCTTTGAGAGATTCGTTTAAGCTCGTCAGTTTAAAGAAATCTATGACTTTCTCAAGTCCAATCAACAGGAGTTTTCTGAAAATTTAGCCCGTCGGGAAGTCACTCGGCATTTCAACCCCCCTCATGCTCCAAATTTCGAAGGATTATGGGAAGCCGGTTTCAAATCCGCTAAAAACTTACTCAATAGACTCTTAAAAACTCATAATCTGACGTTTGAGTAGATGAACACTTTGTTTTCGCGTATTGAAGCCTGCTTAAACAGCCGACCCATATGTTCAGTCTCCAACGATCCTAACGACGGTTCTGACTATCTGATCCTGGTCACTTCTTAATTGGTGGCCCTCTGATGGCCCCTCCTGAAACCCTTTTTGATGATGAAACTCGGTTGCTCACCTGCTGGCAACGCATCACTCAGCTCTATTAAACGTTTTGGTCTCGCTGGTCATCCGAATATTTGAATTCGGTGATACAGCACCAGAAATGGACCGTAAACATCCCCGCATTAAAAATTGGAGACTTGTAAAAAAATTGTAGTATTCTTTTATGGTGTTGGTACATCTCCCTTAAATTGGCTTATAGGCCGTATTCAAACCTTTCATCCTGGAAGGGATGGTGTCGCCCGTGTCGCCACTGTGCGCACAGGATCCACCTCTTAAACACGGCCAGTAAACAAGATGGTCGTACTACCTAGCTCCTAGTCCCTCATCCCTTGGTCATAGTTTACGTATCCCCTTATTCCCATTCCATACAATTTCCCAGAAGAATAACTCTCTTTTGTTTCTTTTTTTTTCGACTTATTGTTGAGGTTTCCCTGTTTTCTTTTTTTTCTCAAATAAATTAAATAAATTTAAATTTGTGGGCGGTATGTTTGGTACAAATACGGTCCTGCCAATTTTACATTCATAATTGAACTTTAAGTTAACAAACAAATTTTTTTTGTAAGTCCCTTTTATGTTATTCAATTTTTTATTAGTTCAAATCTCCAGTTATTCACAATTTCTTGTAATCATTAAGTCTCGTCTCTGATCGGACGTATTTCTTACAAAAACACGTTTGTTTTTTAAAGTAAACCACCTCGTGGCTTTCTCGACATTGGTTTTACAATCATCCGTTTCTCAACAAGTTTAAATAAATTTAATTTGGTGTGCGAAATGTTTGGTACAAATACGGTTTTGGTACAAATTTCATATTTTCGCCATTGTAAAAAAAAAAAACTTTGAAAACAAAATATACTTCCCTTTAACAGCAAGAATGAGAGCTGATATGAAAAAAATAGAGAAAGCGATTAACCAAGAAGATACAAGAATAAGTTCGTCCCTTTTGTGACTTATTTTACTATTGATGATGATGATGAGTGTCGAATCTCCTAGGAAACGTTGGCAACCACGCTTTTCAAAATTTTTTGTCATAAATCATTGATTTCAGCTGCATCAAGTTCAAGTCAGACCACAGTTTATTATTGTCGAGCCCTGATGTCCGCCTTCGACCTTTTCTTCTTTTAAATAGTTGCACTACTTGTTTTTTTTTGTGCCAATTATGCGTAACACTTTGTCGTTCGATGTATGGGAAGACCATTTTATGTTTAAAATTTTCTTATAACACCACATCTCAAAAGCATTCAATTTATTTACGATGTCCGATGTTATTGTCAATGTTTCACAGGAATAGAAAACTATTGGCCACACTTATAGCACTTCAAAAACCTGATTCTGATACTTTTGCTAATTTTATCGTTCACTAAGAATTTTTTTAGTTTGAAAAACACACTTTTAGCACGAACTATTTTATTTTTAACTCGAGACGATTGGTTATTTGTTGTGCACAATGTTTCACCTAAATATTTAGAAATTAAACACTTCCATTACTGTAATTTTTTGCGTTGTAAATTTACGTTGTCGTTATTTTCGTAAACACCATTGAGACGGTCTTTTTCTTATTAATTATTAACTTGGCTTTCTCTTGCATTTACCACACAATTGAGTAACGTTTGTAGACCATGTTCCGTGCTGGTCAACAAAACTGTATCGTCAATGTACCTTATGTTGTTAACTCTTAGCTCATTCACTTTAATTCCTTCGTCGATATTCTCTAGGGCTTCTTTCATTACTTGTTCGCTATATATGTTATATAGCAGCATATATATATAACATATATACATGTTATATAACAGTACACAGTTCTGTCGAACTTCTTTCTTTATTGGAACAAATTTCGACTTTCCGGCGCTAGTTGGTACAGGTACCTCCTGGTGTGAATTAATGTGTTTAATTATATTTAGCAGTTTATTGTCGATTTCTAATTTCTCAAGTGTTTCGAAGAGAATATCGTGATTAAGGTTGTCAAAAGCTTTTTGGTAATCAATAAAATGGGCATAAACCCTTTGATTATTTCCTAATAACCTTTCAACAATACAGCTTAACGTAAAAATTGCTTCCCTAGTTCCTATTTTAATAATATTTTTGCTGTATGATTTGTGACACTTATGACTCTATATTCATCACAGTCTTTTGCATTATGCTGCTTCGGAAGTGGATAAAATACTGAACGCACGAAATCATTGGGAAGTTTTCCGGTTTCATAAATTTGATTGAATAAGTGCAGAAGTTTTCGCGTTCCTTGATCGTTTAGACTATTTATGTATTCTGCCGGTAGTTTATTGTCTCTCGGTGTTTCATTGTCCCCCACGTATTGTATGGCTCTTTTAAGTTCGCCTAGTGTTATTGTCATCCACTTTTGTCTTTAATCCATTATTTTGTTAGTAATAGTAGTATCTGCCGCCATTTTGAACGATTCTATAAATATTTTCCACCCAGTTTCAATAGTATTGTTGCAAATGTAATTAGTATAATTTTTTTAAGTTTGCTAATTTCATTGTTATGTTTCCTTTATGTGGTTTATTTTTAGTTGTCCGAGATCTTTCCTGGTATTAATTGACTTATTTTTTATAATTTTTAACCGTACTCTTACCGTAGTCATTAACAAGTTATGATCTGATCCTATATCTCCAGGTTTAGTTTTTGTACTAGTAATAATGTTTTAGAAACGGGAGTTTATTATAATATAATCTATCTGATTTCTAATGACAGTTTTATGAGAATCAGCTGGGGATTTCCAAGTGTAAAGCCTTCGCTTCCGTAAGGGAAAGTGTTGGTAATAACCAGGTTATTTTCTTGGCAAAATTTATCAATTTATCGCCCGATCATTTCTCTTGCCTAAGTCGTAAACACCTGTAGCATTACAGCTCCTTTCCCCACTTTTACGTTAAAATCCCCGAGTATAATTATTCGCTCATTTTTTTTCACAAAAATCAATTCCTATTTGTAGCTAGCTGTAAAACTGTTGAATTTCATCCTCAGAACTATCAGATGTTGGGACATAAATTTGTATAAAATTTATTTTTATGTTTGCTTCCAAATTTAATTGATATCACTCGATCACAGAAAGGGGTGCATGATTCTATTAAGCTGACTATTTGTTGCTCAATCAAAAACCCTACACCACTATGTTTCTTTCCTCCGGAATAGTATAATTTATAACCATTCTTTGTCCATTTCTTGACCACCTTATTTCGCTCAAGCCTACAATATTAATCCTTTTATCATTCATCTCCATTATCAAGTTATCCAATTTCCACTCTTATTGCAAGTGCCAACTCGTAAATCGTTTTTAGATTTATTCAAACTACTATTACTGTTATTATTATGGATATTTTCTGTCTGGGGTTTATAATTGCTTATATTATTTTTATTATGATTTTTTATTTGATTTGTTTCTTTATTTGCTGCAACATTTTCATCATTGATCGTGTTATTCAAATTTAAGTTAAGCGTGGTTTTCCAGGGCATGTTACGATGGTGGTTTCCCGTTGCCTTCTATCGGTTATCCCTTGTGCTGGCCGCTTTCCAAAAAGTTTACTATTACGTAAATCAAAAGAATCCTACATTTACAGCAGAAAGTTGTAAAATGAGCTGATGGCAGGGCCAAATCGAAAAAAAATTATTGATATAGAACAGGAAATTAAAAAAGTTGTTTCGATACCCATAATAAATTTAAAGATGGTGAATTGTGTGAAATCAATGAGGGACAAAATTCCTACAGTTGCGTTGTGTTAAATATATAAAATTCATTCCCAAATATTTCACTTATTGCATTTAAGGACGTTAGAAAGCAGAGAAGTTCCTGTAAATTAAAATGTATATACAAGTATATACATTATATAGGAGTATTATTATTTACCAAATAACCATAGAATATTTAAATCTAGTTTCAACGTATACATTAAATCTGTAACGCTGCGGGCATGAGCAGTCGCTTGATATCCCTTAAATCGTCCCAAATTGAAATGATCCGGTGCTTATTTTCAATAAATTGTAAACTGGAATAAACACAAACTTCAGCAACCTCTTAATCCACAAATTGATGACTGTCAATTATTTAATGCAAATTTGAGTGCTGTCGTTGCCGGAAAAACTCCAGATTTTGCATTCATAAGACACATTATTTAGTCAATAATGCTCATCTAGTGACCGGAAAATTCATTGTCAAAACATGTTTAGAAGAATTAATCAGTTTTAAAACGTAAAAAAACACACAAACAACACTTCACAATAGCAGAAAAAATCCCAGCAAAATATGCGTACGGTGTCGACTAACCTTAATTAAGATGGTCTGCTGATGACACCAAGCCTCAGTTACATTCAATCAAAAATATATATTTATATATATATATATATATATATATATATATATATATATATATATATATTTGTATGTGTGTGTACATAGATATAAGAGAAATGTTTAAATAAAAAAATGTTCCTTTCTTAAAAGTAGATTTAAACTCTTTTTCTGTTTTTTTTTTTCATATACTGAAGGGTTTTGCCACAATTTCAGCTCAAAAATTAAAATTTACGCATTGTTAATGAACTCAGTATGTACTGGTTATTTAAGCAATTAATTCAGTTATTCGTTATTTTCACATGTTAAATATTAGAGAAGAATAATTTCAATCGCCAGAGAAATTTACATTGTGATAATACTGTGTAATGACTAATAAATTTTTCTAAAACGTTTTTATTAATGTCTGCATAATTTCTTGGAATAAAAAAATTTTGTTAATATTTTTCCTTCCGACATTGTCTTTTTTTGGACTACTCGAACGCCGCTGGTAGGCGATGGTCGTTGAAACTTTTCTGGCAATGCTATAGCTACTTTCGTGTCGTACAATGACAAATCACACCATAACCCGTTACACACATCAATTATTTTTAACGTGATTTCAAATTCATTGATTTTAAATGAGTTCTTTTATAATAAAAATAAGTTGTTAAAAAATATTTAGCAGTAGTCACAAAAAAAAAAAACAAATTAAGTAAGTTTTAACCACTACCACCACAACACTATGTTTTCGCTTACACCAGATGTTACCCACTTGGCTTTTAATTGCGAATATTCTTCAAAGTGTGTGTTGTTTGAATGAGAATACATATAAGAAACTCAAGAGAAGTGAATCAAGGAAAGAAAGGGGGTTGTATATTAGGGTGTGCCAAAAAAAACGACCATTTTGATTTGTTAGACTCCATTGTCCTGTACGAAAAATACGTTGTCTAATTCTTAAAAAATATTGTCTCCAAATATGAGCCCTCTAAATTGTTAATGTTAATGCTGTTAACACAGGAAAAATTTTGTCTTCTATTTTAAATCACATAACTCGATTAATATCACTGATACTAAAAAGAATGGGGTATAGTTTTGTAGAAAATTAAATTCTCTACAGATTTGTTTTTCGAGATCGAGGTGTTCGATCGAAAAATTTCAAATAACAATACTGTAGGAAATTGAATTTTCTACATTACAACACTCAAACCATAAATCAGTATCCTCTTCTTAAAAACGAATATCTTAAAATCTCCTTTTATAGATAATTTAATTTCCTACAAGATTGACCATGAAATCTTTTTAATTGGATGGGTAGTTTAGTATCGACAGACCTTTTAAAACTAATTTATACTAAAATTGATTTTGAATGCCTGTAGACAAAAAAAATTAATTTTAGAGACTAGATCTCAGGAAATATCTTTTAGAGTTTCAAATCACACCTCATTATTTTTAAGTATCAGTGACATTATTCGAGATATGTGATTTAATGTATTTAAAAAATATTTCCTATGCTAATAATATCATGGGAATCATATTTGGAGGAAGGCCAACTCTGTAATTAAGTTAGAGGGCTCGTCTTTGGGGACAATGTTTTTTAAGG
The DNA here is from genome assembly GCA_963920215.1 of Nineta flava. NCBI lineage: Eukaryota > Metazoa > Arthropoda > Insecta > Neuroptera > Chrysopidae > Nineta > Nineta flava. Next base: position 31,206,647 of record OY986046.1, on the reverse strand, counting down.
ATTCGACAACGTATTTTTCCTATAACAAAACAAAATTCATTCAGTCATAGTTTTGGCACTCATTAATGTACATATTAAATCTAATAGTTTAGAAAATAGTCGTAGAAACAATATAACAGCAGACAAGTTCTTTACTAGTTTGAGCTTCGTAAGAGAGTTAATAAAAAAAACGTACTCTATTAGGTACGATTCGCTAACTAGTATATTTTATGGTAACTAAGAAGTGCACAAAAGAGGCACCGCTTTTAACATAAACGATGGTGGCACCTCTAGCTGTATAAAGTTGCATTAAAACCCCGAACTAACAAAATTAATAATAACATAACACTAATTTCAAAAAAAATTAATAAATAATAGGACATTTAAAAAAATTTATTTTTATTAGAAATACTATCTTGCATAAATTAATTACGTTGTTTCAATATAATTTTAGTAATAAAATTAAAAAACTTTACATCTTTACAATAGCATTAAATATCGATGTACTAATATCACATACAAATTTTAATCATCGTCCACATTCACCATATGCCCAACAACTGTTGAAGACTGATGGTAACGTCTGCGTGATGCAAAATCAATATTATCTTCGTTTATTTGGGAGCTGGTCATATCAACTCCTGGATGGTTTGGCGTAACAATTATTTGTTCATATTCTTGTATTCGTTTACTGAAAATTTATTATTATACACTGTATTATATTTAGTACAGAAAATGGTAATTTTATTTGGGATAATTGACTCCAAGTTGAGACACTATAGAAAACATGTTGGGGAATTCAATAATAATATAGTCTAATAAGAATATGGCATTAGAATAATTAGAATGTATCGTTTAGTATTGCCCTCTATAGTTCAGAGAATATAAAAATAAAAGATATTGATGTATTTTTTGTGAATTTATATTGAGATGTTGATGTAATGTTTATTTTGTTCCTGTAATTAAATATTGTTTAATCGAACATTTCTATCTATTATTGCTTGTAGGGCTTCCAGAATTGAACCCTTTACCCTACAGGTTATGGGCTTATGTCCAAACCTACAGTTTTATAATAATCAGACACGAGTTTTAAATAGAGGTTAAGGTTTTTTTTTTTGGCATGGTGAGTGAGAGAACAGTGAAAAAATTACATCGAGGAGTTTAAAAAATATACGAGCCGAGTTAATTAATATGGAAAATATACATCAAAATATTAAACTAAAAGGTGGGAAAATTGGCCAGTGTGACGATTTCAAACACAAGTCATTTTAGGTTATATGGATATTGTTACTCGGAAGGAACCGTGTCCTGCAAATGCGGAAAATGGAGGAGAAACAAAACTTTACAACGAATGGATAAAAAATGGTGTCAAAGCTCAAGAGGTAATTGTTACAAGAATGGAAGGAGCCAGTGTCGTATTTATTTTCATGTAATACATCACATGAAATGTGGAGCAAACTACAGTCGGTGTGTACGAAAAAGAAACGGCTGCCAGTGTACATTTATTGCAGCAAAGATTTTTTAGTATGCAAATTGAAGAAGGTGAGTCGATGTCCAAATATTTTGCTAGAATAGAAGAAATACGTGTAAAATTAAAGCTGGCTGGAAAACCAATATCCGAGAATATGACTATTACAAAAGTATTGATGACATTACCAGAATCGTTCAAGTATTTTAGATCGGCATGGGAATCAGTATCGAATAAGAAGCAGGCTTTAGAAGATTTGACCTCGAAGTTACTAATTGAGGAGGAGAGAACAACATCAAACGAAGAAGTGGTAGCACCAGCTCCATCCAGTGGTCCTAGAACCGAACCACACAAAGTTAAATGTTTTAATTGTAGTGAACTTGGGCATTATGCAAAAGTATGTAAGAGAAGAGATACGAGACAATGTTACAACTGTAAAAGAAATGCGCATATTTCATCGCAGTGTCGAGTTAGAAGAGAAAAAACCATTAAAAATAAAAACAAAATGTCAAACGCGTTTATGATGTCAACTATGAAAGCTGAGAGTAATATTTTGACACAGGAGCAAGTGAGCATATGAGTGGAAGAAAATATTTATTTAAAACGTGTAATTTCATTAAAAATACGTCAAAATTCAAAGTTGGTAATGGTGACCTATTCAGGGTGTCTGGTAATATTTTGGCAAAAATTTCTCTGACTTTTCCAGACTTGAATTCTAATTTTTCCAGACCACTTTTTCATATAACATTTTGTTATTGATAGGAAAATTAAGAAAAGTATACATTTGTTCATTTATATTCATTTTTTATGGGTAATATGATAAAATCTAACATTCTTTTTCATGAGTACCATGCATAAATTTTGTTCAAAAACCTCAAAACGATATTAGTTATAATTTTTTAGAAATGAGTTATTTTAAATACGATTATGCGAAATTCCCTGAATTCCCTGGAATTTTACGTAATTCCCTGACAATTCCATGACGTTTCCAGAAACTCAAAATTCCCTGACATTTCCAGGTTTTCCAGACAACTAGACACCCTGCTATTAGAAGTTCGAGGTGTTGGAACTGTTGATTTGTTTTCGTGGAATGGTGAAAAGTATCTTAAAACAGAACTAACTAGTGTTTTATATGTTCCAGATTTGAAATTCAATTTATTTCCTGCGGGATATGTGTTAGATAAGAGGTTGCATTTAACGTAAAATAATTTAGAATGCCAGTTTATAAATCGCAATGGAGAGGTAAGAGCAATCGGTAAGCGTAAAAACAAGCTGTACAAAATGATATTTGTAGAAACAGAATTTCAAAGCGTAAAATTTCCTGAAAAATCAGCGAAAGATGTAGTACTTATAGAAATTTTAATGTTTCCAATTGTCACGCAGGCATGTGAACAAGTACACGCAGGCATGTGCGGTCCAATGGAACAGGAGTCCATAGGTGGGGCCAGGTATTTCTTGCTTTTAAAAGATGATTATTCGGCATTCGGGGTAGTTTATTGTATGCGCCATAAGTCAGATGCGAAAAAATGTATTGAGAATTATATTAGTCGAGCGGAAAATGAAATGAGGTGTAAAATGGAAACTTTGAGGTCTGATAATGGGCTAGAGTTTTTGAATAGAGTTAACTAAATTGTTAGAATCTAGAGGTATCAAACACCAGAAAAGCGTTGTCTACACATCTAAACAAAATGGGCGAGCTGTGCGTGAGATGCGAACGATAGTAGAAGCTGCTAGGGCGGCTATAACCGGTCGTCATAAAAAATTTTGGGTAGAAGCTGTTAATGCCACAGTTTTTACATTATGGATAAAACCGATTATTCACAAAATGCTAGACGAAGGCCCATACAGAACACAAAGGACCAACCCATTGTCGGCATTGTCAGATCAAACCTACCAAATACTATCAATAAGGTCATTTAAAAACATCCCAAAAAGCAAATATTATTGTCGAGACAGGGAATTTTCCCAGATCAGTGTAGAGTATTTTATGTCTCTTCTAGCAAAGGAAACATGGGCAGAAATAGAACCAATACAAGATCCAAATAATGCGCTAAAGGAATTCTATGTGCTCATTAAACATTATTTTGATACAGCATTTCCAACAAAGAAAATCCTCATTAGCTACGAAAAGCGTAATGGGTGGGTTACAGATGAAATTTAAAAAAAAATCTTTCAAAACAAAAAAATACGATCTGGAATCAAATTAAGTTTCAAAATAAAAATCATCTTGTATATACACAACTAAACAATGATTATAAATCTGTACGTAATAAATTAAAAACATTAGTCAATGATTCAAAAAGAACATACTATTGTAAACAAATAAGCAAATCCGAAAATAAAATAAAAGCCTGCTGGAACTTGATTAAAGGTCTAACTTAATTACAGAGAAACTACAAATAGCCAATTTATTTAACGATCATTTAATAAATATCACAGACAACCTCGAGTTACACACACCAAATTTTGATACTTACATAAATAAGGTAAACAGCATAATATTTATGTACCCTTGCGATAAGATGGAATTGCTCTCCATAATTAGTGAGCTAAAAAACAAGAAATCATGCGGATGGGATGAAATTCCATCTTTTATTATAAAAGAGAGCGCTTCTTTTCTTGCTAAACCACTACTTAATATAGTAAATAAATTATTACAAAATGGTATATTTCCAGATATACTTAAAAGAGCCGTTGTTATACCTATATACAAAAAAATGACCAAATGGACCTAAATAACTATAGACCAATATCATTACTACCGATAATTCCAAAAGTATTTGAGAAAGTCATACAAAATAGATTAATGTCATTCATTGAAAAACACTGTATCGTCAGTGAAAATCAGCACCGATTCATCAAAAAAAAAAGTCAATTGATCAAGCTATCTTCAAAGCTTTTACAGAAATATTCGAGGCTCTAAATAACAAAGAAATCACTACTGTGGCTTTTTTGGATTTGAGTAAGGCATTTGACTCTTTAGATGTTGAATTACTACTACATAAGCTCACTTTCTATGGAATCAGAGGTATCGCGCTAAATTTAATAAAGTCGTACCTTAGCAACATGCAACAGTGTACAAAAGTAGTCTGCATGGAAAACAACAGGAAAACCGAAAGGCTATCAAAATTTAAACCTCTTATAAGGGGCGTACCTCAAGGGTCTGTGTTGGGCCCATTGCTGTTTGTGTTATACATAAACGATCTCCCTTCGAAAATAAACAACAAAATGATTTTATTCGCTGCTGATACGTCAGTGTTTTTTCATGACAAAAATGAAGAAAATCTTAGATTACATATCGTAGAAACTTTCACATTTCTGAATAAATGGTTTGAAGAAAACTCATTAAAGCTCAATGTGGAAACGACTCATATGTTGTCCATCAAAAATAACATACAACAAATTGAAATAGGCGGCAATAGGTTAATTGATACATCAGACCATCTAAAATTTCTAGGGCTGTATATTGATAGGAATATAAATAATGGGGTGCACATAGAATACCTCTCGAAAAAACTTTCAAAACTGAGCTATATGCTCTACAAGATAAAGGATGTAGTAACTACAAATAAATTGCTACAACTATATTATGCCCATATACACTCTAACATAAAATATGGAATATTGTTCTGGGGAAATTCCACAGCCATCGACAAAATATTAAAAATTCAAAAGAGATGTGTTAGAATGATAGCAAATTTTAAACTGAACGAGCATGCTAAGCCTATCTTCAGGAAATTAGGAGTCCTGACTGCCGTAGATGTGTTCATCCTAGAGAATGCTCTTTTCGTGGCAAACGACATGAATCTGTACGAAAATCATCACCTCGACCACTCATATGCAACACGTAATAAACAAAACCTGATGGGTATGCAAACCAACAAAAATTATATACATAGCGGAGTTCTCAACATGAGCATTCGTATCTATAATAGAATTCCAAAGAAAATAAAACATTCGAGCCCACATATTTAAAAAAAAAATTTGAAAACATTTTTACTAGAGCAAAATTTTTTATAATTTAAGAGAATTTGTTGAATGATGATTAAATATACGCATTAAATGACGCATTCAATGTACTTTGTACTCAATTTATATTAAGAATGAAGAATATTATTATTATTATTTATAAAAGAAGTTAATGATACTTTAGACGAATGTCCAAAAATCATAAATAACCAAATAAAATACCAACTACAATGTTCAAACCCGGTAACACCAAGATTATATTGCAGTCCAAAAATTCATAAAAACGACGGATCAATGAGACCAATAGTCTCGGGAATCAATTCTCCGACATACAAGATAGCAAAATGGTTAGTTGCAAAATTCTAGGCCTTTAACCAAACAAATTCACTCTCAATCAGGAACAGCATAGAACTAATTGATAAAATCAAAGATCAACCGGTACAACCAAAATCAATATGAATGTCATTCGACGTTAAAGCTCTATACCCCAGTGTACCAATCCCAGAAACCATAAAGATATTGGAAAAATGGCTAAACACTCAGGATATACCTAAAGACGAAATAACGGAACTACCAAAACTAACACGTCTTTGCATGAAACAAAATGTCTTTACATTTGAAGAAAAATTCTACAGGCAAACATTCGGGACAAGCATGGGTAATCCACTATCACCTAAGCAATCTCTTTATGAACGACTTAGAAGAAAAAGCCAAGAACAGCTTCCAATATTTTCTAACGGTCTGGTACAGATATGTTGATGACATTTTTACAATTTTTTATACGGATAAAGAAAATCCAAAAACTTTTCTAGAAAAGCTCAACAAAATGTACCCATCTATAGAGTTCACAACAGAAGCCAAAAAGGAAGGCTCGATCCCCTTCTTAGATTTAAAAATCAGCAGGAACAAGGGCACAGATAAATTAGATTTTGACATCTACAGAAAACCGACGCACACAGAAAGATACATCACTTCAGATTCAAATAGCCCACCTCAACACAAACTAGAAATATTTAATTTTATAATAAATAGACTACTGAAAGTACCAATGTCGAGAATAATTATTTTAAAGAGGCCCAACATATTAAACAAATTGCAATATTTAACGGCTACAATCCAAAATTAGTAAACACCATGATCCGTAAAATTAAATTTAAAATTTTAAAAAGAAACACAACGACATTTAACACCAGAACGAACCAACATCGAACAAGAGAGATGGTGCAAGCAAACGTACTTTCCACCTTGTACGAACAAAATTAAAAAAGAAATGGAGAGAGAAATGTCCTTGTCTACTTTTATTATCTACTTTTAGTTTCTTTTGTATTATAAATACGTATTTCGACTACAATGTAGTCATCATTAGTATAAATTAGTTAGTCGTAATTTACTCTTTGACAATTAGAAATAGATAGAAAGTCGAGATCAATAGACAAAAATAAAACCTATTTTGACAAAATGGAAACCCGACTTCTAAAATCAAATATTCTATAACAAAAGATGCACTAAAAAGTAAAAAAATAATTGCATATTCTTGTGCCAATTTTAGTCCACCAAAGCAAAAAATTTTAAATATATATGTACAATTATTGTTATTTTTGGAGGCGGTGTCACCATAGAGAAATTCACATAACTTTTGGACACCGCCTCCAAAAATAACAATAATTGTACAAACATATTTAAAATTTTTTGCTTTGGTGGACTAAAATTGGCACAAGAATATGCAATTATTTTTTTACTTTTTAGTGCATCTTTTGTTATAGAATATTTGATTTTAAAAGTCGGGTTTCCATTTTGTCAAAATAGGTTTTATTTCTCGCTTTTTAGTGACTTTGAAGTTCTATAACTGATTTTATTTGTCTAAATATGGGTAGACCTACTAAACGACCAACTAATTTTTACTGAATTTTTTTATATACTTTTTTATCCGTTTTTTTTTTTTTTTTTAATTTTTAGTGCATTTTTTTATAACAGATTTTCAGTTTTTTTTACAAGCATTTTGTTTTTTTTTTTGTAAAAATTTTTTTTTTTGGGGTCGGTTTTTTGCTTTTTGTAAAAAAATTTTTTGAAGTTGGTTTTAAAAAAAATGTTCTTATTTTCCCATTATGAATGAGTATACCCTTTAAAAAAAAAATTCGCAGAAATCGGTTATCACATATAAAATGAGGATTTTTCTCGATTTCCCGGAGATCCCCTCATCAGAATGCGATTTGGTGACAATGGGACCAATGGGAAACCAAACCCTTTAAAACAAAAAAAAAATTCAAAATCGGTTCATAAATGACGGAGTTCTGAGGGGACACACATTATAAAAAAAAAAAAAAAATACAGACGAATTGAGAACCATCCTCCTTTTTTTGAAGTCGGGTTAATAAAAATAAATAGAAAATGAACTAAATTAAAACATAATAAATTTTAAATTATATTGAAATTACTCTTGTTAAAATTTCTTTCATTCACATTTATTCCTGTTACCTTACTCTTATTATAATTACTCTTATATTGTCTTAGGATATGATACTCGTCGCTAATTTGGTGACAATTTCACAATCTTTCTTGGTTTTACTCAGTTTATATATGTTTGCCTGACCTTTGATACTATTTTAAGATCGCACCTGATTGGTGCTGAGTTATGCGTTGCGCAGTGAATAGGTTTTTGTATTTTGACATCTTTAGAGAGAGATGGACATGTTGGCAATTAATTTTACCGTAAGATTTTGATTAAATCTGCATTTGGGACCGGTCCATTTTCTAGATTCATAATATTTCTTTTGAATTTCTGAATATATATGCTTTCGTACGCATCCAGCTCTGAGGGGTTTTGTACTGCCTTAACAAGTTTTAAATTGGATTTGTCAATATAAGAGTAATTTTAATAAGAGTAAGGTAACAGGAAAAAATGTGAATGAAAGAAATTTTAACAAGAGTAATTTCAATATAATTTAAAACTTATATTTTAAATTTAGTATATTTTAATTTAGTTAATTTTCTATATATTTTTATTTTTGTCTATTGATTTCGACTTTCTATCTATTTCTAATTGTCAAAGAGTAAATTACGACTAACTAATTTAAACTGATGATGACTACATTGTAGTCGAAATACGTATTTATAATAAAGAAAAAAAAACTAATCTAGGTAAAGCGACGAATTTGAAATTTTATTTCAAAAACCTGGAGTTCTCACTAATTATCATTCGATAATATAATGACACATTTTAGTTTAACAACCATATGAGATAGTTCTCCTTCTATACTCTAACCTCCATAGCCGGAACAGACAGCCAGCTAGACACAAATTTTAAAAATTGTTTTTTTGTTATAAGTACCGTATATACTTCCATATGCATTTAGTAAAAAGCTGTTATTTTGACATTACAAACAGACACTTCAATTTTATATTTTTGTATATAGATTTGTGCTTTATCGTTTTTTAAATTCTTTGGATAAAACTTGTTCATTATTATAAATATACTAATATAACTTTTATCCGAAATATTTCCCTAAAACCGAATGAATAAGGTACAAATCAACTAAAAAATTTTGAAAAATTAGAGCTACTTTTGTGGCCCATAGTACATAGATTATGATTACTTAACTTTTATTCGAAACATTTCCCCAAAAACCGAATAAATAAGATACAAATCAACTAAAAAATTTGGAAAATTATAGCATCTTTTGTGGCCCATAGTACATACAGAGATGTGACTTATTTTAGATACAAGTATTTGAAATACAGATACAAGATACAAAATACGTATTGTCATCTTATATCTGAAATACTTTTTTTAATTTTAATTTTGTATCTTATTTAGATACTTTCTTTTGGTATCTTAGTATTTTGTAAATACTAAGGTTGCTAAAATACTTTAACTAATTACATATGCAATTTTTTACATTACGGTATCCCATCATGAAGACAAAAGTGAACGCACCCTTAAAATTTTAATTTATCAACCTATCAGAAGACTGTATGGTCTAATTACTTTTGCCTGCCGCCGATGCTGCGCCATATTTTATTATGCCTGTTGTATTCGTCATATCATCTGTGCCAAACTGTCAAGTTAAATCATGTAAAACAGCAACGGAGAAGACATAAAAAACACGAGTATTATTACATGTTTTTAGAGGACTCGGATTCCTTTATTGCAAGTAGCAACAACACAGGGTCTACTGGCAGCAGCGCTGACTTAAAAACACTTCAATACCAAAATAATACAGACACCAGCCTAAAGAGTTTAAATGTTTATCCTACAATAAATAAAATTTTTTTTTAATTTAACACCTGTTTGCCTAGTTCCACCCTTGCGGAGCGACTGTTCTCTTTTGGGGGAATGATAATGAGACCTTATCGAAGAAAATTGAGTGATAAAATGTTTGAAGAACTGGTTTTACTTATGTTTCGATCGATTAGATTAACGCGCTTTAATCGCGTAAATGTTATAAAATATTATATTTTTAGTTTTCTTACATTAATAATGTAATTAGCTAAATAAATCTTAAGTTAAGATTAATAAAAATATTTTTTCATTCAAAAAGAATTTTATTTAAAAAAAAAGTATTTAGAAAATACGTATTTTGCATCGAATTTTTCAAATACCATTTTCTTGTATTCCAGATACTTTTTATGAGGTATCTTATACATCTCTGAGTACATAGATTATTATAGTATACTGGCTGTTCTATGTTCAAATTTTCTTACAAGCATGCTTCTCTTACATAAAATATACTTAGTAGCACAAAATAGACCGAAGTCCATTATAGTAACATGCTCAGTAAAACAAAGAGGTAAATTTAGCGTAACCGTAGTTGATTCAACTACGCGGCGGGTATAAATTCGGCGAACCGAATGAATTAGTTTTCTGAACTACGCAGTGTATTTTCTAGAAATACACGACGTAGTAGAAAGCATTATCCAAATTTATAAATTTGTTGATTAAAAGTGATTATCACTTGAACACAAAACATACATTATTGAAATTAAAAGAAAATAATATAATTTGACAGAGTGTAGTTTCAGACTTTACAAATTTTTTTTATTATTTTATACCGATTACTAATGGTTTCATAATATTTTAAAACTATATATTTTGTTTTAAGTAAAAACACAAAATTTAACAAAATTAACTTGTTTTGATAACTCGTAATTCGGTAATAATAACATACAATCTCACCTACGTCGCGTAGTTGGTTCAACAAAATCAGTTTCATTACTTCGATGTTTAAGTATTAATCTTAAGGACGTTCATGTGCTACGCTAGAGTCAAATGAGTACCATCTTTAATCAAACTTATTTAGGATTTCAAGAAAGTTGTAAAGTATATCAATAATCTTACAACGATTTATAACCATTTTTTTTTATTTGTCCTAAATATTTTAAAGGTATTTATTGTAAAATATCAGTAAATGTAAATTAGAAATTGATTTGACAGTGTATATGTGTATATTTTTTTACTGTGCGTATTTTTTTACTGTGCTTTAGCATGTTTTTTTACTGTGATTGAATTTTATTAAATGATTAATTCAAACGTTCGTCAATACCATTTTTAATGCAATTATATAAACTGCATATTTCAAAGAATATTTGTAAACATTATTTATTATGGTGGCACCTTTAATAATATAGATTATGTAATTTTAAGTACACAAAAATTCTGTTCTCCATAAGACGCTGTGTTAAAAGTTTGATTTTTAATCGATAATTACTCTTTGAAATAATCGTCAACAGGTTTTAAATTTTTGAGGTAGGATAACTACATAATTGAGCTATTCAATTCCAAAAAAATTTTTGTTATCTACCATCAAGCCTCATGTATGAACGTCCTTAGCGCTATTCATTTGCCTGTAGGTAGTATTGGCCAACTAAATGGCGTAGCTGAGTCCACTAATTTATTTTTTACTTTCATGCTTTTTTCGTACATATTTGCTAATAATCTACTACCAGATAGCATTTGATAAACAAGAGTTTTCATGCTTCTAAGTAACAAATGTACCCTCACACTTTTAGAAATTAGTATATTAAAAATTTTAAGTGAAATGGCGATTGCAAAAAGTAATTGTTCATAAAGAAATTGGTCTTGACTGGAGTGATTATATTAAATTAAGAAGTTCATATTTGACTGTTTATAATATTTTTTTTAAGTTTTTCTATTTTAAATACTATTTTAGAATAAAACACTACTAGCAGTCCCTGCCTATCACTAAGTATACAGAAATAAGAAAATCGAAATATTACTAACCCACACAATCGTAAAATAGCATTTTTTAACCAACGTAAAAAATTAAATTCAGCTGCTAAACCTGGTTTTACAGCCGGGTTCGCTGTTCCAACATATAACCAAACTAAAAATACGACGGACATATTTATTGCAGCATATTCCCAATGAACTAAAGACATAATTAATAATTTCAAACATGCCTGAAAAGTTTTTGAAAACAAATTTTATTAATTTTTTTGAAAATTAAAAATATTTCTTACCCCAAAGAGTGAAAGCCATCGATTACAAAACATTGAATACCAATTTTGTGTCTTCGAATGTATGGGTAATGATTGTTGACGTTTTGATTCTGAAGTCGGAGTTATTTCAGGACTGTTTGGTTTTGAATTCTAAAAATAAGAACTTTATATTAACTGGTTATCTGTGAGTTAATATCACTTAACACATTCATTCGGGTGATCATAGTAACGTTATCATTGATATTTTCCATTCAGCGGATGATGGCATCTACAATACGTTTCGTCAGGGGAATTTAAAATGCTAGAAGTATGGATGCAGGCAGCCTCATAGTCATGCACCGCAGTGAATGTGTTAACATTTCGGCTTCTCAGAATCTATGCTGGTAGTTAGAAGATTATATAAAGAAACAGTTTCTTCCGTTTTCAAAATTTATTAGACAAAAAAAAAAGCTGTGGAACACCCCATATTACACAGTTATATTAATATATAGTTGTCAATTTTTGCGTAAATATGCATTACATAGTGTCAAGTTTTACGTTGTATCACAAAAACAAAAACTGTCTTTTAGCAACAAAACCTCAACAAAATAATATTTATCTCAAAAACTAATAGGACAATTCAAATTGAAATTTTGCATGCAAGTAGAACTTAGCTTTTAGTAGGATTGTCGTTTTAATATTATCTCCCTTTCTGTATAGTTTATCCGTTTTATGTTCCCTTAAAATTTTCATATGGTAATTTTTTTTCGTATCTCTATATTTATATATTGTAAGGCGTATATGAAAGTTAAGAAACTGTTTTTCTTTTTTACCAAATGAAAATGATTTCATACCAGATGATTCTGGTCAAGAACCAAAGCATTCCTGATAGACTGGCCACAAAAATTATATTAAAATATGGCATGACTTTTACAGGTTTTCCATAGGTAAATAATAAATTTTCAGGTCTAAAAAATTGAATCATTCTGATTTTATACCAGTAGTGTATATGTTGCCAAATTTCATTCACATGTTAAAGGAACGAATGGGCTTCCAAGTATTTAAATTTTCCCGGAATTGTCTCTTAGTTGGGCATATAGGACTTATAAAATATTTGTTTTTGAATAAAAATAAAATATTGTAGATGTCTGAATAGACAAAATATATTATTACTTTTTAGTTGACCACGACCATGAAAAAATTATATGACTATTGTCATATAATCAGGTTTTCCAGATTTCCTGGTTTTCCTTATTTTCTAGGTCTGTGGAGATCCAGATACATGACCAACCTTTCCAAAAATGAGTTTCAGATATAATATAGCCAGCTGATAACCGATAAATATTGATATAAGAAATACCTACCCCAACAATTTTATGGCGGACACGTTCTGGAAATAGTGAATCTAAATCATCATCAATAATTGTACTTGTCCCACTCTGACAATTCTGAACAATTTCACGATTGTCAGTTGAAGTTGTATAAAACCTATCCTCACGTTGTTGTTGTAAATCAAATGTTTGTGCTAACGCAAAATATGCATAATCAATGCAAGCATATGTTAATAGAAACGGCATTGTTACAATTGGCGCTAGTGTATTTATTTCACCAACAAGAATAAATGTAAACGTTACCGTTGCTATTACAGCCATTGAATATATGGGTACTTTATTCGGACCACGCTGTAATAAATAAATAATGTTTAATTTTTAATAAAAAAAAAATGTAATCATGTTAACAGCCATGTAAACAAGAGACTGATTGTTTTAATCATGCCATTCAAAGAAACTATCAACTGTCTTCTAACAGGTCAATTACTTCCAATGTATAAACGTGCCATTAATCTTTGAATGTCACTGAAATAAGATATTCATAAATGTCTAATGCCTTTAAGATAAAAGATTTATTTTGTCCAATCAAGTACCAAAATATTGAACTATATAAATGGTAGTGTTGTGTTTCCAAGTGCCGTGCCAATGCTTCAAATTTAATTGAAAGCAAATTAACTTAATTTTTAAAAAAAGTGAAAATAACTGGGTTTATTGCTTAAACACCCGGTATACACTGAGTTTATGAAAAAAGCTTCAAACAAAACTTGTTTATTTTAATAAAAAGGTACATTTTTTGTCTTTAAAATTTTGTTCTATCTCTTACGGTTTTAAAGATACTTTTCCCTATGGCGGCAGAAGCACGGTCCGAATTTGCTTTTTAACTAGCTTGACTTAATTTTTTAGAACACACACATAAAATTTTATGTAGTTATCTCTTTTCGTTTTTGAGTTATCGTGTTTACAGACAGGCAGACAGACGGGCGGACGGATATGCGGACATGGACTAGTTAAGTAATTTTATGAATGTTATGAAGCCGGGTTATATGTATACTCCCGTTCATAAAGGTTCGACCAGTTGAAACATTCTAACAAAGCCGGGACTAAATTTAATATACCCTTGTATATATTATATATACCGGGTATACAAACGTGCCACACAAAAAACTATTAAGGGCGGTTTATACATATCAGTGACGTAACAGTGCAGTCGGCACTCTATTTTTTAATTTCGTGTATCTTTATTTATTATGTTTTATTAAAAACGCTGCGAATGAAACACAATTGTGAATAAAAATAAAAAAAAACCAAGATGGTTAAGATAACGGTTCGTGAAATTATAGATTGATCACAGTACTGATTTGTGTAAATCGATGTTTAGTTAGGGCGCATAATCGATGGGTAGTTAAGCCGCATATGCGCGTGTGGTACATATGAGATGGATTGACACGAGCCACATGTCGTAAATGCGTCGCACGCGTTGAGTTGGGAATCACATATTACATTGTAGTTTCTCGCTGATTCTCGAACAGTAACGACATGTTTTAAATCCTAATTTTTAGTCAGTTTAACACAAAAGCAATATTTATTTCAGATAATTACTGTTTATTACAAAAAATCCATACGCGCCTTACTTTTTAGATAAATTATTTAAAGGCGTGTTACATAATTGATGCTTATTTAAAAATTTCTCTATTCGCGAACAGAATCATTATTTATAACACATAGTAATAAATTATGAAAATATATTTGAATACAAAATTTGGTAATGATAAATAGTAGTATAACGTAATTAAAAACTTACCCCCATTCCTAAAATACCAATACCAGGTATAACATTTTCGTTTGCAATTGATTGTAAAACTCTAGGTGTTCCATACATAGCACCCAAACAACTGGACATTGATGCTACATAGAGTCCTGCTAACAATGGAATTCGAAAAGCTGATACTTTAGCAGTAATCATAAAATCATTTAATAAAGTTTCTCGAGTGCAAGTTGCTCCCAAAAACAGTACAAATACCAGATATAAAAACGTTCTGCAATTTAAAAACCAAATTTGTAAGTTTGTAGTATATAAATTTTGAATGGTAACCAAGAGTATAATCAAAGTGTATTTTTATCAGAGCCTTTATACAGCGTCCCACATTTGCTGACATTTCCATTAATTTCTAGGTTTTTGAAACATATGACTAAAATTTCGTTTTTTAAACGGGAACAACTGTTTTTATAACAAATGCAAATAACTGAGTTAATTGCTTAAATATATTGCATATACAGAGTTCCATATCATTGCGTGACATATTTTACTTTTTACACACACAATTATGTTTAAAAATACAGTAGTGTATAAAGGTGCTATATAAATATCTTTTTTAATAATTAAGAGTAATTACATATGTTAGAACTGAAATTGTGGCAAAACTATTCAGTTTATGAAAACAAGATTTAAACAAAAATTGTTTATTTTTAAACAAGAACATTTTTTTCTTTCATATTTTTCTCCTATTCCTTACGGTTTCGACCCGTATGTGCCCATTCAAGTTTTAGCTCTAAAACACACATACACATAAATTTTAGTTTTGTATCTTTTTGATTTTGAGTTATCGTATCTAAAAATAGATGCATATGCGGAAATGTATAATATATACACTCCCGTTCATAAAATTGAATCAGTAAGTCACAAATATTGGATAATCAAAAAACTTTATTAATGAGAACTCTTAGATTTTAAATAAAATTTAAAATTCGCCCCAATACCTAGATCAGTTTTTTGTATTATAAATACGTATTTCGACTACAAAGTAGTCGTCCTCAGTATAAATTAGCTAATCGTAATTTATTCTTTAACAATTAAAAAATAAATAGAAAATACGAATAGACAAAAATAAAAATAAATGAAAAATTACACAAAATTAAAACTAAATAAATTTTATTAATATTATTCTTGTTCAAATTACTTTCTACGCTATACTGGCTTGCGTCAGTGAGAACCTACGTAGAGGCTACATAAACCAGAACGAATGTATTCTCTCGGACAGTCAAGCTGCTTTAAAAGCCTTGCCTGGAACTGAGGTCACCTCAAGGGTAGTCAAGGATTGTCTGGAGGAACTTCTGAAATTGGTAAAACGGAACAATGTTAAATTGATCTGGGTGCCGGGTCACAGCGGTTTCGTAAGAAACAAAAAAGTAGATACCTTGACAAAGAAGGGAGCCGGAATACCCTTCATTGGCTCAGAGCCTATTTTAGGCATTTCAAGGACTGCATGTAAACAGTTGATCAACGAGTGGTCAAATGCTAAACACCGTGATCACTGGGAAAAAGTACCGCGGCAGGAGTTCGGGAAGGTAGTGCTTCAGAGTGAAACCAAGAGGCTATCTATCAATGTACTGAGGCTGAACAGAATGCAACTGCGGAGTGTTACCGGATTCATTACCGGGTATTATTCCCTGCAGAAGCATCTGCACACAATGAGAATCCATAACGGGTCCATTATGTGCAGATTGTGTGGCGAGGAGAAAGAAACATCCAGCCACATTATCTTTGACTGCGAACCTCTAGGTTACAGCAGATACAGGATATTCGGTACATCTCACCCCGAATATATGAACCTTCAGGAAGACCTGATAAGCAAGCTCCTGGCTATTGCCAACATATGGGAGAAGCTAATCTCGGACTGAAGTAGAAGGGGGAGCACAATGGACCATAAGGTCAAAATGCTGTACTTTTTAGATCCCAAGATGTATCTATCTGAACTGATCTCTAAATTTTGGTATAGGTGTTCATAAAATGACCTAAGTCATTGTAGTGTATGTGATACTGAACCAGATTAATACACAATATAAAATATAAAGTGTTCACTATTATTAAATACTAAAATATAATGAACGCGTGCAGTAAAACATAACAGTCATCCATTTCCCAATGGCTACCTGTCCGTAGATATGATAACTCAAAACGAAAAGAGAAAACAACTTGAAATTTGTGTGTGTGTGTTTATAGAGCGAAAAATTGAATGTTTGTAAATGGAATAATTCAGCTCCATTCATTTAGCCCCTCATTAACACTAAATCTAATTATTTTTTATCTCAATCGTTTGATGGTTAATGATGGTTTATTTAAATCGTTTGACGGTAATTAGTTTATTTATAAAAAATTGTTTTCTAATCGAACTAAATTTTTTTTTTTAGCCCCTCAATTACAAAACTCTTGAGATTTTTTTTATTTCAATCGACGAAAAGACGTTTGACGGTGATTGATGGTCTATTATTTTTACTAAAACAATAATATTTTATTAGTTATTCATAATTTACTATATTATCCATTACACACTCCCGTTAGTGCATCCATTTCTCGCTGAGAGAGTTACCTGTATTCGCCATAGAGATAATATATATAGAGTAGGCAAGCCGAGTTAAAAGTTTTCCCTCAGATAGAAAAAGGAAGAGAATCGCGTAGGTTGAGCTATCTCTTTTTAACCACTAATATATAGCATAGAGATAATATATACTCTATAGATATAATTATAATCATTATATATCATAGAGAATATATTAGACCACGCATAGCGCTGAGAACGGTGGCGCTCGGAGCGAATAAGCGCGGTATTTTAGTGCAATGGCTCCAACAGTTCGGGTCTCTACGAAACCCGAAAAAACTCTTTGAAACCAACGCGAAACGTAAGCTAAAGCGAACCCTAAGTCAGGCAACGCGAACAACGTTGACCAATGAGAAGCGTTCGTTATGCAAAGCGAAGCGTCAGTGAACCGTACAAGCGAACCGTAAGTCAGCCAACCGTAAGACAGCGAAACGTAAGTCAGCCAACGCGAAACGTTGGTCAATGCGAAACGTTAGCGCATGGAAAGCGTTAGACGACGTTAGTCACCGCGAAGTTGTGGTTAGTCAACTTGAAGCGGTATACATATATACATATATATATATATATATATATATATATATATATATATATATCGGTATATACGTATATATATATATATATATCGCTACTTAGTGACTTTCTAACGCAGCATCGGCTATTGATTCGCGTTGATGGACTAACGCTTCACGTTGCCTTATTTTAACGCTTAGCGTCAAAAAACGATCGTTGAATAACTAACGCTGCTAAACCGCTTCAAGTTGAGTAACCACAACTTCGCGGTGACTAACGTCGCCTAACGCTTCCCATGCACTAACGTTTCGCATTGACCAACGTTTCGCGTTTACTGACTTACGGTTCGCTTAAGCTTACGCTACGCTTTGAGTTTAACAACGCTTAGCGTTGAGTTGCTTACGCTCCGCGTTAACTAGTGTTTGACGCTACACGTGAAATCACGCTTCGCGTTGAATCACTGACGCTTCGCTTTGATTAACTAACGTTTCGCGTTGGCCTAACGCTTCCTATTGACCAACGCTTCTCATTGATCAACGCTTCGCGTTGGGTGACTAACGGTTCACTTTAGCTTGCGTTTCGCGTTGGTTAACGCCTTGCGTTTACCAACGCTATGCGTTGATTTACTAACGCTTCGTGTTGGCTGACTTATGGTTCGCTATCTTACGGTTGGCTGACTTACGGTTCGCTTGTACGGTTCACTGACGCTTCGCTTTGCATAACTAACGCTTCTCATTGGCCAACGCTTCGCGTTGCCTGACTTACGGTTCGCTTTAGCTTACGTTTCGCGTTGGTTTCAAAGAGTTTTTTCGGGTTTCGCAGAGACCCGAACTGTTGGAGCCATTGCACTAAAATACCACGCTTATTCGCTCTGAGCGCCACCGTTCTCAGTGCCATGCGTGGTCTAATATATTCTCTACGATATATTCTCTATGATATATAATGATTATAATTATATCTATAGAGTATATATTATCTCTATGCTATATATTAGTCATTAAAAAGAGATAGCTCAACCTACGCGATTCTCTTCCTTTTTCTATCTGAGGGACAACTTTTGACTCGGCTTGCCTACTCTATATATATTATCTCTATGGCGAATACAGGTAACTCTCTCAGCGAGAAATGGATGCACTAACGGGAGTGTGTAATGGATAATATAGTAAATTATGAATAACTAATAAAACATTATTGTTTTAGTAAAAATAATAGACCATCAATCACCGTCAAACGTCTTTTCGTCGATTGAAATAAAAAAATCTCAGGAATTTTGTAATTGAGGGGCTAAAAAAAAAAATTTAGGTCGATTAGAAAACAATTTTTTATACATAAACTAATTACCGTCAAACGATTTAAATAAACCATCATTAACCATCAAACGACCGTCAAACGATTGAGATAAAAAATAATTAGATTTAGTGTTAATGAGGGCTTAAATGAATGGAGCTGATAATTCGGTTCGAAACCGTGAGGGATAGAAAAAAATTTTTATAACTAATCAGAAACTACATTGAGCTGTAACAGTTGAAGGGGTATTATTATATCTAATTAATAGTTTTTCTAACACAGTTCTTAAAATCTTATAAGATATCTTACAATATTATAATCCCTTTTGTTATGTAGCTGATTGTAACAGTTAAACAAGCCCAATTTTAACTGTGAACATAAAAACGGTCAGCTACAATATAATTATTATATTTGTTTAAGCCACAGTACATGGCCTCCCAACTTTGACTCGTTGGGTATATATATAAATATCTCTCTCTCTCTTAAAATTAGTTTTTTTTTAAATATCGATTACTTATGCAACGGCATTATTATATAAAAGAAAAATAACAATTCATAATTTTGTAAAAAAAAAAATCAATTAATATAACACTCTCGTAATTGAATGTTGGAATTAATAAAATTGGCAGCGCGTATTCAAGTGTTCTAGTATAAATGTACATGATTAGAAATTTGTAATTAATAATTTGTAATAAAACATCGAAATAAAATTGTAATTAAAGTCGACAACAAACGTTTAATTAATAACATCATAATTATTCATTTTGTGTTATAATATCCATTTAACGTGAATTCGCACCACAGCCGTTTGTTGGGAAAGCAATAAAAAAAAATACCCCAACTAGATACGGTTTCGTGGCCGTCAAAAGCGGTTTGAGGTTATTTGGATCAACCCGAATATTTGAACCAGGATAAATACGTAAGTAAAACTAAATTACAATTGGAATCACTACATTACTGAAATAGTTTGAGTATTTAGGAAAATTATCGCATAAATGATTTGAATCGTGTGATTTTCAAAATATCTCTGCAAGACTACTGGGTTATTCTTTGCAAACGCTAACAGTTATTCCGCACCGGGTCTCTATTTAGCAAATGGTAGCAGAATTTTTTTGTGAAGATAACCCATCTTTAAAATCTTAAATCATTCAATTCAGATTATAAAGATCCTATATCAATTTGAATATATTGCGAACAGCATAGCATTTGTAAATTTTCGAATTATAATTATATTTCAAGATAATTAAATTAATCGAGCCACTATTTCTATCAAATTTTATCATTTTCTCTAGTTACATTTCCTTTAAAAAAAACTATATCGTCAAAACATTCACACAACACTTTTGCATTCGTTTCTGCCGCTTGTTTATGCTTACAGGAAAACCAAATTTCGAACTCATTGCTGGAAGTTCCTTGCGATTCACACGAAATCTGTATCACAATATAAAGCTGAGAAAATAATTGTTGACCAATTTCAAGAAAAATAGTTACTGATCAAATTGGAAACATGTCGACTCATCAGAACAATGGTGCAGTTCCAAGGACATCACCAACAGCACCATTACCTTCAAACAACCTTTCCAGCACACCAACATAACGAGCCGTTCCACCTGCTACACCAAACACTGTTCTGGCACAGGTACTTAATAACACAAATCATCTGTACAACTTACATCCGGATGGTAGATTATCCCCAATCAAACCAAGGCAACAAAATCTTGCCCCCACACCTTCACCTAAATCATATCTTGCACAATATTTACCCTCCTCTCCCCGTACCGAAGGTAATCCTACAAATTTCAATATCAATATCCCCCACTCTAATTCGACAAATTTTCCCAACCCAAATATAAATCCTAACCCACTAAACGTTAATTTCAACGATAATATTCCCCACTTTAATCCACTAAACTTCCCCAACCCAAATATAAAACCAAATAAGCCAAATTTTCTTAATTACAATTAAAATATTGCTACTGGAAATGAAACTACACACCGGAGAATGAACCACCGGGATAACCTAACCCAACTAATGGCCATCCACAATCAATTGCTGTTGAACACCCAACGTGAAATTAGAAATTTGTCAGGTCCAAATTTTCACCCTGACATGACACAGTTATGTCAACCTATACCGCGTACTAATGGTGATGACCCATTAAAATTTTTGGAATTTCTGATTCAAGTCGAAAAAATTGTAAACTTAAATATAATGCCTTTGTATAAGTTAATGGGAGGTTTAATATCAAGAACAGAGGGTGAATTGCAATTGTGTCTGTCCAGGTCTGCTAGCACCACATCCGACTGGGTTCAAGTAAAGCGCAACCTCTTGAGTAAATTTTTATCCCCAAATCAGGTTTCACGCATCCATCTGACGAAAATATTTCGTTTTCAAACCTTAGATGAAAGTTTAAAACAATATATTTTCGACTTAGAAAATACGGCTAAGGTATTGAATCTCAACGATGAATTACGCATAGTGACTCAAATTTTGGACAGCGCAAATTCTAGGTATCTACCAATTCTATCAACCATTTTCCCAGCTCCCACCACTTTTCGACGAAATTGCAAAACGCGCAGACGAGAGCACAGCTCGTTTACACAAAGCAACATTACGCGAGACACCTAAAAAACAATGACTAACAGAAACGGCGAACAAATCCAAGGACCCACCACCTAAAGGTCGCAAATTGTTCTCCTCGTTATCACATAGTCGCGAGTTCAAGTATGCCAACCAAATACCGTTCATTGAAATTGATGTGTTAGGGCAAAAATATCGGTCAATGATTGACACTGGCTCAACGTATAATGTCATTCGATCTGACTTAGTTCCAGTTCTAAAACATTCCAAACATAAAATCAGCAAAATATTTAAAAAAATTACCATCGCCAACAACACAAATATTACCATCAACAAATCCATAAATTTAATAATAAAAATCCAGGACCACACATGGAGAGTTGATTTTCTTATTATAAAAAATTTACCATGCTGCATGATTTTGGGCAACGAGTTTCTACATACCGTAAAAGCAAATTTGAATTTTCAAACGAGCAATTTCATCATTAAGGATCGAAACGTAAATACACCAATTATATTTGAACATAATAACGAACAATTACAATTACTTTTAGAAAATTCAGCAAAACTAAGACCTTCTGAATTCGACAACTTACAAACATTAAAAGAATCATTTAAAGATGTTTTATGCAATAAAATCGGCACCGCTACAAATCACAACATGAAAATACTCCTGAAAGACAGAACACCGGTCTACAAACATCCCTATAAGATGTCTCCTCCTAAGGCTGCCATTCTCCAAAATATCGTCGACGACCTTTTGCGTCAAGGAGTTATTGAAAAGTGCACAAGTAATCCAACTTTTCTAGGCTCTGTGGATCATAGAACTAAATGAAGATATCTTCTGTGATGGGTGATGTAGTGAGTCGTAATTCCTATATACATTAAAAACCAAATCCTCCTCTTTGTAAGATATTTCCAGGTCTAAAAAGTTGATAACTTCATCGTTTACGGATACCATCATCCCTTACGACTCACTACATCACCCATCACAGAAGATATCTTCATTTAGTTCTATGATCCACAGAGCCCTACATTTGCCACTATCCAAAGAAGACTTGATTTCAGAAATAAAAGTGATCGAACAAATAGCAGTCAATAATGGGTATAACAAACACCTTATTCAAAAAATGGTCAAAAATAAACAGAATAAAATAGCCAAAAAAGCTTTATACATCCCGGATGAACAAAAGACAGTGATGAAATACAACTCAATCACGTATTATGGGAACATATCACAAAAAATTGGTAATATTTTAAAATCTCATAATATAACCCCTGCTTTTAAACCACCCATAAAATTATCCAACTTAATATTAAATAATAAAAGCAAACTAGATCGGAAGAAACATTCGGGAGTGTATGAACTGTGCTGTGGAGATTGTGATGGTGTTTATGTGGGCCAGGCAGGGCGTAATTTCGAAATAAGAGAACGCGAACATTTAAGATCATTTAGAAACAAAAAAGATGATTCAACTTTCGCGACCCATCTTATGGAAACTGGCCACAATGCGGGAAGCGGGATAAAAATTCTACATTTAGTTGAAAAGGGCTTAAAAATGAATATTTGGGAATCTTTAGAAATTTTTAAAAGAAGAAAGAAAGGGGAACAAATCTTAAACGATCAACTGGACATATACAATTCCCCGTTGTTCAAAGCAATCTAGTCATATTTTTATTTTTATTAATGTTTTTATTTTGAAAAACTTATTTATTTATAAATGTATTGTCCAAAATAATTTTTAAATCTAGACAAAGTGTTTTTTACACATTTTTTATTTATTCACTTGACTATTTTTACAAATAGTAAAATACATCACCTGATTTTTATTACATAAACATATTTTTTAGTATAAATACCGTTGTTCTTTTGAAATATAAATATTGTTTTGAAAATATCTCAAAGAAGATGAAACGATCGTTAACATTTATTTTAAATAAATAATTACAAGTGGAATTAGCAAATAAAAATTGTGTTTTTATTATTAATTACTAATATATTCTAAATCAATCGAAGAACATTTTGAACATCTTCGCGAAGTTCTTCAAAGGTTGAGGAAACGGATTAACTGCTAAACCGGACAAATGTAGATTTTTCATGACAAGATTACGGTACCTAGGTCTAATTATTGATGAAACAGGCCTATCTATCGACATGTCTAAAGTCCAAGCCATTAACGACCTTCCTCCTCCAAAGAACCTAAAGCAACTTCGGAGCTTTCTAGGCATGACCGGATATTTTATGAAATTTGTGGAGAATTACGCTGAAATTTGTCTACCATTAAACCAATTACGACAAAAACACACCAAATTTGAATTTAAAGAACATTTAAATGCATTTAACAAATTAAAAGAACAACTTATGTCAGCCCCAATTCTCACATTTCCGGACTTTACAAAAACTTTTATCATCAGATGCGATGCAAGTGATTTCTGTATAGCTGGAGTTTTACTTCACCGTTTCGTAGGTACCTTACACCCAATAGCGTATACCTCCAGGAAATTGTCACCTGCAGAATCTAAAACTCACATCTACGAAAAGGAGGCGCTAAGTTTAATCGCAACTATCAACAAATTTCACGACTATCTACATCATGCTAAATTCATTGTTCAGACCGATAATAATGCTCTGACATCTCTTTAAGAATTGTAAGAATACCGGTAAACTTGCTCGTTGGCAATTAACCTTATCTAATTTTGAGTTCGAAGTTGAACACATAAACGGTTCTATCAACAACATCGCAGACACCTTGTCCGGTTTGTAATCAGAAAACGATAGTACGGAACAATTCCCCAAACCATCCCTCGACCAAATATACGAAGACGTAACACCCGAGGACAAACTTTTATTCCTAAATGAGTTTCCATCTATTTTCCCAAATATCCGCACAGCCCAACGGAACAACGAAAAATGTAAAGGCATCATACTCCGACTACAAAACGGAGAGGATGATGTAAATGGCTTCACACTTGATCGCGGTCTACTGTGTCGAAAAACTGGAAAATTTAATAAAAGACGCATCTACGTCCCCGAATGTCTTCGCTACTCCATCATGCATTACTTCCATGATGGTCTCCTAGCTTCGCACCAAGGTCTTGTAAAAACCTACAGCAACATCTCCAAACGTTTTGACTGGGAGAACCTATACAAAAACATTTCACTATATGTCAAATCTTGTGACTCTTGTCAACGTCACAAGATTTCAACTAAAACCAAACCACCCATGCAAGCACACAACCCAAGCTACGTCTATCAAGCCCTACACATTGACATTCTTGGCCCTCTACCTCTCATCAAGAACAAGTCTAGGTTTTTGTTAGTTGCTGTAGACAGTTTCAGCCATTTCTTGCAAACCTTTCCCCCGAAAACTTGTACATCGGCATCTATTTGTGCAAAATTAGAAACTTCGTTTCTAACTTTTTCAGCACCTTTCCAGATTTTCTCTGACAACGCCAGCTACTTTCGATCCAAATCTTACAAAGAGTTCTGTTATAAGTGGGGCATTCGTGCTAGATACCTATCACCATACAGCCCTTCAGGGAATAAGTCGGAGGCGATGAATAAAATTCTCATAGCAAATATCAGTACCTTACTCGAATCAACCTCATCAGGTCATATAACATGGGATGAATTCGTCGGTTTTTGCTTCTTTCACGTATAATAATTCATACTCCCCGGTATCTAATATTACTCCGTCTTCTATATTTTTTGGCAGAGCTTTAACCTTTCCCTTAGATCACCTTTAGGAAATACATGAAGTTTTGCCACTAACTACTAAGCCCTCTAAAGAAATGGTGAAAACCTTCTTGGAAAAATCATTAAAGAGACGAAGAGAGTATTTTGATAGAGGCAAAAAGGCCCACGGATTCAAAATAAATGACCTGGTGATGCAGAAAAAGAAACAGATATCCGTGCATGGCATTTCGAGCAAAAAATTTCTAGTAAAATATCTAAGTCCATACACCATCATAAATTTTAAAGCTAAAAATACCGTTGTCTTAAAAAATTTAACAACGGGGCGATGTTTGAAATGTCATGCAATGTTTCTCAAAAGGTACTATAAACGCAAAGTTATTGCGAGTTAAAAAAAAAAAAGTGGGGGGGGAATTTGTTCATCGCTTTCTTGCTTGGGTTCTGGAGATGCTACTGATCTACCATATAGTAAACACCCCCCCCTGATCCTGACTTGAATATCAACAAGTCAAAATAAAAAAAAACATCCCCACTGCGTCTCGCACTGGACAGCTGTAATTCATCTTCACAATTACAAGAGAGGAGTACGTGTTATGTAGCTGATTGTAACAGTTAAACAAGCCCAATTTTAACATAAAAACGGTCAGCTACATGACACAATCCACAATATAATTATATTTTTTTACGCCACAGTACATGGCCTCCCAACTTTGACACGTTGGGTATATATATACATATCTCTCTCCCTCTCAAAATTTGTTTTTTTAATAATATCGATTACTTATGCAACGGCATTATTATATAAAAGAAAAATAACAATTCATAATTTTGTATAAAAAAAATCAATTAATATAACACTCTGGTAATTGAATGTTGGAATTAATAAAATTGGCAACGCGTATTCAAGTGCTCTAGTATAAATGTACATGATTAGAAATTTGTAATAAAACATCGAAATAAAATTGTGATTAAAGTCGACAACAAACGTTTAATTAATAACATCATAATTATTCATTTTGTGTTATAATATCCATTTAACGTGAATTCGCACCACAGCCGTTTGTTGGGAAAGCAATAAAAAAAAATACCCCAACTAGATACGGTTTCGTGGCCGTCAAAAGCGGTTTGAGGTTATTTGGATCAACCCGAATATTTGAACCAGGATAAATACGTAAGTAAAACTAAATTACAATTGGAATCACTACATTACTGAAATAGTTTGAGTATTTAGGAAAATTATCGCATAAATGATTTGAATCGTGTGATTTTCAAAATATCTCTGCAAGACTACTGGGTTATTCTTTGCAAACGCTAATAGTTATTCCGCACCGGGTCTCTATTTAGCACTTTTGAATGAAAAGTTGATTGTTGGAGTGTTTTTGTTTAAAATTTATGATGCCCACGACACTTTATGCCCATTTATATACTATCATCACACGTATATACAATTTTATTCAGCACTATAAATTGTCACTGAATAGTTGTTTTGTTAATGGAACTATATAGCCTTCCAAATTGGTTTCTTTTTAATTCTTGAACAAAATATAGGCGGCATTAATTTTTTTAACCTTTGAACTGCTACATTAATATTTTAAAATTAACCAGCAAAGAAATAAGTAAGCATTCCCCACCGTACACGCCCCTATGCTCGGATGGGGGCCATCGTGGGTACCCACATGGACATGCTCGGATGTGAGACACGACTGTGCTATCCATATTAATGTGGTTGTAGCACTGGGAAAAAGGTTGAGATCATATCCATTAATGTATTTGTTGATGTTAGAGGGTCAGTTGATAAAAAAAACACATTTATTTCACCTCATATTACGACTACCAAACTACCTTAATCTTAAAATCAGAACAGTAATCGAGCCTACAAATTAAACGAAACGATTTGATGGGTAATTCTTTATATATACATACTTTTTCTAGTGAAATTTGCATTTATTTTATGACTTAAAATAACGAATACTACATTAAGACTAGAAACTTGAAAAATGCATAATTAAGATAATAATCAGTTAAAGACACATATTTTATCTGCGAAAATATTCAAAATTTGTTTCATTTTATCATTGAACATATGAATCGGAAAGTAAATTACCCCGTCGAAATTGCTGCTAAAGTACCATTTGGTATATCAGTAGAAGGGGCTCGTAAATCACCACTCATATTAATACCAGATAAAATTCCAGTCACCGTTGGAAAAAACACTCCAAACACTGTAAACCAACTATAATCAGGTGTATACTCCGGCCATAAGTTTAATTTAAAATTACCACTTATCCAACCTTCAAATCCATTTTCTAAAATGAAAAAAATAATAATAGAAAAATCTTTTGAAATACTTTCAAAAATCAGAAGAAAAATAATACTATTCTATTCTGTGTTCCTTAAGGGTCCCCGTACATGTAGAAAAGTTGAATTTTGAACATGTTGTATTTCAGGTTATATTGAACAAAAATGTACCTGGAAGTGAGTTTGCCTCCATTTACAGAACCTATGAAAATGAATTCTTTGTACGCTACGATTTTCATTCGTCGATTTCGATTTTCAATATATTTCCTAATAATCCATCGTCTAGCCTATACTTTTATTTCATACCATGGAGACTACACAAAGAGATCGAACTAAAACGGGAGAATTGACAAAATATGGCAACGTAATGGTAGAAGTTATATTTACTTTTTGTGCCACTAGCGTCGCTATTTATCATTTTGCACCGAAGTGAATATAGTATAATAAATAGGAGAGAAGTATATATTTGTCATTTTGTTAGACTTATTATTAATAAATAAAAGTTTAATTTAATATCTGATTCAATAATCTTTAAATTGATTTTAATAATTTTAATACAATTTATTTCTACTTAATTTATTTGCATTTTTACAATTCCAACTTTACAGGTTACTATTTAATTATTCGATGTTTTATAATTATTTTATTTTTTATTATGCAATTATTTTGCGAATTTTCAACTATCACTTACTTCAACTAATTACTTTATTTCATTTATTAAAAAAGGTATTTTATTGGAAAAATACTTTGGCTGCAAATAATTTCTATAATACTACGTCATGTTTTTCAATTCAAACTCTCAAACTCGTGCCTTATACTCTCTCTTTCCACTGTTTCCGGTGTAGAAGGAACACTACTGACATTTTATTATTTGTCAATTATTTGTTAACATGGAGTTCGGCCTCCTTGCGTAGTCTCCATGTTTCATACAATGAATTTATTTCGAATAGAAGATATCTATTGTATGCATACCAAAGGAATGATATGTTGTTTGAATCGCTAAATACGATTTAAATGATCTTACTACAAAAGTTTAGTCAGTTTTAAATTTTGATACACATTTAATGATCATTTTCTAAATTTCTTTAAAGTAAAATACATATTAACTAAATGCACATCTTCAACGGTAATATATTTTTTGGATCGCTGATAACCAAAAAACTTATAAATACCCCAAAACTAAGATTAACTCCAATTTTGAGGTATTGGCTATTTCATTTTATTATAAAATCATTCCATCTTTTTAAAAGAGAGAGATTTAAAACAAGGAATAGTTAAGCCAGTGGCACAAATATTGGCTTTTTTAACGTTAACATTAATAATTGATTACAAATACTTTCAAACTTTCCCGTATAACGAAAACTGTTCATTTTCAGAGGTTTTGAAGGTATCTCAATATGACTAGAACTTCAAAATGTTTAAAAATTAGTCAGTTTTACTGAAACTTCATTCCCATTTATTTGTGTGGGGTCGTTCACAATTTTTTGTTCTTTCACAACAAAAATCTTTAATCAAAAATAATTCGCGTTGTAGTGGATTCAGTGAACATTATCCAAGAAAGCACAAGTACGCTTATAACATTAGCAACGCGCTGTGTGGCTCACGAATTTCACCCGTTGCGGTCACACCCCTTAATAATAACACATTGATCACATGGCAGAAAAACAGTTTCTATTTGCGTTCTATTCGATTTATGGACTTGAATCTTGCGCCAAACTTCAATTTATTTAACATGCTCTCTAAATAATCCAATAGTAGTTGTCTTCCTTTTAAGATTTTTAAGTAGTCAAAAAACGATAAGAAAAAAAAAACTTAATATGGTTTATTTCTTAAAAATAATTTTTCTTAGACAGTGGGACTTTAAGTAGCCTGTTTAACTATTTAAAAAAAAAATTATTTAAAAAATAAAAATTATTTAAAAAAAAATTAAAATTATTTAAAAAAAAATTATTTTAACTGACCGCAGGTCAGAAAAGGATACCGCCAATAAATGGGTTGGGTTCATTACACACTTCATTTCGTAATTGGTCAGTCAACTCAAATAATCCTTCAGGTACTACCTCAGTCAGATCATATAAAAGACAAAACTTTTTTAATATTATCGTGAGACACGCACCAAATTAGCTATAGCAACATAACTCTGACTCCATATCCCAGAGATAGTTACGATAAGCTAATTCATACTGATGATGACTACCTTGCAGTCGAAATACGTATTTATAAAATACAAATATTTGTTCTAGGAATTGGGACAAAATTTGAAATTTAATGTTGTATTAGGTTCAAACAAGAACAGATGGCGTAATAACTTTGATTTTGAAAAGCCGTTATTAACATAAAATAGCCACAAAGTTTGCCTGGGGTACACCGAACCCCAAGTGATTGCAACGGGTTAAACACGACTGCTGTGGCTCATAGTACACTCTCGTTCAAAAAAATTGAACCAGTTGAAACATTCTAAGTGTAATATTATGCATATATTCTTACTGTATGTAATATTATGCATATATTTAGTAATATATATATGCTTAGAATGTGACTTGCTGGTTCAATTTTCATGAACGAGTTGTACACACTGACATAAAATGAATGAGCTTTACAATTATATAGAATATACATACCATCATCAGAATGAACAAAGCTACCAACAATAAAATCTAATCCGGCCAGTAATAATATTAATAAAAGAATAAATTGTAACTTTATAACCCATTTCACACCGGCTACATTTATTACACTTAAAAGCAAAACGGCTGCACAACCTAATCCTCTTTCAACCCATTTATAACCAGCATATCCTATTGAACCAGCAATTGATTCACCAAAACCAAGTACATTTAAAGCACATCCCACTGCCTAAAAAATTTTCAAATATATAATAAAAGTTTTCAAACCAGAAATAAATAAAAAGTTTATTTAATTTTTAAATATTACAGCTAACAAATCTACACCCCCCCCCCCTTAAAAAATTAATATTACCACTTCTTATCATACAGGTTTACCTATTTTGCAAAATGTCTTTCACTGAAAAAGCGCGTTATGATCCTTTTCGGTTTTAAAAATAAACATTTCGAACAAAACTTGTTAGTATTAGAAATAACTAATTTAATTTTTTCTTGAATCTCTTACCGTTTTCAAAATAAAATTTACGATGGAGATGAATAGTTGGATTAATTACCATGAAACTACATTCTACAAAAGGTTGTGTCCAAGTTAATTTTCGTCATAAATGCAACTCAAGGACTTAGGAATATAAACGTACACATCAAAATTTTATAAGACAAATTATGGCGTCAAATAACATTACGTTGACCTCTTTACACTTAAACTGTTTTAGATAGGTCATTATGCAGTTTTTATACTCAAAATAATTCGTGAAATTTGAATCGTATAAGGTCTGTCGGATCACATTCGACGCGATTCTTTATCTTTTGAAATGTTGATAACATTTTTTTTTTTGCGACGTAAGTTTTTTTGTTTTTTGGATATCTATTGGCATCTTTGAACACATATCCTCTAATTATTTAATATATGTTTAATTATGTTAGCGAGTTCCCGGAAAGAAATGCAGCTATTGTTTTTGCACCGATATATATATATAATATATAAATATAATTTATATATATATATATATATATATATATATATATATATATATAATTTTAATGCTGGATATTTTTAAATTTTTAACATCTATTAGGTAGGGTTGGTGGACATTTGAAGAAATCTACGAAATTCTATCATCGGTGCAAAAACAATAGCTGCATTTCTTTCCGGGAACTCGCTAACATAATTAAACATATATTAAATAATTAGAGGATATGTGTTCCAAGATGCCAATAGATATCAAAAAAACAAAAAAACTTACGTCGCAAAAAAAAAATGTTATCAACATTTCAAAAGATAAAGAATCGCGTCGAATGTGATCCGACAGACCTTATACGATTCAAATTTCACGAATTATTTTGAGTATAAAAACTGCATATATATATATGTATATATATATATATGTATATATATATATATATATATATATATATATATATATATATATATTGAAATGAAATTTGGTATTTAAGGCGATTTTGGTTATTGAAAAGTTTGTTAATGGGTAAAATCGAACAAGGGTAAAGGTATAGAGGGAAGGGGAAAATTAAAATTTGTCATATCTCCTTTAATATTGAAAAAATCGAAAAAATGCATAAGAACTAAAGTTGTAGAAAATTAGTTTTACTATAATTTTGTTTCCAATAATTTTTTGTTACACTAATATTTACAGAAATCTTTACAATTTAAGATCGAAAGTTAATATTTTAAATATCTATGTACACATTAGAGCTTGAGAAAAATGATAAGGTAACTAATTTTGTAGCAAACATGATTTTCTACAACTTTACTCCTCATTTTTCAATTGTTCTAATATTAAGAGATATTTAATATTTTGTGTTTTTTTTCTCTCTATTCCCTCTTTCCCCTTGACCTATGGCATTTATTAATAAAATTGACCTTACAAATACCAAAATCATACCAGATACGACATTTAATTTTGATTAAAGATTAAAATTGTGACCGCTAGAGAGTGATTTATGTATTCTAAGTAAATTCGCTAGGTAAGTAATTTTTTTAAATTTGACTTTGATGTGTAGAGAACAAATTTAAACATTAGTTCAAATTGTACGGTTTTAGGAATCCTTATGTTTCTAAAAAACTATTTTGAAGTATAGAACTACGATGTCTAAGAATGGCAGTTTACACCTATTTCCATCTTCTGAACTGTAACATTGAGTGGATGTTATTAAAATTTTTTTAATTGTTTCTATTTCTAACTAATAGCAAAAATGTTAGTCATATATCTGAAGATTCAATCGTAGAATATTTCATAACAAGTTTAGTTTGGATCTGTTTTCTTAAAGCATTAAGGTAACCAAAAAAATTGATATTTAATACTAAGACTATCTCTTTTCAAACCGGCCAAGTAGCCGAGCGGTCTAACGCGCTCTGTCTACTTGGGACTGGGAGGTTATGGGATCGAATCTCGACATCGGCCGTTTGCCAATTATTTTAAAAAAAAAGCGGTTAATTGACTAAACTGTCGGCGTATGGACAAGACCGATGTAACCGGCTATGCTTGTGAAGGTTTTCTGCAGTTTCCTTCACGAACTCCAAATGAATATCGGCACAGTTCCAATCAAAGTCGGCTGCAGCCGCACAACCTACAAGTTCCTAGCCTACGCATAAAAGTTCCTTCCACTCCACTCATATCCTTAGGCATCACACTGGACCTTATGTTCAAAGTGTGTCCCGTCCAGGACAGCCGCTACAATCGATCTATCTGTCTCTTTTCAAACAAGTTGTGTTGAAATTTTCTATACGAAAATCTATTAATCTATGTCATAACTCTGTAAGTATTCTAACACCATACATTTAAAATATTTTGAGTTTTTTTGGTCATAATTTTATGGTATACCACTTTTTGATGGACCACTCTGCCTGGGATATAAAAATTGGGATATATAAACTATTAACTTATTTTGTTCCATTTGGCCGATTATGATGTATTGAGAATATTATTTAAATATCATATGATTTAAGTATATACATTTTTGAATATTTTACTCACTATAACAAAATTTTAAATAAATTTACCTGGCCAAAACAATATAGAAGACCTAATGAGCCTCCAAATCTAGATCCAAGAACATGTGCTACCAAAAAATATACTCCACCACTTTCTACACGACATCGTTCACAAATTCCAATGGCCACAAATTCCAATGGCAGATAAAACTGATACTAGTGCAATACATACTAAAAAAAAGTTCATAAATAATTAATAATG
Source organism: Nineta flava (assembly GCA_963920215.1). NCBI lineage: Eukaryota > Metazoa > Arthropoda > Insecta > Neuroptera > Chrysopidae > Nineta > Nineta flava. The sequence continues at coordinate 31,172,880 of OY986046.1, read as the reverse complement.
TATTAATTTATCATGACATATACAGAGGGACGCAAAAGTAGTAAGAACGGAAAAAAAGATGATTACAAAAGCAGATATTTATTTTGTAACTTGTTAATTAAAACAGAATTTCCGGAGTTTAATGAATTCATTAATGCCATAATTTATTATCGAATATTATCCTTAAGTTGTTTTAGTGCTTGCGGGTTTTTAATTTAAATTCTCGCTATAAGGTAGATCTCAAAGAATAATGATGTTGCAAAAGTGCTATATCAGAACTGGCAATAAGTTGAGCTGTACTATCCCATTCAAGCCAATAGCCCTAGGTTCGCTGTTTATAATATAATAACGTTCGTTGTTTACGGTTTTTTCTCGTTCGTTCTCATTTTGATAAAAGAAAGGACTATTAGGGACCTTTCATAAATTATTTGTGCAAATATTCGGCGGAATATTTCAAGAAAAATACTGACGAAGGTGATGGGAGTGATGAAATATATACTGAAAAAGAGCATAAATGTGTGAACGTAATAATTTTATTTTAATTTACAAGTTATAAAAGCAATGCCTGCTTTCGTTTTCATCTTGTTTTTTCGTTTTATATGGGATACCTAGTATTGCAGTTACCCTGAATCATAACTAAAGAAATAAAATGATGAAGAAAGTTTAAACACGTAGTTTAGGTTGCGATCTATAAATGTAGCATTTATTTTGAGTATGGCCCTCATGGTTCGTACCTAGATCTTTCCTGTATTTAAAAAAAAAAAAACTCTGAAACAACAAAGTACCCAATGATCGAAAAATATCATGAGAAGAGGGGAAGAAAGGGGGATAAAAATGATTTTCTCGTCTCGTTGAATCGGTGTTTTTAATTTATTACCAGATTTATTTGATTTTTTTTTTCAAAATTAGGCTCCGTTTATGAAATATTCAACGTAAAATGAAGCGTTTAAATGAGTTGCATGTTTAAAGTTATTATTGTTTGCGGTTAATCCCTAAAAGACATATTATGAAATGAACCAATACAATTCATGCTTTTAGTTTGTGATCAATGGCCATTGTTTACATGTCTACATAATCTTACTTTATGCTTAGTTCGAACTCACTTGACCAGTCTTTTCCACCAAATTAACCACTAAATTCAAAATAGTTATAATACTATATTAATATAAAATTAAATCGCAGCCATTACACCTTTTCTAAAGAAATACGTTCATTAACCAATTTTAATTCACATTTTAGTCTAATTTTACGTCCAAAAATTTTGAATCCTACTTCGTTTTTTAAATAGCCTCATTTCAAATATGTTACTACCAATTTCGGTATAATGTATTTATGATTTCAGCAAAAAATGTAAGAGACCATTTTGATTCACAAAGTTTTCGACATATTTGGAAAAAAATTATATTTTATCACCTTACCAACACTCATAATTGTTTAAGAAAGCCCACCTCTCTTAAAATGACTGTTCTTGTGGTATAAAAGAACTGTTTGATGGGCAGATTTTAGAGCCCTCTAGACACTTCGGACCCACTAGAGATTTAGATCAAAGGAACCCATCGGAGTGAATTCGACAGGCTAGTAGTTATGCCACTGTGCATAACTACAGCTAGACCATTCAAGTGTATTTGATTATGTTTAGCATCTAAGAAGTGTGGTGGATCTTTTCAACGGACACTACCGACTGTAGTAGGTTTTTCATAACTTGAGAATCTCCGATGACTTCATTTATAGATCGCGCAAGGAAGATGACGAAATTTCCATTAATATCATACATAACTGTAGAAGTTTACAAGGAACCAGGTACAAATTGGAATATACGAAGTTATTTACAAATTGGAATATACGGGCATTCTACGTGGCAGTTGGTCTCGATAAAATGATGCAATTTTAATTACGTTTAACAGAACGCACCACCAAGTAGCAGCGTAACCATTAGAAGACCAGTTGCAATCAAGAAGAGCGCCCGCAGGTACCAATATTATTCATCAATATAAAATAACAGGGTTGTCACAAAAAAAAATGATTTTAAAATTATCTAATAATTCCTGGTTTTTTATACCCAGTATTATGTAAATACTTATATATTGATAAACCTACAAGAATTAGTAATGTATCACAATCGTGTGTAGACAATATAATTGTAAATAAATTCACAAACATTGAAATTAAACAGTTAGAACCAATATCTGATCATAATATAATTATTGCTAACATATCTATTGTTAGAAAACTTTTAAAAACATACAAAACTTATAGACCAAATCGGGAGGAGAATGTAGAAACTTTTATATGACAACTTCAAATGGTAAATTGGAACAGTGTATTCAAAAGTAGCACAGTAAACGATGCTTATTACGAATTTCATGAACTTTTCACACATTATTACGAACTTTGTTTCCCGGAAAGAAATATAAAAAACACACAAAATCTCAGGAATATCTGGATAACTAAGGGTATTAGAAAATCTGCATATACAAAGCGAAAAATGTATGAGAAAATTCAGCACCGTAAGCGTCAAAAGCTCAATACAACTGAAATGGCTATTCAGTATAAAAAATTTAATAACATCTTCAAAAAAGTTATACGGCAAGCCAAAATATTATCAAACGATGAATATATACAAAAAGTCCCAAGTCAATCGAAAGCAACTTGGAATGTGATAAAAACTCTGTCAAATGAAAATGAACAAGCTAAAATGACAACAATATGAACCAATGAAGGACATTTAACAACTAACCACTCCAATAAAAATTACAAATATTTTCAATAAATACTACGTAAATATAACTGTCAAATCAAAAAAAATTTCAAGTACTCCAACATCAATTGACTTATTGTCCAAAAACCCAAATAATATATTTTTTGATCCAACTGATTCAGAGGAAATCCTGGATATAATGAGAAAATTAAAAAACAAGAAATCAACAGGCTGGGACAACAGGCTGGGACAACATATCAACCAAAGTTATCAAAGAAGAGGCGGTACTTATTGTAAGTCCATTGGTGTATATTATAAACTTATTTCTAGAAACTGGTGAATTTCCTGAGTTACTCAAAAAAGCAGTTGTGAAACCACTTTACAAGGAAGGAGACAAACATCAAAAAGAAAATTACAGACCAATTTCCCTGTCAAATATTTCGAAAATATTTGAAAAAATAATTTCCAACAGGCTATTATGTTTTTTGAAAAAATTCTCCATTCTACTACATGAGCAGCATGGTTTCAGACCAAAAAAAATAGTATTGAAAAAGCAATTTTTGAGTGCATAAATTTTCTGACAGATTCATTCTTATGACTTAAGTAAAGCGTTCGATTGTGTAAACCATCAATGTTTGTTTGATAAGCAGGCTTATGGGGTTCGAGTTATCCCATTAAAATTGTTCAGATCATACTTGAGTAATAGACAACAGTGTGTACAAGTTCCAGCTCTTTGTCATAACATACAATCCTTCGTGAAATCCACATGGAAAACAACCAGAAAAGGTGTCCCATAAGAAGGATCCATTCTCGGACCGTTAATTTTCATCATTTTCACAAATGATTTTCCTATGTGTACGCAATATGAAAGTCTCATGTACGCGGATGACACGACAATCCTAATACAAGCCGATGATGATAATCAGTTAGCTAGAGAAATAGATCAAACGCTGAAATCAGCGAAAAAATGGTATGAAGCCAACAGGCTGGCATTCAATATGAGCAAGACCACACTTAAACGACAAGAAACGTACGGCGCTGCGACTAACCAATAAACATAGATAATAATACAATTAAAGTCGAAAAATCTATAAAATTTCTTGGAGTTACAATCGACAATCAACTTTCCTGGAAGCAACATGTACAAGGATTGTGTAAAGAACTAAGTAAGGTGACATATTTGTTTCGTCAGATGAGAACAATTGCTTCAAAGGATGTTATTCTAAAAGCATACTACGCATTTATCCACTCGACTGAACTATGGGATAATTTTCTGGGGAAACTCCGCAAAAGTTAATCAAGTATTGATGAAACACAAGTACATTATTCGAACAATTGAAAATATAAACCCAACTGAAAGTTGCAACCACACTTCCAAAAGCTAAACATCCTAACCGTTACTAGTATTTTCATTATAGAATGTGAAATGTTCTATGGAAGAAATGAGAATCTATTTACTAACAGAAGTCACATACATGAGTACGACACTCGAAACATATTCAAAAAATACAAAGTAACTTAGAGGCAGTTAATTGCGGATTTAATAATACAATCACAAAAATCTACAATTGTCTACCGGGTACCTTGCTATCATTAAACAACACAAATTCAATTGGCACCATACACACTCAGCAATTATTTTAAACATAAGTTTAATGACTTTTAATGACATGTTTTATGCTCATTGAGTAAATTTTATTGTATATATAAAGAATTTGCAAAATAAATGTTATTATTATTATTATTAAATATACAGGGTATATTAAGTTCAGTTCCGACTTTGTAACGCTTGAAAATACTGGTCGCAGAAAAATATTTTTGTTATAAGTGTGCATAAAATGACCTAATTAGTCCATATCGGCATGTCCGTCCGTCTGTCTGAAAATTTTTTGTGTGTTCTAGAGCAAAAAAGTAAAGTCACATTCGTTAATGGACAAAATCGGACCATGTTTGGGCCAAACTACCTATCTTTGAAACCGTAAGAGATACAACAAAAATTTAATAACAAAAAATCTTTTAAAATAAACAACTTTTGTTTGAAAAATTTTCCCATAAACTAAGTATATACTGGGTATTCAAACAATAAACTCAGTAGATGTTACATTACTTGTTTTCCAGTTAAGTTTGACATACTTTTTCCTGATTTTAGAATTTTATTCGTATCATAAAGATATTTAAGATTTTGATTATACTTGCATTATCCATAATTAAATCCGGTAAAAAATTTATAAAATTTTAAAAGACATGTGGTAGAGAGTCAACTAAGCTTAAAAACGGGGTTTCAGGCAGGTTGCTCGGAGCCGCAATTTTTTTTTTTACATCGATTCATCTTGACGTCCTGAATATGACCCTAAATTTTTACGGTCCGACTCGTGACGGAACAGGGTCAAAATTGAATTCGTTTATAACAAAAAAGCGTTATTTCTTGATTGATTAATATCAGGGTAAAAACTATTGCACTTCGACCCTATGGTCCATTGTGCTCCCCCTTCTACCTCAGTCTGACGACACTCGCTTCTCCCATATGTTGGCAATAGCCAGGAGCTTGCTATCAGGTCCCCCCGAAGGTTCATATATTCGGGGTGAGATGCACCGAATATCCTGTATCTGTTGTAACCCAGAGGTTCGCAGTCAAAGATAATGTGGCTGGATGTTTCTTCCTCCTCGCCACACAATCTGCGCATAATATTAATGGACCCGTTATGGAGTCCCATTGTGTGCAGATGCTTCCGCGTGGGATAATGCCCGGTAATCCTCCGCAGTTGCATCCTGTTCAGCCTCAGTGTATCGAGAGATAAACTCTTTGTTGCACTCTGAAGCAGTACCTTCCCGAGCACTTGCCGCGATACTTTTTCCGAGTGATCACGGTGTTTAGCATTTGACCACTCGTTGATCACTTGTTTACATGCAATCTTTAGAATTTCTAAAATAGGCTCTGGGCCTATGAATGGCATTCCGACTCCCTTCTTTGCTAAGTTATCCGCTTTTTGTTTCCTTCCGATACCCAGATCAATTTAACATTGTTCCGTTTTGCCAGTTTTAGAAGTTCCTCCAGACAATCCTTGACTACCCTTGAGGTGACCTCAGTTCCAGACAAGGCTTTTAAAGCAGCTTGACTGTCCGACAGAATACATACGTTCTGGTTTATGTAGCCTCTACGTAGGTTCTCAAGCGTTTTTTATTATCTTTTTTAAAACTAAAAATTTTAAAAATGACATAGAATATTATTCAATTCTATAAAAAAAAGAAAACAAATGAGCCTATGAACAATAAAATCGGTTTATTAGAATTCGAGAAAAAAATTTCCAAAGTTCAAAATTACCAAAGTTAATAATGTGTCAAATTTTAGCGCTTAAAAAAATTAGGTCCCCGAAAATTAATAAAATACCATATCACCTATTTTTATAAATAAAAAGGGTGCAAGTCATGTTACATGAATAAATCTTTTTTTAAATGAAACGTTTTAAAAATATCTATAAAATGAAAAATATTTGTTTAACTGTATTTTTACCCATTATTTTCCAATTTGTTTATAACGCGCTATAAACAAATTTAAAAAAAAAAAAAAAAACTAGTTAAGAAATTATTTAAATAAACTTTATTTTCTTTTAACTTAATATTTTTTATAGATCTTTAATTAAAAAAAAAAAAACAACAATACGTTAACTTTTAATAGATCATGTTTTACCTTTTGCTAATTTACTTATAAACAAATTAATATTTTTAGATTTAATAAGCCTTAATCGAAAGCTTAAACACTTACCTATCTAACTATAAACTCAAAAAAATTGTCCGACAAATATGGTTTATTTCTTAAAGAAAACCAGGATAAAATCTGTGGGTATTTAATTAGAAAATAATAATTTTATAATTTATTTACAGATTCATCGATTTCATCAAAAATAGACAGAATGATTGTTTAATCAACCACTATATATCTTCATTTCTAATGGCCATATGGAGGTTAGAGGTACAGTAAGCACCTGCCTGAAAATGCTAATTTGACTATAGTAATGTTCAACTATGCTTATTTGAATAATTTATTTGATTTTAAATAAATTAAAGATATTATTTAAAAAATATGAAATTTCAAGTTGTCTCAATTAAATTCCCTGATACATTTCGAAATTATCTGATATTTCCCGAAATTACCTGATATTTCCGGTTTTCCAGTTTTGTGGCCACCCTGAATAAAAAATTAGTATACAGCGTACGTTCAGTAATCAAAGATAAAACAGGAATAGACAAATTTTAATCCAAATTTAAATTAACTTAAACGGGAGCTATGAATTAAACCGCCTTAGGTTTTACGATACATATTATTGCGTATGTACTATATCTTAATTACCTGTACATATCACGATTACAACAGCACATAAAATCCCAGTTTCACCGACAATCCATCCGCTTCGCAAAAACACAATAACACCAAATATATTTATTAAACAAGAAGTGAACACACCATCCCATGTACCAAACAGTATTGGTTGTGATATAAAAAAATTTGAACGCCACCAAGGTACATCACCCTAAACCAATAAATTAAAGTTTTATGTATGTTTAAGTAAACTTCCTTTTAATATATAAATATTAACACTGATTTCCATTCTAGAGTCTGAAAGAACTTAGAACCTTTTGAAAACTGTGTAGACCTATGAAATTTACAATCGTCAATGTTACGAACAATTAGTAAATGTAGACAAAATACACCATAGACTCAATAAGCAAACTTTTCTTAAAATAGCGAAATTCAATATTGGGCGTTCTTTAGGTATTTGAAAGCTCGAGTTTGTTAATGAGCAATAAGATTTAATATTAACAAAATGGAAAATTTGCCAAAAGTTGTAGAAAATAAACGCTTTTCGACAAAGTCCATATTCAACATATTTATAGAGATATTGGTAATTTGCTACTTTTCATAAAAATAATCTACGGTATTTTTTTTTTCTAACTTGACATATTTTAGTGAGAATATAAGAAAATCCACCCATTAAAAGATGTATGATCACAGATAGACGATTCCATGCCAAATCGCCCATGATTGAATGTGACCATTTCAGATTTATTGAAAATTTGACTCTTTGAGCCCCTGAGTTTGAATCTTTTTTTTTTTAAATTCCATATTTAATAAGTTTTGAAATTATAAAATCTAGAGAACTATTTAATTCGATATACTTCTTGACTAAATTTGGAAAAAATAAAATACATTTTAGATGTTCCAAAATAACTTTGGCCAAAACTTATAAATTAAAAAAGAAAATAACAACTGAATTTATTGCTTAAATACATAGTATATACTGAGTTTATTATCAATGCGTGAACTATTTATTATACTTTTTACACACGCATAAATGTATAAAAAGACAAAGCAGTTATCAAGGTGCTATATACACATATGTTTTTGTAATCTAGATTAATAACAGATGTTTGAGCTGAAAAAGTGGCAAAACTATTCAGGTTATGAAAAAAAGTTTCCAACAATAATTTATTGTTAACAAAAGAAACATTTTTTGTCTCAAAATTTTTCTTTTATCTCTTACGATTTTAAAGATAGATATTTTATTAACTCCATGCGTACAAGATCGAACCTAGTAAGAGGGTTTAGTCTACTATTTTCTTTACCGAACAAACTATGAAATTAGAACTATTATAACAGACAAAACATACCGCCACGTGACTTTTGTTACCCAAAAAACAAGTGAAAATACGAAAATAATTCAGTCCAGAGATTTGAATAAGGTCGGGTAACCAAAACGTCGAATCGAGCATGTTTCTTGCAGTTATTAAACTTTTATTAAATTCTAATGAACTTTATTACATTGCAATTTATAAATATAGTCAACCCAAACATTTCAGAAAACAATAGGCATTTATTGACATTATAATGTCGACAAATTGTTGACAACAGTTTCATTCGAATATGAATCATGTATCCCAAACATGTAGTTTTTACACAAATACAGATGTTAACAAAATAAGATACAAAGTCTTTAATTGTATTCTCAAACTTACTTTCTAATAAAAAACGATTTGTTGCAAATAAACTAACCTTTCAACCTTTTTTTTAACAAAATAAACACGCCAATATTGTAAAATAAAACGTGTCTTTTGATCTCAATTTTACGAGAAGTAACACTTATAAATAATTATTTCAAAATTTTATAATGAATGTTATGTTCAATACAGCTGTTAGTTAATATCGAAAATGTTCAAGTCATTTGTGGTTTAGAAATGTTAACATTATAACGTATTATTAAGTTTAATTATTAACCTGTTCTTCAGCAAATAATTCATTAGCACCAGAGGCATGATGTCCACCAGCAGCATACTCATATTCATTACCCAAATCTACAAACCCACTCAAATTACTTCTTGGTCTTGATGCATTTTCACTACCCAAACCAAATCTTGACCAATCCACAGCATTTCTATTTGCATTACGCGTATTTCCTTCATTTGGCGATTCCATGATTTAAGAAACATTAAAATAAATAATATAGTCTTAATAACAAAAATATTACAATATATTCTTCTACGTAGTTTATGTAAAAAAAAATTAACGAATAAAATTACAGATAAGATAATAAGTTTGATAACAACAGCATTGCTTTTTATTTGATTCTAAGAAGTTAAGGGAGTTTACATCCCACATTTAAAAAATATACATTTCAATAAAATATTAATTAATTATTTTTCAAAACTTAATTGTATTTGACATTTGAAAAATATAATAAGAGATGACCAACATTATAAATATAAATATTCACATCACTGACCTCTATATCATGAAGAATAGATACATTAGGAGATTGAACGACATAGGCAAATCGTCTGTTTTTGTGTCCTCAAAAACGTGTAGAGATCATAGTTATTATTTTCGCCACTAGCGGCAGTGCGAATCTGCCCGTACGGAATTATTATTATTATTACAAATAAAAATTGTAAGTATAAAAATTGTTTAATTTTATAAATGTGAAAAAATGGGACGATGTTGTAAAGGGAAAGCATAGATATACTGTTATATATCTATGAGTGGAAGGTTGTTTAAGGTTAGGAATGCGTGTCTGCATTTACGAAAGGAATATGGTCTGTAATTACCGGTTGTCATCTTCATTCTTTATCTAATATATGTTAGTATTGTAAACATATATTTGTAATTATTAATTGCAATTATCACTATGATTATTCATCTTTTAATTTATTGCAGATTATTAAGAATTCTCTATTATTAATATTTATTTAATTATTACTTGATAATCGAAAACAATTTTTTATTATCTATAAAACTAAGACTTCTTATTAACTGAATGAAAGTGATTTCTTGGCGCCTACATTTAAACATTTAAATTCCGTACGGCACTGACACCAGTGACCCCTACTGATAAAAGATAGTTACACCAATTCTTGACCGTTTTTTTAACATTACGTTCGCTCTCCTAATATATCTATTCTTCATGTCTATATAAACTGGACAAGTTATCCTATATTACGCCATTTATCCATATATGTAATACTCCTATATGGACAGTTTCTATAAGTGGAAGCTGTCCCAGCCTGCGCTTGCGCAGCATGGACCATGTCTCGAAGGATGGTGAGAATCAATATAATCGGCACCCTAACCTCCATAATATAGAAGAAGAACTATCTCCATGTTATAAAAAGTGTCCCCTAAATAGAAGAAAATTGAGATGGCGCTGGTGTACTGTAATACCAATTTTTTAAAGAAATTAAAAGTAGATATCAAAAGTAGACAAGGACAGGCTAACATCCATTAAAATGCCAAGCCATTAAAATGAGTATTTTCCTTAAGAGGCCAATTCAAAATTAATAAGATGGAAAATAAAATTACTCGACTATAATTTTAATATAGACCATAAACCTGGTAAAATAAACACCAATGTAGACGCATTATCTTGAATTCAAATAAATAATTTAAGTAGCAATAGTACCCAACATTCAGCCGAAGAAAACCTTAATCCCGGGATTCGAATATCCGAACGAGCATTGAATGAGTTTTCACAACAAATAATAATTAAATTAGGAACAAAAACTGAAAGAAAACTAACTAAATTATTTAAAACAAGACAACATATTGTATTGACAATACCAAAAATAGACGAATCCATAGCTATTAACATTTTAAAGACAGAAATGGATAACAATAAACAAAATGCTATCTATACAGAAGACAATATCTTCAACATAGTTCAAAGCGCATATGTAAAACATTTTGATTCGAAATTAAAAATCATTCGGTGTACTAAATTCTTACAGGATGTTGAAAAAATAGATGACCAAACGAAACTGATAAAAGACTATCACGAGTTATCAATCCATCGTGGGATTGATGAAACACTGAACCATCTTAAAAGGCTATATTATTTTGACAATATGAAATCAAAGATTCAAAAATATATAAATAATTGTGATATCTGTTAAATAAACAAATATGAAAGGCATCCACTAAAAATCAAATTGACACAAACACAACAGGCAAACAAACCATTTGAAATATTACACATAGATATATTTCATGTAGATAATACAAATAATCTAACTATCATAGATAAATTTAGTAAATATGGAGAAGCTACGGTTATGAAAGCTAGAAATTCTAAATACGCTCTAGATGCACTTAGACATTATTTATCAAGGCACGGTATCCCTGATCTTATAATTCATGACCCCGGAATGGAATTTGAAGGCAATGATTTTAAAGATTTTCTGAATCTTTATAATATTCGTAACCACACTACTTGTGCTAGTAACTCAACCGGCAACTCACCAGTTGAACGATTTCATTCAACCTTAGTAGAATTAATAACTATACTAAAAAATACTCATAAAAATCTAACAATAGTAGAGCAATTAGATATGGCTTTGTTAACTTATAATAATGCCATACATTCAAGTACCAAGCTTACACCTTTCGAAGTTATAAAGGGAATCAGAGATAATCAAATCTTAAAACCAACTACAAATAATATACGTTCTATTTATGCTAATAAACATGCTGAGGAAACAGAACGATAAATTAAAAGAAAGATTGGAAGTCCGAAACAAAGACCGAATTGATCCTCCAGATTTAACAGTAGGTGAAAATGTTTTTGTAAAACAAAATAGCACCCAAATATACAAAAGACAAAGTAATAAAAATAATGGTAAAACTCTTAAAGTTAAAAATATCCAGAAAGTACAAAAATATCATAAAGGGAAAATTAAAGTGAGAAAAAAATAATCAGTTCCAGATTATTGTTGCTGGACAGAAAATTACTTACAACGACATTAGCAGTACTCAAGGACTATTCGCATTGAATTTAGGGACCATAAAACTAATCAATCACTATAATAATTTAATTCACATAGTTAATATTAACCCATTAATTGAATCAGCTTACCAAATTAAACAAACTTTATTACACAAAAGCTAATCTCCTCACTAACCCCATGACAGATACAACAATTCAATTAGCTAGACAAAACGTTATTTCTTAACATATTTTGAGTTATAACGAATTGAAATTAACCAAAACTGAGTTAGATAAACATATTAATTTAATAAACGTAGAACATATATACGAGTTATTAGAATTGAAAGCGTACTTTAACGATTCGAACATTATATTCGTAGTACAAATCCCCATATTCAATTCAGCAAACTTTACTTTAACGACTATATATCCTATACCCACAAATCATAGTAAAATAAATCCTGAAACTAATTTAATCCTACATAATCCTAACGAATATTCATTTATGAGAGATGATGATTACAAAAGAATAGAACAAGACTACATTTGTTATCCAACGCAACTGAATGACAGAAAACGCAGTACATGCGAAATGGAAATACTGGAAAATCATATTGGACACTGCATTTACGAGCATACAGAGGAAATGAATATTATAATAGAACTAGTTACTAATCATTTTATAATTTTTACAAACACTGAATTAAATATTAGTTCGTCATGTGGAAAGAACATTACCAATTGTTGGTAAACTTCATATTTCCCTGAATCAATGTTATATGGATATCAATGGTATACGATATGGAACATTGGAAACTACATATACTAACATCGAAGTGGAACAAATATTATTTAATAAAATAAACATCACATATAAACAGCCTGATATTGGAATGGACAAACTAGTTTACTACGACTTATGGCAAATAAATTTTATAAACATCCCATAACATGGTCAAATGAATCAAAACACACAAGCTGTGCCAGTACCTGCAGTTAATCGAACTCAATTAGAAATGGTTGGAATCCCGATACCAAAGCTTTACGTTGATCGAACTACCCTGTAAAAGGCAGTAGTTCTTTCTTAGAAGGGAGGAATTACACTTTCTGTATTAATTATCTATTTTTAATATATTTAATGTTACATTTTATCATATAATCAATATTTCAAAATCAAGTTCAAAGTTCATATAGATTAGAATATTTAAGTTTATTTTAAATATTTTAAAACTATTTCTCATAACGATAATTTTATACTATCTCTCCTAGACGGTCAAAGGTGGCGTAGTTCACAGTTCACTAAGATTGTACAGAAGGGTGGTTTAAATAACACATTTCTTAATTATTATTCAGTAGTTTGATACTATATATAAACCAAACTTTTGTAAGGACAGATCAGACTTGTTATATCGTTCTTTGACATATGTTCGGATCGAAGGATAATTTTGTTTCAATAAAATATTTATTATTGTTAATATTTTAATTGTTGTTACTTAAAATTTGTACGACTGTAAAGCAAATTGTAAATTAAAATTAAATAAATATATTTTTATTTAAAATATCTGGTCTACAAGATATTAATCGCTGTCATCATCGTCATCGTTGGTTTCGGTGTGCGGTGTTCGTGCACTGTCACAACATTACTTGTCGGCCACGTCATCTGGCCAACATTGTCTTCGTTGAAGACGTTTAATTGGCGGTCTCGTGCATCCATGCTGGGAGTGGTCGAGGGGAGCTGAGGGTGGGCCTCAGTTTCTCCGAGATCTGATGTGAGCTTGATCTGCCGAGGCAGGGTGGGCGGGACTTAGCCACCAGCCACGTCGGTCCTTGGTAGGATAGTGTGCAATGGATGCAAAGATCGGAATCTGCATTGCTTGCAGAGTACTGGGGTAGGACTATTAAAGTCCGAGGGTAAACTCGTCCCGGCTATTCCAGCCCACCCCTTTGCACACGATGGCTGGTATTATTTTAATTTTATGGAAATCACAAACACCCAAAAACTAACGGAAATGCCACCATCCGTAAAAGGATGCCCGGGCGGCATCCCGGTTTTAGGGTACCAAACCTCCCTAAAGATAAAAGGAAATTCCGCGGGAACTTGGCATTGCTTGCAGGTTCCCAAAGGCAAAGTATTGTTAGGTATTTTTTGATTAAGAGAAAGGGTGATTCAAGCAACTTTAAGTCGGTAAGCCCTTTTTAATAGCGAAGAAATTGTACGAGGCTGTGGAACGTCTTAAAGACGTTAAAAAAGTTAACAACGGGTTGTTGGTCGAGACTTTCGGCGACAAAGCTATAAATGAAAAGCTTCTATGTCTGAAGATTTTAGGCGATCATGAGGTGGAGGTGTCGCCCCATGGAACTTTAAATAGTTCCCAGGGGGTGATCTTTTGCAGAGACCTCATGATTTGCTCCATCGAAGACATAGTCGATAATTTGTCCGACCAGGGAGTAATTGAGGCCCGCAGGGTTAAGTGGAGGCAGGATGGTGAGTTGAAAGACTCACCTCTCCTCCAACTTACCTTCAGTAAAATTGATTTGCCAGCAATCATTGACGCTGGCATTCACAAGAAAATCCCCGTGCGTCCGTACATTCCAGCACCGATGCGATGCTATCGGTGTCAAAGATACGGGCACACGGCAGGTAGATGTGAAAGGCCTCAAATTTGTGTCTGCGGGGAGCCATTGCACGAAGGAAGACCGTGCAATGAGCCTATAACATGCGTTAACAGTGGGGGTAGTCACTCGGCAAAGTCGAGGAACTGCCTCAAACACAAAGAGGAGATGGCTATCCAGAAAATGAGAGTCCTGGATAAGCTCACATATCCTGAGGCGCGAAGGAGGGTAATGGGCTCCGGCCCTCGCTTCCAGCCTGCTGTCTCCTATGCCCGCGTCTCAGCTACTCCCGCCCCTTCAGCTGACGCTTCAACTTTGGCTAAAGAGCTCGCTCCGCTGATGATGAAAATCATCAGCGAGTTTTTAAATAAAAAAGTGACGGCCAAGTGTCAGCAGGACAGCGAAAATCATCAAAACAACGCAGGAGGGACCCATAGAGAGACCCTGAAGACTGACATGAGAGTTTCGGAGGTGGCAAACAGTAAGCCCACCTCAGAAGAGAAAAGGATGGAGGTGGATCGTGAAAAGACTCCACCTCCATCTTCATCACGGGATGAGCCGGCTCAGCAGGTGGAGCTGAGCTCACCGAAGCTGAAGACGTCCAGGCCTCCAGCTTCAACATCGCCGGGAGGCAGCCCAGCGCACAAGCTGCGCTCGAGTAGCCTCCCGGATCGTCAAAAAAGGGTCATCGTCTCCTACAGGGTGACGTCGGAGACGGATTCAGATTCCGTCACTTTCTCCGACAAGGAGACGACCAGAAGGGATAAAAGAGGCTGGCCCAAGGGGAAACCCAGGAAGTGATCCCAGAACTTCCTGGGGCAACCCATCCTAGCCAATAGAAATGGTAAATATATTACAGTGGAATTGCAGTGGTATTAAACAACGCTACTGTGAGCTAAACATGCTTCTGGATGGGCATACACCTTTGTGTGTATGTGTACAAGAAACACAACTTAGACCGGCGGAGACATATACCCTGAAGGGTTATATCATCCGCCGGCGAGTAATATTAATAAGGCAGGGCCTATCTTACCAGGCCCTTCGCCTTGACACCCCCTCTACAAGCTATAGCTGTTAGAATATACGGAACGCTCGAACTCACAGTATGCACAATCTATCTGCCGGACTTCGATTGGAGTATCGAGGATCTGGCACGTTTAACCTTGCAACTTCCACAACCATTTCTGATGCTAGGTGATTTTAATGCTCACAGTCAATTGTGGGGTGTGAGCATAGAGACGCACGTGGGAGACTCATCGAAAGTTTTTTGGATGACTCAAACACGTTTCTTTTAAATACCGGTGAGAAAACACGATTAAACGCCAGAACTGGTGAGATATCAGCAATTGATCTGACACTATGCTCACCGGCCCTGGCTCATCGACTGGAATGGATGGTACTTCCTGATCCTTGTGGGAGTGACCATCTACCCATCAAAATTTCTCATAACTCACCGATGTGTCCACATCCTACTTCACCGAGATGGCGTCTTCGTCGAGCCAACTGGGACACTATCATGGAAAGTTTTCAAGTTCCCACGTAGGGGGGAGACATAGAAGAGGATGTGTGCAAAATAATTTCCAAAGTCATTGAAGCAGCTACACACGCTATAAGTAAGTCTTCCGGCATTCCACCTAAGAGAAAAGTTCCCTGGTGGAATGATGTCGTGAGAGTAGTGGTTATAGAGAAAATGAGGGCGTTTAACAAACTGAAAAAACGCCCTACGCAGGAAAATTTAATAGCCTTTAAAAGAAAAAGATTTATAACAATCAAAATTATACGAGATCAGAAAAGGCTATCTTGGGAGCAATATGTTTCGGCCATCAATACCTCCACGCCATCTTCGGAGGTATGGGGGAGGGTAAATGCAATTTCGGGGAAACTTTCCTCATCACCGGCGTCTGACCTCCTCAATTTGGATGGCCAAGTCATATCATATCAGGGCATCAACGAAGTAGTGCATTCTGCAGAAAGTGTTGGCTTTCGGTTCTCCACAATTAAAACTAAAGTGGTCCATTTCTGTAGAAAACGCAAGGCACATCCTGATCCGATCCTTTACTGGAACTTGTTTTTGACAAGAAATTAACGTGGCGTCCACACCTCCAATCCCTGGCAGCTAGTTGTCGTAAGGCAATGAATTTGCTTAAGGGATTGTCTGGTACATCTTGGGCTGCGGACCGGGAGATGCTACTGCGGCTCTATTCATCGCTGGTTCTGTCCAAAAAGGATTATGGCTGTGCAGTATTCTCCTCCGCCCGGATGTCAGCGCTCAAAATCCTAGATCCTATTCACCACGCAGGCATTAGACTTGCTACAGGAGCCTTTCGAACAAGTCCCTCTATGAATCTATGTGTAGAGTCGGGATTGCCCCCATTGAGGATTAGGCGTGAGCGCCTGCTCCTCAATTATGTCGCGGGGGTATGGGCTAAGCCCAATCATGTCAACTTCCCGGCTCTCTTCAGAAAATCCAGATTTCTGAGAAGACTCTATGAGAGACGTGCCACGGTCACTAGACCTTTGGCCGTTCGAACGCAGGAGCATTTAGAGAGTCTTAATTTCGAATTCGCTCAGGTACTTTCTTATAGTTTTCATGAAGTACCGCCTTGGCTGATCCCAAAAGTAAGGTGCCGCCTTGACCTGGCTGGTCTCCGTAAAGAAGAGACCAGCTCCCAGTTCTATCGGACCTGCTTCCAACAGCTTATTAGCGAATACAATGACTCTCTGTGCGTGTATACGGATGGATCTAAAACCGTTTCTGGTGTGGGGAGTGCTATTGCCATTGGCAATAGCTCACACACTTGGTCGCTCTCCCCCACAGGCATCCGTATACACTGCTGAATTATATGCAATTTTGCAAGCCCTGCGATATTGTGAAGAGTTTTCGAACCTTCACAATACATTACTTATTTGTTCCGACTCGTTGAGCGCGCTGCAAGCACCTTTTTTTTTTTAAAGGGACCCTCTGGTGCAAAACATCCAAGCGATACTCCACGTGCTCCAGCACACGTCTATCGTTTTTGTATGGACGCCTGAGCACGTGGGTATACATGGGAATGAGGTGGTTGATGAAGCTGCGCGGGTCGCCCAGAGGACCTGAAAGTGTGCATACGATTCAAAATTAATGAAAAATGGCAGCGTGAGTGGAACAACCTCACGGAAAAGCTCAAACAGGTCAAGCCAAGCACCTGTAAATCTGAGCCGTAGCGAGAGTGTGGTCCTTACACGATTGCGAATGGGCCACACTCAAATCTCGCATGCATATCTTCTCTGCGGCCAGGACAGTGCAAACCGTGAGGCATATTGTTGAGGAATGTGTAGTCTTTGAACCTTTACGGCAAAGACTACGGTTTCGAAAAAATGTAGCACGAGCATTATCATATAATGCGAGCTCCGTGAAGAGGATGATTACATTTTTAAATGAATCTCACTTTCTACGGAGACTCTAGGGCAACAAACATATCTTATTTTAAAAAAGTCGTCTCTTTTGTATGTTTTTTAGGTACAGCCTCGTACGATTTTATCTTCTTTTTAAATGTTTTGTGTATTTAAATTATTTATTGATTTTATCTGTGATATTGTGGGCCCTTTACACCCACAATATCACATTTTATTACACATAGTTTATAAGTTTTATTATTTTTACTGTAATAGTGTGGGCTCTTTACAGCCACACTTTTACACGTTGTTGTATTTTTTAGTTTTTAAAACTTTTTATTATTATCTAGTTTTTAAGTTTTAAATTTTTTTTTATATTGTTATGTAGTTTTTTAAGTATTTTTATTTGTTGCAGTGAAGGTCTTTTACACCTTTACTGTGACGTTGTTATTTTGTTGTTGTTGTTGTTTATATTTTATTGTTATTTTTTGTATATATTTTATATTTGGTTATTTTTTTCCTACCTAGTCAATTCATTTGACTAGGTAGTGTTGTGATATTTTGTGATTTGTTATGTTTTGTTTTTGTTATTTTTAACCTGCGGGGGGGGGGGGGCTAATGAGCAAGTTCTCGAAGCCCCAAAAAGGGGGTTGGGTTTATTGGGTAGTCTGGCTGGCCAGGAGTCCCACACTCCCAATGCGTCAATGTATTTCCCACCTCCCTGCCGCAAAAAAAAAATGATCACATTCAAAATGGCATTCAATATAACTACCTCCGGTTGACAGCTTCACTTCGTTGTACAGTAACTATCTTCGGAGCAAGTCCACCTTCTCACAAGCGCCATTGTGGCCATCCACTGAAACTTAATTTTACATATGAGATAGTTCTCCTTCTATACTCTAACATCCATAATATATGCATTTATCTCAATTGAAGCGCTTCCGAACACTATGTAAAAGGAAACCGATCGGGATAGGGGTTTCTGCTGTTTTCGCGTACTCAAAAAAGCGTACAGATTACAGTTTATTAATGCCTAACAGACGGCAGTTGTGTTGCGGAGATCCCTTTTTGCTCCTTGACAATTTCAAATCCTTGTATTTATTATGGAGGTTATAATAAAATTTATAATAAAAAATTTAATTAATTTATAATTAAATTTATAAAATTTTTAATAAAATAAATTTTTTTAATAATATTAAGTGGTTAATGAATTCGTACAGAGTTATTTAACAAAGAAAATAATGAAGTGTTGTGTAGTAATAGGTAGTAAGAGTGGTAGAAAATCGGGACGAAAAAAATTAATAATTATTAATAATAAATATAATATAGACTAATTGTTATGTGATGTATCCACTTTATGTTTTTTTTACATTTTTTGAATTTGAGGGGACCTCCGCGACAATGTCGCCGTCTACAGTCTGTATCCAGTTTTAATGCTACATTACGATCGTTCTTCTTTTAACCTATAGATATTTAGCACCCCATGTTAAGTTATTGCAATTTTTTTTTCACAATCGTTTGATGGTCTATGATGGCCTATTTTTATCGTTTGATCGTCCTTCATTTATTCAAACAACAAAAAAAAAAAAAAAATTGGTTAATTATTTTTTTACTTAGCACCCCTTTTTTTTGCAAAATTCCATTTTTATATATATTTTGATTTTAAAATGTTTGTTGGTTAATGATAGTTAATTAATTTTACTCTATTACTTATTGAATTAGTATATAATAAAACCTATTTTGACAAAATGGAAACCCGACTTCAAAAATTAAATATTCTATAACAAAAAATGCACTAAAAAGTAAAAAAATAATTGCATATTCTTGTTCCAATTTTAGTTCACCTAAGCAAAAATTATTAAATATATATGTACAATTATTGTTATTTGTGGAGTCGGTGTCAGCATGGAGAAATTCACATAACTTTTGGACACCGCCTCCAAAAATAACAATAATTGTACAAATATATTTAAAATTTGC
Source organism: Nineta flava (assembly GCA_963920215.1). Taxonomy (NCBI): domain Eukaryota; kingdom Metazoa; phylum Arthropoda; class Insecta; order Neuroptera; family Chrysopidae; genus Nineta; species Nineta flava. Next base: position 31,152,984 of record OY986046.1, on the reverse strand, counting down.
TTAGGTGAACTAAAATTGGCACAAGAATATGCAATTATTTTTTTACTTTTGAGTGCATTTTTTGTTATATAATATTTGATTTTTGAAGTCGGGTTTCCATTTTGGCTTTTTAGTGACTTTGAAGTTCTATAACTGATTTTATTTGTCTAACACATTTTTTTTTTTTTTTTTAATATTTAGTGCAATTTTTTATAACAGATTTTCAATTTTTTTTACAAGCATTTTGTTTTTATTTTGTAAAAATTTTTTTTTTTGGGGTCGGTTTTTTTTGTAAAAAATTTTTTTGAAGTCGGTTTTTAAAAAACTTTTCTTATTTTCCCATTATGAATGAGTATATCCTCTCAAAAAAAAAAAAAAATTTCGCAGAAATCGGTTATCACATATAAAATGAGGGTTTTCCTCGATTTTCCGGGGATCATCAGAATGCGATTTGGAGACAATGGGACCAATCGAAAATCAAACTCTTTAAAACAAAAAAAAAATTTAAAATCGGTTAATAAATGATGGAGTTCTGAGGTAACAAACATAAAAAAAAAAAAATACAGACGAATTGAGAACCATCCTCCTTTTTGAAGTCGGGTTAAAAATAGTTCCTTTCTTCTTACATTCATTACCTACGACCCATAAGAATCACCTCTCTGAACTTGGCGCCAAAAAGTTAATTTTTAATATTTATATTAAAAAATTGTTTGTTCGTCACTTGTTCTTAAGTCAGTTGAGTTATATTAAGTGTAGAATCAAAAAATTAAATTAAAATACAGATGAAAAATAATAAAATTGAAAAATAAATATTGTACAGTCCCGTTTAATAAAATTGAACTGACCTGAAATGTTAATTTTCTTACATTTCATAAAACTCCTCACTTTAGTTACTCTCTTAATCGTTTTAGTTCAGCTGTGGCTCCTTGCATTATTTTTGGTTTTAGGTTACTGTCTTTTGTAGATAATGGAGATCTGGTTATTCTGCTGTACAGACGTTGGTTTGGTGAACCTAAAATATCATTTCTTGGTGTATTTCTCCAATTTAATAAAGCAAGTTGAACATCGGACTTGTCAATACTACATTTTTTTAATATGTTCTTGGCTACTTGAACTGCTTTTTCGGCGAGCCCATTGCCTTGATGATGATGTAGACTGGATGTGACATGGTTAAATTTCCACTCTTTTTGAAAGATCTTGAATTCTCTAGACATGTATTGGTCTGGTATTCCATGTACAGCAAACCATCTTTTCAGTTGTTCTATAACTTCATACGAAGACTAACCTTTTAGCTGTTGAAGTGTATATATCCATAGTTGCTGTCACAGATTACGAGGTAAGTTTTTCCTTTTAATTCAAATAGATCAGATGCAACTATTTGCCATGGAAGTGTAGGAATCTTTTTAACTAGCACTATATCTTTAATATTGTCTTTTTGTGTTTGTTCACAGACAGAGCAGGTTTTAACTAGTTTTATGATGTCCTCATATTGTCCCTTCCAGTAGAGAATTTGTCGAGCTCTTGTTAAACAGCTGTGTATACCTGCATGTCCTTGATGAATATTCTTAAGCATGTGATTTTGGTACTACAATTTTGTTTCCTTTGAAAATTATTCCTTTGAGATAGCTCAATTCTTCTTTAAAGTTAAAATGGAATTGTAGTTCTGTGGGACGTTCACTGACTTTTTCTGGAAATCCTTGTATTATTGTCTGCAGTAGTAACTGTAAATATGGATCTTCCTTTGTAGCTGTAATTAACTCCTCTTTTGCGTCAAGTGACATAGGTAGTATTACTGTAACTTTCAAATTTTCTTCTTGTTCATATTTCAGATTAGATGCATCGCAGTCTCGACTGAGAAAGTCTGCTAAGGGTATTTCTGTGCCTTTTTTAAATATGACTTTTGGTGCGCATGGTGCAAGATTGAATATTATGCGTTGCAATCTCGCTGGAGCAGATTGTATGTTTTTCTTGAAGATTGTCTCAAGTGGCTTATGGTCTGATTCCACTGTCAGTTCTTTACCATAAACATATTCGTGAAACCTCTTACATCCAAACTGTATAGCGAAGCGTCTTTTTCAATCTGTGGATAATTCTCTTCAGACTTGGTTAACGCTCTTGCTCCATAGGCTATTGGTTGTCCTTCTTGAAGAAGTGCAGTGCCAAGATTTTTTGAACTTGCGTCTACGCTTAATGTTACAGGTTTGTTTACATCATATAGTCTCAATACTGGAGGACTTTGAAGAACTTGTTTTATTTTGTTCAAAGCTTCTTCGTGATGAATTTCCCATAAAAAGCTTGTATTTTTGTGTAACAAATCTCTCAGTGGGTTTGTTAGGTCAGACATTTTCGGAATAAATTTATTTAGGTATGCGATCATTCCTAGTAGTCTCTGTAGCTCTGTTTTATTCATTGGTGTCTTCATTGCCTGTGTAGCTTCTACTTTTTCTAGGTTTGCTTCTAGTCCGTCTGCTGAAACAATGTGCCCCAGGGATTTTATTCTTTCTTTGAAGCCTGATTTCTTTAGTGTTTCTATGTCTTTACTAACGGTTTTTTGTAGTTCTTCTCTACATTTTGCACATATAAAAATGTCATCGATTGATACTCGTACATTTTTAAATTTACTGAGCAAATTTGTTAAAATTTCTTGGAATATTTCAGGTGCTGATGATACTCCAAACGGAAGTTTCTGGAAAGAATATCTTCCCCATGGGGTAGCGAATGTTAATATTTTTTGTGTCCTTTCTGAAAGTTTAATTTGCCAGAACCCTTTTGTGCAATCTAATAATGCAAAGAATTTAGAACCTTTAATATCAGCTGAAATTTCCCCTATTGTAGTAAGTGGAAAATGACGTATCAGTATGTTTTTGTTTACATCTGATGGATCTATACAGATTCTTATTTTGCCTTTTTGTCTTACAATTACCATAAGACTTACAGCAGGGGTAGGCTCTGTTTCTGGTTTTATGAGTCTAATTTCACCATTCTGTCAAGATCTTGCTTTACCTCATCTCTTATAGTATGTGGAATTCTTCTTGACGGTTTGATTTCAAATTTTGGGTTCTCGGTTAGGTCAATATCATACTCATAATCTTTATAACAGCCTAAACCTTCGAAGATGTCTCCGGCACTTATAGCTGATATGTATACCTCATCTTCAGAACTATTTGAGGTTTCTTCTACTGTATTCACTCTATTTTTCTGTTTGGGATGTTTCTTCATAGTGCGGCACATATTGGAAAAATGACCATTTCTATTGCACTTAGTACACGGTTTGTTAAATGCTGGACATTCTCTGCATTTATGGTTTGTACCACATCTCTTGCAGTCAAAATATTCATTTTGTTTATTTTTGACACCTTTATTTCTCACTGCTAATACTTTATCTGCTTTATTTTTACCTTCGAACTCGTCTAGTTCTTTGGAAGCTTGTTCACTAGTTTTACATATTGTTATAGCTTTGGTCAAGTTTAGTTTATCTTCTGTTAAAAATTTCTCTCTTACTTGATTCGATCGGATTCCAAACACTATCTTGTCTTTTAGCATTTCGTCGAGTAAATTGTCAAATTCGCATTTGCTTGCCTGAGTTTTTATTCTGGTTATAAATCTCTTTTTATTCTGGTTATCTCGTTAAATTGTTCATCTTCGTTTTGTACAATTTTGAAAAATATATATCTTTCAAACGATATATTTGTTTTGGTGCGAAGTACTCTTTAAACTTGTCTTTAATGACTTGTATTTTTGTCTGCGTCGCAAAGGTTAAAACTGTTGTATATTTCGATCGCTTCTGAGCCTATCACTGCCATAAATGTTGCTGCCTAGACTTCGGCTGGATTTTGTCTAGTTGAACAGCGATTGCATACCACTCAAACCGTTGTAACCACTTTTTCCAGCACGTTGATTTGTCCGAGTCAATTTGTAGGTTAGCTGGCGGCTTTATTCCAGATACTGCGTCGTTCGTAGCCATTTTACAACTTTCTCGTTGTAATTATTGGTTTAATTATGATTTTAAAGAAAATAAGTAAGCGGTTAATGTGACATTCGAAAACTATATTTAGAATGACATTTCAATAATAATACACAAGTTTTACACTAGGTGTCTATACTTTACAGGAGGTGTACAAGGTATTGATCATTGAAATCGAAAGAATTATAAAGAAATAATAATAAAATACAAAAATTAGTTTTATTTGTTTAAATAAGCTTATAGTAACTCGATTGTGTGATTTGGCAACGTTGCGTTTCTTAAATTTAAGTAAGATTTCAAAATTTAGTACTCATTAAAATTTTCCATTATTGAAATATTTAAGATTTAAAAAATTTGTATTTATGCTATGCGTGTATCATAAATTTAATATCATTAAACTGTAACAAATAAAATAAAAACAATATTTATTTTTAAATAATCGCCATTCTAAAAGTTGAAGGAGTTACATTCTACATGATATGCACACAATTTCCACACCACCTGTGAGCTAGTGTACTTTTTAGCGCGTTTTTTTAACGTGGTTTTCCCGGTAGGCCTACTTCACGATGTGTTATGACGGAGTTTTATGGGAAAATACTGTATTTACTGCATGATGATTATTGATTTTGATATTGATATTGGTCAGCGTTTCCCAAACATTTTTGACCGTGGCCCGCTACGAGGTTTTAAAATTTTTCACGACCAACTTTATAAAACCATTTATTTACAAAAGAAATTTTATTTTTTAATGAAAATCAAGTTATTTGTTTGTTTATTTCATACATAAAAATTGCAAAATAATTATATAAAAAATAAAAGTAATTAAAAAATTAACAATTATATTCATTTGTAACTTTAGTAAATGCAGTAAACTTTGTTTCCACATATTTTGTCCTTAGTGCGAAGAATGATGTTGTTTGTCATCACATAACAATTTCAAATTAGGAGGTAATGATGTTAATTTTATTCTCAAATTGGATTCGACATCCAATCTGTTTCGATACTTATTTTTTAAGTACACCAAGGCTGAGAAGTGATGACAAAAGATATTAAAAATGGTATCGCTTTTTCGCTTACGCTTGGATACTACTGTACCGGAGAAGGTAATATTTTGAATGATGAATTCGCAGCAAACATGCTTGGGACAACAGGTAATGTGCGTGCGCGGGAAGGGGATGACCTAGCAACGTCAGCAGCACAACGCGCAGGCGCGGGCGATAAAGCTATATGAAAGAGTACAAATACCGACTTTGCCACTATTCCTAGTCTCTAAATAATGAGGTAAACGTTTATTGGTGACATCCATTCCGAGTTTTATTAAGTCATTTAGAATTCCACTGGAAGACCAACATTGTTCATGAAATGGTTTAAAAGCTTGAAGTTGAAAAATATTAATTTTGATCTAAAGTCAAAACGAAAAACAAAAAATATTGTTGATTCCTTACAAAAACAAATCTTAAATTTTAAATATTTTAATTTTAATTTAAGTATGCAGCTTGTATTTTAAAATACACCAATCTGCAAACAATGTATAGTGCATCTATCACTGTCTATGTACAGTTAACAGTATACCATTGATACTCTACTACTGTACAGGCAGACGTCAAAAGACCACCAAAGACTGATCTTATGACAAATGTCTGTGGTGATAACATATCAAAACCGCCTCCGATTGTAATGCAGAACAAAGTAAACCATATCATAGTACACTACATATAGACAGCGATAGATACACTATACATTATTTGCAGATTGGGTGTATTTTTTAAAATTATTTAAAAAATAATTTAAATTAATTTATAAAGTAAACAAATATGAAAAAAATTATTAGCCCCGCGTAAGAGCAACAAGGATGTTATCTGTGCGCATAAGAGTAACAAGAACACTAAATGGCTAGCACCATATAGCAAGAAACGCATAAGAGCATCCTTGTCACTCTCACATAATATTCCCTATATACCGCCATTGACCAACAAGGACACTGTTATATGAAAAGATCACGTGCGTTACAGCTGACAACGTAAAGCAAAAACGCGTAAGAGCATCCTTGTCACTCACATAATATTCCCTATATGTTGCTGTTCAGTAATAAATACACTCTTATACGCGAAGACTCATAGTATTTGGAAGGAAAACCGCTGACAACATATAGGAAATAACGGATAAGAGTGTCTCTGTTACTGTAACGCTCGATTCCCTATATGCTGCCACAAAATATACAGACCTTTCTCATAAGAGCTTCCTTATCGCACAGTGGCAACCAGTCGCCGGCTTTCGCCGCTAAGGTGTCGCTCTTTTTCAGCGTCCAAAACTTGCCTCATGTTTAAGTATAGGCATGAGCGATCTCTCTACTAATCTCTGGTTAGACTCATGAAGATAATAATCTCCTCTCTTATATAGAGGTCAGTGATTCACATATATTCATTTCCATATGGAATAATATTTATAATGGTGTGTTCGGCAGAACTAAGAAGTAAGAAATCTTAGTAAGATAGAATAAATAAAATTTTGTTCTGAGCATCTGAGTTAGCGAGTTTTGGCCTGGACACACTTTCTTTTGCTTCTTAATCAGTGTTGCCAGATCTCCCGTTTAACAGTAGATCTACTGCTTTGTTAGTATATCTACCTTTTTTTTAAATAAATAAATTGTCAGATCCGATTTCTTAAAAAGCGGTAGATCCACCAAAATACAGCGGTAGATTCAAAAAGTGAAAATTCCAATTTAAATAGTTTGAAATAAATTCTTTTATTCAGAATAATTAAAATTATATTACATTAGTATTTAATATATTATAGAATTTTTTTTCTTCAAATATTAAATAATATTAATTCTTTGTATTTATCATATATTGCATTACTTATTGTTTAAAATCCCATTATAAAATAATACCTTAAAGTAATTACAGAACCATATTCCATTATTTCAAATAATGGAATATGGTCTTTAATGACTTATTTTGTATTTGTACGACTGGGGAGTTTGAAATTTATTATTATTATAAAAAATTTCAAAAAATGGCACAAATTCAAAAATTTTTTTATTTTCTAAAAAAATAAAAAAAAAACGGTATAACGGTAGAAATACTAAAAAAGCGGTAGATCTACCGTTAAACGGAATAACTGGCAACACTGCCCGTGACGTAGATTCTAAGTAAAATGGCGGCATAAGAAAAGTTTCTTGGTAAGTATAAAGTGTGCCGGCCAACGACTAAGTTAATCTGACTATCTTACTAAGATTACTAACTTCTTAGTTCGGCCGAACAGCTCCAATGTTTACGTCATAGATAATAGATTGAGTTAGTTTCACTGACCTCTATATAACTGGGCTAGTATGCTTATGGATATAAACGTGAAATAACGGCTCCAACTTAATAATAGTCAGCGCGGCGTCAACCAGCCAAGGTACTAAAACTATAAGTAGAGTGGAAATATATGTGACAGCCACGCATACACGGACACATTCTTATCCACACACATGCCGCGCTGAAACCAAATTTAGTTCCTCGGCTAGTTGAGGAGAGCTGTAATTGGGAATAATGGAGTAACAGGATAATCTGTCCAGTTCTTTAGAGTTCAGTGGTTGGTTTAGTAGAAACAAGACCTCCATAATGATGAAATTATGCATTTTTTCTGCGCCCAATCGTTTGGTGGTGATTGGTAGAGTAATTAAAATGTTTGGTGTTCAACAGTTTTGTCTAAATTAATGAATTCGAATTGGACCGTTGAGGTGGCCGACGAATTTCTTATTTCCAGCTATATAGGTTTTTGATTGCTTCAACCGATGCAGTATTGTTTGGTGGTGATTGGTGGAGCAATTAAAACGTTTGGTACTCAACAGTGTTGTTTAAGTTGATGAATTAAAATTGGACTGTAAAACTGGGCGACAAATTTTTTATTCCACCTATATAGGTTTTTTAATGGATCAACCGATGCAGTATCGTTTGACGGTGATTGGTGGACCAATTAAAATGTTTGGTGGTCGGTAATTAGTTAAAATAATTAAGAAAAACGTTTTCTCCTAGTTGGTGGGGATGAGGTGTTTGGTGACGTGAGCGTCGCTGGACAAATATATACTTTATATCATTCAATATCTTTGGAATTTGTTATACGGCGAAACGTTGCTTTTCTCGTCAAAATTAATCACATTTGAGTAGAAATCTCGTACAGTAGCGCACTTGAACTCCAAAAATCTGGCTATCACTGAAAGCGCTAATCAAAACGAAAAAATGAAAAGAGAACGAGATATTTCTGACTACACACACAAAATATGTAATAAGACAATGACCGGCCTAATAAGGCCTTTAAATTATTCCGACTTGATGGCCCAAGAAGACTGGTGGGGTGTGGCTTCAAATGACAAAAACCCAGTACATCTCTTCCAGTGACAATTTAACTGAAGTTTGCACCTTTTACAAAGACTCAGGATTTCTCGAGATGGTCGGAAAGCATGGCAGAAAGTCCATCGCGTCAAACTGAGACTGAGATTTAAAACGAAAGTCACTGCTTCAAACAAATACACTTGCTCTAACGTATCTAGAGATACTTAATAGCTATATGAATGAGGAAGGAAAATCGAAAAAGTTGGCAAGCGAGTACTACAAATCATATCCGGAAATTTGACAGGTCAGCCTGTTTACAGAGAAAAAGAAAAAAATCTCATTTACTGTACAGTGGCAGAAATTTACGTGCCCGCTGGATTCACTCGTGCATATTATTATGATGAGTATTTGACGAACTTTCGGTGCATATCCCAGTGATTACGAAGTGGGGATTGTTCGGGGTGTATTTATCAACATTATGGATAGCATTATCTAGCTCCAAATCATAAAATCATTGGGAACGATTTTGGAAAGATAGAAAAAGCACTTAAATTTCACTCATATTTGTGCAATTTCCGGTTCCAAAAATGCAAAGAGACATTAATACATATAAACAGCTAAACTATCATATCATAATTGAAAATACCAACGGCCCTCCGTCTTTCAGTAGATGATAATTCATGGATCACCTACAGATCAGTTCATTTGTTAGCTGCTCTATATATTTGTTTTGTACTAAAGAATGGCGATTTTAATGAAAAATTTAGGATGTACGAGCACTGAAGCTTCAAAAAGATTAAGGCTTGATTTTTTGTTTACATGTAGTTGAAATGCATATAAATCAATTATGTGGGCTACGGGGGTCTTGAATTAATTATTTAATGTTAAAGTTTTAATGCATGGCTCTTATGGAGAAATCCATATTTATACACATATTTTGAAAATTTTTACTTTGAATAAAATAAGACGAATAAAAAAAAACTACGCAATAGAAAATAGAAATATTTAAAAAGAGATTGATCCAATAAAATTCCGGTATGATGGGCCTAAAAAAAGATATTTAAGAAAATAACTGAGATTTCGGGAAAATTTCTGTCGGCGGTAGCTTAATTACCCGAAATTTAAGGTTTTTTTCTTAAATATCTTTTTTGTCAGACCCGGTATGACGGGCCTATATTAAATTTTAATTTTAACTTACGACACAAATAATAGACATTATTGTGGACATTTATGAATGTACTATATAAGATTTTGAAGAATTTTATAAATGGACTATACACCCGCACTTGTACATCCTTAATGGAGAACATATACCTATACTATGTACGTTACATTTATACGATGCTATCTGTTGGAATAGTGCTCATATCTATTGTGATTAATAAAATATATATGTACTCTATGATATTATATAACTTCCATATATGTAATACTCCTATATGGACAGTTTCTATAAGTGGAAGCTATTCCAACATCACTGTGCCGATTACATTTATTCTCTTTCTCCTCAGAGTGCCCAATTCTGTTCTGCGCAGACGCAAGTATGCGCAGCCTGGACAATGTGTTCCGGAGGCGAGAGAGAATAAATATAATCAGCACCATAATGTTGGGACATTTTTTCCTATACTAACTGTTCATATAATGAGTATTACATATATGATAAATTCACTGTTAACTATTAATTTGTAATTAAGACTTATAACCAATTACTTTATACCTATATACATGGAGACTAGACAAGGAGATCGAGCTCAAGCGGGAGAATTGACAAAATTTGTCAACGTAATGGTAGAAGTTATATTTAATTTTTGTGCCACTAGCGTCGCTAGTTTTCCTTTTGCACCGAAGTGAACATAGTTTAATAAAAAGGAATGTAGTATATATTTGTCATTTTGTTAGACTTATTATTAATAAATAAAAGTTTAATTTAATATCTGATTCCTCTCCTAGGCATGGTAGGATCTTGTAGGTGGTGGAGAATCTTAAGTGCATCGATGAAGGGCTATGATACGCCGTCGGTAACTATGTTATTGGCAGAAATGCCCATGCGGGCAGGACAGCCTTGAGAAACACGACCAAGAAACCATGCAAAACTCATGCTACGGTGCCAGGCATTGTGCCTAAAGATCTAGCCGAAGGCAAGGGCAGCAGGGTTAAATGCTGTCATAAACAATCTCTTTGGAGCAACTGGCGAATTCCACTGTATAAATTCCCTCCCCATCAAGAGCCCAATGGGGTAGTAGATGGCCCGATTTACTCGTGGGACCAAAACGGTTAAGAACAGTAAAACTGATAATAACTCTGGGGCTCAAATCCCCTCAAAAAGTAAATCAGCCGAGGCCGCGAAAGCTAACCTCGCCGAGACCCAAAAATCTGCAGGTGCATCCAGCCTAGCAGGAAATTTAGATGATAAACTCCAGAATCCCTTCCTGAAGGTGGAAAGGAAAAATCTTTCGGGTGCAGCCCGAAGAAAAGCAGCCGAAGAGAAAGACAGGGCTAAGGAGAAACTGATTCCTTCGATAAAGAGGAAAATCCGGACAATAAACCCTACAGCCCTGTTTTTCTCAGAAACAGTGATATCTGTGGGGTCCAATTCAGGGAATCAACTCTTGGAAAACCCAGAGGAAAAGAGGTCGAGATCTGAAGATGGGACTGCAAGTCCAAAACAGATCTAGAAAAAACATAGAAAGGGGGAACAGGAAAGTGCTATAAATACCTTTGCTGAAACCGCCTCAACAACAAAGATGTGCATTGCATTGTGGGGGTATCCTGAGGTCAAAATGACTCAGGAACAATACGAAAGGGTGCAACTCTCGATGCTACTAACCCTCATTAGCCAAGAGCTCTTTGAGGGACCACAGTATCGGGGTTGCCACCTGGACAGGTGGGCCCTCGTTGTGCAGTACATAGGCACAACAGCCATAAACTGGCTCATAGAGAACGTTCGGAATATCAGGCCATGGGAGGGAGTGGAACTTGTCACCGGGGATGCAAGAGCCCTGATGAACACATCAAACGTTCTGCTGTATGCTCCCCGGATCTACAACTCTGTTGAAACCGGCAAAATAATCAAAACACACCATCGTGATGGAAGTGAGTGCAGCGGATCTGGGGTTGGTTCAGGACCGAGGGTTTAAATTATACCTCGGGTTTGGTCAAGTCAACCTTAGACCACTGAGAACATCAGAGGGAAAAAAGAATGTCAGATCTTTGGATGTTTCAGGTAAACCTCCAGCAGAGTATGGAGGCCTCCGCTGTCTTCTGTCAAAATGTGCTGAGAAGGGAAATTTCCATAGCTCTGGTCCAGGAACCTTGAGGTGTGAACCATAAGATTCTCACATTAGGAGATACTAGAGGACAAATTATTTACGATAAAACCTCAGAGAGAACTAGAACTAGATTTGGGTAAGTTTCTACGTATCATTTCGACACCAGGCCAAGGAATGACAACTTAGAGTACTCTATTCAGCATGGGACACATATTGTTAAAATAATTAGAACATGTCTGCCTGTTTATGCCAACAAAACACTAATGGCTCTAAATGAGATATTTTGTTTAATTTTCACCATTGTCAAAATAACTGTCTCTCACAGATAAGATTTTTTATTTGCTGGAGCATCTAAAGCCAATTCACTAACACAAGACACCAATGTTTCTAAAAGTTCAATTGTTTGAATACCCGTAAAAGTGAATAAGTACATATCACACTGAGTAAATCCAAGAGGGTTAACTGCTATGAAACTAATTTTTCCTCTTTCTATATAGGAAGAAAAGTCACTTCAGTACACTTTTCCGAGGGTTCTTCGCCACAAAGAATGTCAGCTAAGCTCCTATCTTCTCGAGGGCTATTGTTTCTGTAGTTCACTAAATTGACTTGCATCGATAAAGTCTTAACATGATGATGACAACTTTAATCAGATACATTATTGTCCTCAAGTCCATCTTCAATATCAATTTTTTCATTCTCAATAAGCAGTCCAAAATCTTCTTTTGATGCTACTATTTTCCTGTGTCTGAAATCAGCCCTATTTTCTGGAGCAAATGTCTTTATTTTTTTGAACAATGACAGGTACTTCTTTATCATAGCTCGCTCCTTTTAGGTAAATTCCGAGACGGTATGACATAAGGAAACAACTTGTGCCTTTTAGAATCTGGAAAAATAAACACAATCTAATTGCCTGATGAAAAACTTGCCTTAGCCGCTGCAAATGTATAGGCATTTAGCGTGAATTTAATAGCGGTTGGAGTGCTAATTTGTTTTGTATACCTACTATACTTTTTTATGGATAGAGAACATAATTAAATAAATTACTTATAAAATACATGTGGATAGAATATACAACAAAACAATGAAACCATAATTAAACTTACTGTTTCGGACATAGTCCGAAGACTGAAATGACGAGAACAAACTCTCATTGGTGGTGAAATCGGCTTGCCTATTCTTAAAGCAATTTTCCATTTATTCTGCATATTTACGTCTTTTGGAAACAAATGAAAACTTCTTCCTGAATCTCCATAAGCACTACATTGAAGAACACAGCAATATTTTCTATTTCTACTTTTATTAGCAACAGCTTTCTTCACATAATCGTGATCCATCATCATGTATAAGCCTATTTAACCTCAATTTCAATAACAAAGTATCGTTCTTAGACTGCTTGTAAATTTCGCCGCTAGGGGCGCGCGCAAAATCTTTCATCGCCAATACTGTCTCCACTGTCGCCAGTGCAAAAGGAACACTACTGACATCTTATTTTTCCCACCATTTGTTTACATGGAGTTCGGACTTCTTGTCTAGTCTACATGCCTTTATATATAAATATATTAATTCATTATATTAATCCTGTTAAAATATGATCAAGTTTATATTAGTAATTTATCCGACCAAAAACATAAATGTAAGAAAGGGCCGAGTTTTCGGGAAAATCCTTAATGTAATAGTTCCTTCTTAAAAAGTGATGATATGAGAGTAAGGACCGAGCTATTTACAAAGTAAATAGCTCGGTAAACTATTTACTAAAAGAATTAATGAGGGGTAAATTGATTAAATGTAAGAAATAATTTGGTTGAAATTTACTTCGTAAGTTTTTCCTTAGTGTGTTTTTAAAATTTTATATAACGCGGCAAGTTATTTTTTCTGATGATTTCAAATATTTTTAAACTTGAAACCCCGCAAACTCGGCCCTTTCCTACATGTTTTTGATGGGATATTCTACTATTGCTTTTTTTGTGATAGTACTTGGCTTGGATCAAAATTAATAAGATGAACTCGGCAAGATTTTTAACTCTAGATAGCGCAACATATGCTTGTTCACAGGAAAATATACAAGAACCTATATCCAAAACTGCCCTATCCAAACTTAACCCTTGACTTTTGTGAATAGCGATAGCGTAAGCAAGACAAATTGGAAATTGCTGACGATACAAAAACGCGTGATAAAAAACTTCAAATTTATTTTTAACTGGTTCCAAATCGTGTACCAAACCATGTGTAAATTTTATGTGAATTTTCTTAATTTTGTTTATGTCGTCAATATCTCGAAAGATTTGCTCCACATTACCAATTGAACCATTAACAAGTCCTAAACTGGCAGGTGGTAGTTGTAACAAATCTACAAATACCAAAATATGTTTTCCTCCAAACCAGCCATTTTCATTGTCAGAGGTATCAAATATTTCTATTAAACGTAAGTTAATATACATAAGAGTTATGTTGGATATCATTGACACTTCATCTATGGTTATAAGCTTCATGTTCGATAAATCAGCTCGTAAAACTTTTAAAACTTGATCTGAAAGAGGTTTATATTTAGGTGTAAATCCATGTTCAACTGGTAGTTGTAATAACCTATCGACAGTTAGCCTGTTAACATTAAACGCTGCAATCCCAGTGGGTGCAGTGACAGTCACAGTCTTTTTGAAATTTTTCGACACCCATTGTTTAATTGTATTTATCAGGTAACTTTTACCCGTACCCCCTGCACCACTCACGAAAAGCCTAGGAGTGTTCGAATTTTTGTCCAACGTTTCATGAATTTTATCAAATATACATTTTTGGTCTGTATTTAAATTATCAATCATTTCGTTTATTTCTTGATCCGATATATTTTTAATTAATCGAAAATCATCCATTGCATTAATTGCTTGTACTGGTTCAAATTCTATTGGATTATGTAGGAAAGGGCCGAGTTTGCGAGGTTTCAAGTTTTAAAATATTTGAAATCATCAGAAAAATAACTTGCCGCGTGATATAAAATTTTAAAAACATACTAAGGGAAAAATTACGAAATAAATTCAACCAAATTTTTTCTTACATTTAATCAATATAGCCCTCATTAATTTTTTTAGTAAATAGTTTACCGAGCTATTTAGTTTGTAAATAGCTCGGTCCTTACTCTCATATCATCACTTTTTAAGAAGGAACTATTACATTAAGGATTTTCCCGAAAACTCGGCCCTTTCTTACATTTAAGTTTTTGGTCGAATATCACTACTTTTTGAAAGGCTTAAATATACGAAGCCGAAGGCTTCGCACAAAAGGCTACATTTTTGCTTTTTGGAGGCGGTGTCAGGATAGAGAAATTAAAAAAATTTTGTCGTTTTTATTTCGAAAAATATTGTATTTATCAAAATTTTAATGTTCCACATAAAATTTATCCATCACATAAAATTTGGACATCGCCTCCAAAAATAACAATAATTGTACAAATATATTTAAAATTTGAACACTAAATTTGACACAAGAATATGCAATTATTTTTTACTTTTTACTGCATTATGGTTATAGAATATTTGACTCACTCTACTCGCAAAGGGGTTCCCCCCTTGACCCGTTGGCTCCGCGTCACAGACTATAACATTACATGAATTGAAAAAAAAGTTGAAAAAAATACTTACCAAAAAGTATATGCCATTGGAGAATTAATGGGGAGGGGGAATTTTTTTGGAAGCGGAATTTTTATGGGAGGAATTTTGAGGTTTTTTTTTGGGGGGGGGAGAGTATTTTTGGGGAGATGGGTTTAGGATGGAGGGTTTGGGGGGAATACGCATAGATAGATCTCACATTACCTATTTCAAGGGGTAGTGATGAAAAAAAACTAAGTTTTTCGAATTAACCGATTAATTTGCAGTAATTCTGCGTTGAATGCAAAAAAACGCATCTTTCTAGAATGTAAAGTCGTAAATGGGTGTTTTTTTATGGGCGTTTTTTCCATTTTCAAGGGGGTGGTGATGAAAAAATTAAATTTCATCGAATAAACCCATTAGTTTGAAGAAATTCTCCACCAAATGCAAAAAACCCCATCTTTCTACCATGAATAGAAGTTACAAGTGTAGTTTACGGGGTTGTTTTCCCGTTTTTTTAGGGAGTGGTGAGGAAAAATTTTAAGTTTTTCTAATTACTTTCTAATTTGTAGCTATTAAGCGTCGAATGGAAAAAACCGCATCTTTCTAGCATGTATAGAAGAAAAAGGGTGGTTTTAGGGGTGTTTTTCCCATTTGTGAATGGTTGCGATGGGAAAATTTACTATTATAAAATAATCCTGTTAATTTAATCCTGTTCCACGTTGAAAAAAAAACCCGGTCTTTCTAACATGAAAAGAAGTGAAAAGCGCAGTTTTAGGGGTGTTTTTCCTCTTTTTGGGGATTGCGATGTAGGTTAAGAAATTTTCGAGATTTTTTGGTAATTTGACTTTATTTCGAGTCGATCGGTGAAAATCCCATCTTTCTAACATGAATAGAAGTTGAAAAGGGTGCAATGAAGGTAGTGAAATTTTTCAAAGTATTCTGTTAACTTGACTTTATTTCGGGTCGATTGGTGAAAATTCCATCATTTCAGCATGTATAGAACTAAAAACGTAATTTTAGGGGGTGTTTTTTCGATTTTTCGGGAGGTTGCAATGGAAAATTTTAAATTTTTAAAAAAAACTTCCTAATTTGTAGCTATTTAGCATCAAATGCAAAAAACCGTATCTTTCTAGCATGTATAGAAGGAAAGGGGTTGTTTTACAGGTGTTTTTCCCAATTGAGAAGGGTTGTGATGGAAAAATTTACTTTTTTCAAATAATTTTGTTATCTTGAACCTGTTCCACGTCGAATGGAAAAACCCGATCTTTCTATCATGAATAGAAGTGAAAAGGTCCGTTTTAGGGATGTTTTTCCGATTTTCGGTGAGGTTGCGATGTAGGTAATGAAATTTTTCAAAATATTCTGTTAATTTGACGTTATTTCGAGTCGATTAGTGAAAATCCCATCTATCTAGCATGTATAGAACAGAAAAACGTAATTTTTGAGGATGTTTTTCCGATTTTCCGGGGGCGTTGCACTAAAAAAATTTACCAAGAAAGTTTACCAATTTTACTCGTCGGTTTGAAGCAATTTCACGTCGAATACAAAATCCGCACCATTCTAGCATGAATAGAAGTGAAAGGGGTCAGTTTTAGGGGTGTTTTTCCCATTTTTGGGGGTTGCGATGGAGGTAATGAAGTTTTCTGTTAATTTGACTTTATTTTGGGTCGATTGGTGAAAATTCCATCTTTTCAGCATGAATAGAAAAAGGATGGATTAGGGGGTTTTCTCATTTTTTTTTTGGGAGAAAGCGATGAAATTTTTTAAGTTTTTGAATAACCTTCTTAATATGTAGCTATTAAGCGTCAAATGCAAAGAACTGCATCTTTCTAGCATGTATACAAGAAAAGGGGTAGTTTTAGGGGTGTTTATCCCATTTGCGAAGGGTAACGATGAAAAATTTTACGTTTTTAAAATAATTCAATTATTTTAAAAATATTATTTTATAATTTTAACTCTATTATTTTCTGTTCCGCGTCGAATGAAAATAACGTGATCTTTCTAACATGAATAGAAGTGAAAATGGCAGTTTAAGGTGTTTTTTCATATTTTCGGGTAGGTGGGATGCGCGGGGGGATTGTAGGATTGCGATGCAGGTAATAAAATTTTTCAAAGTATTCTGTTAACTTGACTTTAGTTCGGGTCGATTGGAGAAACTCCCATCATTTCAGCATGTATAAAACTGATGAACGTAATTTTGGGGGCTGTCGATTTTCCGGGAGGTTGCAATAAAAAATACTAAGTTTTTCGAAATGACATCCTAATTTGTAGCTATAAAGGTATAGCTACATAAAATAAAACCGTATCTTTCTAGCATGTATAGAAGGAAAGGGGTTGTTTTACGGGAGTTTTTGCCAATTGCGAAGGGTTGTGATGGAAAAATTTACTTTTTTCAAATAATTATGTTATCTTGAACATGTTCCACGTCGAACGGAAAAACTCGATCTTTCTATCATGAATGGAAGTGAAAAGGTCCATTTTAAGGATGTTTTTCCCTATGTCGGAGGGGTTGTGATGTAGGTAATGAAATTTTTCAAAATATTCTGTTAATTTGACGTTATTTCGGGTCGATTAGTGAAAACCGCCATCTTTCTAGCATGTATAGAACAGAAAAACGTAATTTTGGAGGATGTTTTTCCGATTTTCCTTGGGGGTTGCACTGAAAAAATTGAAGTTTACCACATAATAAAACAACTAAATGGTAAATTTGAAAAAATTTCTTTTATGAAAAATTTTAACAATGAGTGTTCTTCGAAGTATTCTTAACTAATGATTACAATTTAACATACAAAATACATTTATAGGAAATATCCAACCAATCAGAAAGGAGGCGGATATACATCAACGAATCAGATGGTATTTTATTATATATGTCTTCTAATGTTAAAAATAATTAAAACGAAAATTGTATACCAAATATATACCTGTATGCCAAATATCAACTTACAGGATATCTG
Organism: Nineta flava; assembly: GCA_963920215.1. Classification (NCBI taxonomy): domain Eukaryota; kingdom Metazoa; phylum Arthropoda; class Insecta; order Neuroptera; family Chrysopidae; genus Nineta; species Nineta flava. The sequence goes on along the minus strand of OY986046.1, from coordinate 31,134,915 downwards.
GAAGTAGCGTAGAATTAAGGTCCATTAAGCCAGCAGAGCAACCTGAGCAGAAAACAATGATAATAGTCTCATAATTCGACGCTAATTAAATGCTAATTAAATGCTGTAATTAAAAATTAAATGCTCTTTGTTGTAGTGCGTTACCGCATGCTCTGCTAGCTTAATGTTTAGCTAGCAGAGCAACATTTTAAAAATCAAGTAATTATATTGTTTTTGATCTCAAATTATTAAGCTATTTAAATGCTAATTAAATGCTCTAAAAAAAAGTTTAATGCTCTTTGTTGTACTGTGTAACCGCATGCTCTGCTAGCTTAACTAGCAGAGCCATGTTTAAAAAATCAATTAATTATATTATATTTAATATCAAATTATTAAGCTAATTAAATGCTAATTAAATGCCCTAATTAAAAATTCATTGCTCTTTGTTGTACTGCGTAAGTTAAAAAAGTAATTATGCAATGATCGTACTGTGCTTCAGATAATTATATGCACTAATTAACAATAAATTGATCTTTGTTTTAGAGGGACAAATAAACCCCCTCTCCTAGATAAATCCCATTCAATGCATGGGCTTTCAATGAGTGGGTATCGACATATTTAATTTTTACTGGATACTTTGAAAAATTGATTCCTTGCTAAATATGAGTTCTTAATAATATGATATAAAAATCATCCTCATTGCAGTTTTCCATTTTCACTTCAGTCACATGCGCAAAACAAAGAAACCCATAGAAAATCCCAATACATATTTTTGTAGGTTTCTTTCACTCCAAAAATGATCTCTTACACATTTTCATTTACCCAACCATTCAAATGATTTTAATTTTCTTCTTAATTTTATAACTCATTGATAAAAAAAAGCGATACATTATTTTATAGGGAATTAAATGATCTATAAAAGAGGTTTCATACACATTTTTCATTTACTCATTTAATTCAAATGACATTGGAGGTCAAACTTAATGCAGAATTAGAAAAGCAATGGTTTATGCTTCTAAATTTTATACCTGGCTGATTGGTAAGCATTAGAAAATGAGAAAATCTAAATACATGGAAGAAATTATTGGATGTAGTAAAATGGTCTCTTTTGTTGAATCGGTAACTGTAAGCGCTTAAAAGCTAATTGAATCAAAATTCAACTGAAAAATTATATATACGGTTTTAAAAAGAGGTTAAAATCGGTATGAGTTGTACTTTGTTTGCGATTATCTTTTAATGGCTTTTAAATCAGCTAATTTTCTAAGAAAATATGTATTACTCTTTTTCTAATGCTTAATTCTAAATTTTCTAATAAAATTTAAAAGTAAAAAAAAGTTTTTTTTTATTCCTCAAAGTTTCACCTTTTTAATGGGTCGGTTAGTGAAAAAGAGTACGAAACCCAATTTGTGGATCGTTTAATTCACTCTAAAAATATGTATTGGGATCTCCTATCCGTTTTAACTATATTTTCCTACCTATTTTAAGATATAAAATTTTGTTTATGTGACTGAAGTGGAAAAGGAAAACTGCGATGAGGATGCTTTATATATTAATATTAAGAGCTCATATTTGGAATATTAAGAGCTCATTTGAGGTGTCCAGGAACCAATTTTTCAAAGTACCCAGTAAAGTTAAAATATGTTGATATCCACATAATGGATGCATGGGCACATTAAATGCGATTTATCTAGGAGAGGGGATTTATTTGTACCCCTAAAACAAAGAACAATTTATTGTTAATTAGTGCATTTCATTATCTGAAGCACAGAACGATCATTGCATAGTTATTTTTTTAATTTTAAAGTATTGTTCTGCTAGATCAACCTTAAGTACAATACAACCTATTGATTTTTTAAATATGGCTCTGCTGGTTAAGCTAGCAGTGCATGCGGTTACACAGTACAACAAAGAGCATTAGCATTTAAATAGCTTAATAATTTGAGATCAAAAACAATATAATTACTTAATTTTTAAAATGTTGCTCTGCTAGCTTAACATTAAGCTAGCAGAGGATGCGATTACGCGATACAACAAAGAGCAGTGAATTTTTAATTAGGGCATTTAATTATCATTTAATTAGCTTAATAATTTGATATTAAATACAATATAATTAATTGATTTTTTAAACATTGCTCTGCTGGTTAAGCTAGCAGAGCATGCGGTTAAACAGTACAACAAAGAGCATAAAAATTTTTTTTTAAAGCATTTAATTAGCATTTAAATAGCTTAATAATTTGAGATAAAAAACAATATAATTACTTGATTTTTAAAATGTTGCTCTGCTAGCTTAACATTAAGCTAGCAGAGCATGCGGTTACACGATACAACAAAGAGCAGTGAATTTGTAATTAGGACATTTAATTAGCGTTTAATTAGCTTAACAATTTGATATTAAATACAATATAATTAATTGATTTTGTAAACATTGCTCTGCTGGTTAAGCTAGCAGAGCATGCTGTTACACAGTACAACAAAGAGCATAAAATTTTTTTTTAGAGCATTTAATTAGTATTTAAATAGCTTAATAATTTGAGATCAAAAACAATATAATTACTTGATTTTTAAAATGTTGCTCTGCTAGCTTAATGTTAAGCTAGCAGAGCATGCGGTTACACGATACAACAAAGAGCAGTGAATTTGTAATTAGGGCATTTAATTAGCGTCTAATTATGAGACTATTATCATTGTTTTCTGCTCAGGTTGCTCTGCTGGCTTAATGGACATGTAGAATTATGATCTATTAGCTACCTAGAATTATGGGTGTTACCGCGAATTTTGCGTTTTTGAAGTGAAATAACTTTTTAACCGTTTATTTCTTAACGAAAAGCAAAAACTTGTTTTCTTATAATTCTCTAAATATTCCATTTTCGAAAAATCAGCACTGTAGCTCTTTTCGTTCAGAAGATATTTCCGGGTCAAATCTGCTCTGATATTTCCTGTAGTAATAGCACTGTAGTGAGAAGTCCAAATGTGTCCCTTAAACTCGGCCTTGCGCACTACCGTGCTCTAGATATTAGTAATGCAATTTGTGACATCAGTACAGCATAGACACGATGAAAGCAAGTAGCTATGTATAGGTCTAGCGAGTAGTCAGAGAATATATATGGTGACACACAAGTTAGAGAATGAAGATAGCCGTTGCAAAAACACGATTTAGTCGGGTCTCTGGTCACTGAAAACAGAATCATATAATTGTTGTTAATATTTTGTATCTATTAATTAATAAACTTATTTAAATATTAAGTGATGTCAATTATTCGATCCAGTGCTTCTAAATCAATATATTTAACATGGTAGCAGGTCCGTAGTTTTCTTTAAATCTCAATTTACACGTGGCCTCTCGGGGGCTGTGAAATTTGATAATAGTACATTCTCGAAGGTACAGAAAATTAGAGAAGAGAAGAAGCCAAAATGGCGGATGATATCAGGGTGCCAGTTTTTGATGGTAAAGATTACAGTATTTGGAAGAAGAGAATTTTGATATTTTTAAAATTAAAGAAGTGTGACGAGGTAGTGAAGAGAGAGAAACAGACAACATACAAGGATGAAGAATGGTTTGAAAAAGACTTGAAAGCAGTGAATTATATATATAATGGAATATCGAGCAGCTTGAACTTATTAAGGACAAAGAAACGGAGCATAATGAAAAAGTTTGATGAAATGTACTTGAGGGAATCTACTGCGCTACAGATTTGTATAAGAAACAAGTTTGAAAAATTAAGAATAAAAGACTTTCAAGAAACAAGTGTATTTTTCACCGATTTTGAGAAGTTAATAAACGAGTTGAAAAGTGCAGGTGCAGAGGTCAATGAGAAAGAGAAGTTATATGTTGTAAAAAGTTATATGTTGAAAACCTTGCCATTAAAATGTTTAATTTAAGAGAAAGTGAGAACGGTAATACGAGTGACAGTAAAAGGACAAGACAAAAAATGTTTTAAGTGTGGCAAAACGGGACAATTCAAAGCTCAGTGTACGAGTACGTACACGAGGCCGAGCGGAGACTCTTGGTGAGGTAACAGAGGCAGCTCGTAGCAACAGCGAGGACGTGGCAAACAACAGCGAGGAGGTGGTCAACAACAAGGACAGCAATACCGAGGACGAGGCTACAGTCAAAATCGCCGGGGCGGTGGCTGAGAATTTGACTGGATTCAAAAATTATCTACATGCGACATATAAAATGAAGGATATTGGACAGGCTAATACGTGCATGGTATCAAAAGTAAAAAAGGAAGAAGTATTAACCCACAAAATAATTGCTGGTCGGTTAAGAGAGCCAGTAAGTGCGGATAAACACATGTTCTGTTCAATCGGCATGGGTTTAATGATATGAAATTGATTTCATTTCTTTAATTATATTTTTTCATTATTGCGTATATTTTTATGACCACTCGTCATCAATTTTATTATTTATAAGTTCATTCAATTTTATACAATTTATTTTTTATTATATTTTACAATTAATTTACTTTGGTTTGTTTGTTTTTATTTATATTTCTGTTGTGTTGAAAATTTATTATTTGTTTTATATATCAAATATTCATCAGGCGAGCGTATAGAAAAATATAGGTTATGGGGTATTTGTGTCTTCATATTTCATAACATGTACCTATATCTATATATAGTCCAGTCAAATTCCACTTTGACAAAAAGAAAATGGTTAACAGGACGGGAACAGTTGGAAATTGTAAAGTGGCGTGTAATAAACGTAAAAAAAATAAATGCGTTAGCAGGGGTGTTGCGATGTGAATTGGGGGTGGGGGGTCAAAAGAGGTGAATTGGGTATTATTGTGATTTACAACGAATATTGACGTCGGAGAGAAAAGTGTGCAGTAAAAAAGTTGTTGATCATAAAAAAATCTACAACTGTTGTATCAATAATTTTTTCACATGTTTGCCTCAAAATGTTCGAGAAAAATTCAAAAAACTATGTTTTTCGTTTTTATTTTTCATTTCCACAAAAATAATTTTATTTTTACGAAACTTGGTGGAAGTATACCTTTTTGTGTCTTAAATATCCGCAAATTTTTTTCGATAAAAAATTCAGAGTTTTCCAAGATAATCACGTTTTTCGGCCCGACAAAATATTTTTAAAATGAAATTTGTCCTTGTCCAGGAAATAATCGAACAGACTTCTTTGAGGACTCAATTTGTTTTGACTTATACTTGTTGGTAAAATAAAAAATAATAATATTACCCTTTTAAGAACATGCTCCAAAGTGGAAAAAATCTTGTTAGTAAATGTTGATAATTTGTTGAAATTTTTAAGTAATCTTTAAAAACTGATTACACCATTAAATTCTACGAAAAAATGCAAAAGACCACGTGTTTCATTATTTGACGTGGGATTCGTAGACGTATAAAAAAATGTTGTATTGTATTATCTAGAATTAAAATTACATTCTAAATTTCACCTCGTTATCTCTTGTCGTTTTTGACTTATTCGGTGTTCACGGACGGATGGATATGCGGAAATGGCTGAATTAGGTCATTGCATGAACACCTACGCCAAACAATTATATCTGCGATTACAAAGCGTTACAAAGTTGGGACTAAACTTAATTTACCATGTATATTTACATATACCGGGTATAAAAATTAACTAAATGATACTTCATAAATCAAAATATAGATCACTCGAAAGTATGTTATGTAGTTTTCTGTGTACTGTTGTGTCAGTGGTTATTTTATGTCCTAGTGGAGCATGCCTTGTGATTGCTTAAGTTCAAGACATCTATAAGATTCTGTAGCCTCCATAGGGCTCATGATACTGTTATTTTAGAGTTATTTTAGTTACTGTTATTTTAGCTCTTATGTTAGCGTACAAATGTTGTGTTTTACATTGGTCAATACCGAAAACCGAACTCATTTTAATATGTTCAGAGAATATTTCAGGCTGCCTTAGTAAGTGTGTTAATAGTTTTGTGTGGAACCCATTGTTTTGAATCATGTATATAGAAAAGATGGGACATTTTATGAGTTCTGTGTCGATTTTAAGTCAAAGCCGTAGCTTTTGTCCTCAAGGGGATGTGATGGTAGGCTTAGAGCGAAACATAACAACAGATAACAGAATGAGCCTCCTTGCTTCGTCTAATGCGTATGCCATTTGTAATGATGATCATGTTGTTGGTTGTGTTCGGCCGAACTAAGAAGTAGGAAATCTTAGTAAGATAGTCAGAATAAATAAAATTTTGTTCTGAGCATCTGACTCAGCTAGTTTCGGCCTGGACACACTTTCTTTTGCTTCTTAATCAGTGTTGCCAGATCACCCGTTTATCAGGAGATCTACTGTTTTGTTAGTATATCTACCTTTTTTTTGAATAAATAAAAAAATTTTTGAATTTGTGTCATTTTTTTCAATTTTTTATAATAATAATTAATTTGAAACTTCTCAGCCGTACAAATACAAAATCAGTCATTACAGACCATATTCCATTATTTGAAATAATGGAATATGGTTCTGTAATTACTTTAAGGTATTATTTTATAATGGGATTTTAAACAATAAGTAATGCAATATATGATAAATACAAAGAATTAATATTATTTAATATTAGAAGAAAAAAAATTCTATAATATATCAAATACTAATGTAATATAATTTTAATTATTCTGAATAAAAGAATTTATTTCAAACTATTTAATTTGGAATTTTCACTTTTTGAATCTACCGCTGTATTTTGGTCGATCTACCGCTTTTTAAGAAATCGGATCTGGCGACACTGATCATAACCTATTTGCTTATGTATCACATTCAGAACATTTCTCGTGTGTTGACAATTTGTTATCATTGTAATAAGTGAGATAAAAATTTAATAAACTGGATAATTTTATAAGGAGTATTTTAATGGAGGAACTTCTATATGACCCAGCCGATTTCTTAAAAGCGGAAGATTAAGAAAAAAAGTGGTAGATTCAAAAAGTGAAAATTCCAATTTAAATAGTTTGAAATAAATACTTTTATTCAGAATAATTAAAATTATATTACATTAGTATTTAATATATTATAGAATTTGTTTTCTTCAAATATTAAATAATATTAATTCTTTGTATTTATCATATATTGCATTACTTATTGTTTAAAATCCCATTATAAAATATCTTAAAGTAATTACAGAACCATATTCCATTATTTCAAATAATTGAATTTCAAAATTTCAAAAAATTTCAAAAAAACAGTAGAGCGGTAGAAATACTAAAAAGCGGTAGATCTACCCTTAAACGGGATATCTGGCAACGCTGCCCGTGACGTAGATACTAAGTAAAATGGCGGCATAAGAAAAGTTTCTTAGTAAGCATAAAGTGTCCCGGCCGACGACTAAGTAAGATAATCTGACTATCTTACTAAGATTACTAACTTCTTAGTTCGGCCGACCACACCATTGTGTGTTTAATGTGGCGTTGTTGTCCACATTGATATACCGCGTGTTAGAAATTGTACAATGCGTTCGTTATTTTGAATAAGGTCAGTATTCTCTGAAGTTAGGAATGCAACACTGAATTAAATGTATTTTAGTCGACGTTGTTTTAATGTTTCTGTGGTTGTGTTAGAAATTTTACAATGCGTTCGTTATTTTGTATAAGGTCAATATTTTCTGAAGCCAGGAATGCAACACTGAATTAAATGTATTTTAGTCGATGTTTTCTTTATGTTTCGGTGTTTGTGTTTTGTTCAGTCACTACCAAGTGTATAAGTTTGTATTCTGTACATCCTCTTGATAGCTTCCGACGACATTTTTACTTCTCCGTGAGGATGCTGTTGTCTGTAGTATGTATGAACATATGTCATGTGAAGTCAGATTAAACAAAAAATGAAACGCCGAAGTCCATTATTCAGAAGATAAAAATTTAGGGCCAACTTCACATAAAAAATGGAAATCTTTTTTACGTAAAAATCTTAACTCTCAAATAGTTTTTCTTGCTCTCAAACTCTGTCTAACGCTTCTCTAGCAATTTGAATAAAAGAAAGTTTAATGTAATGCAATTGGGCCCACTTCACACAAACAATTGAAATAAAAATTGTTCTTTTCAACGTAGAAAATATTAACTCTCAAATAATTTTACTTCTTTCTCAAACTCGATTTGCATAAAAGAAAATTTTAAGATATGAAGAAGGGGGGTATGTTTCACATATAAAAATAAAAGTTTTTAAATAAAAAATATGAACTCTCAAATCATTTTTTTTCACTTTCTAACGACTAGAAAAACGAAAGTTTTGAGAAATGAAGTGAGTGGGGCAACTTCACATAAAAAATTGATATCTAGAACGATTTTTGACCCCGATATAACTTTTGAAAGAAAAGAGCTGCGGTGAGTTTTCGAATATAGAAATTTTACGGAATTATAAAATATTGATTTTTTAATCATCGTTAAGGCATAAACAGTTAAAAAGTTATTTTAATTCAAAAATCGTAAGCATATCTGTGCCCATTTCAAAAACGGGCTCTGAAATAATTGATGTTCCCGAGATCCTTGCATGTCCAACCTTGATTTTTGTAAGTCCAGTTATTATCACAAGGCAGTCTATAGGCGCTGGTTCTCGCTTTAGCTATTATTACAATGTTAGCGTTGTCAGCCTTACTATGATTTCCATGATAGCTGTGGGTGTACTGTTCATGGATCCAGTGTTGCACAAACAGGCCAGTTTTAGGATACTGGATAGTTTTTTGCATGCTGATATCTGGTTAACTGTTGACCACCACATTAGAGCAGCATAGGTTATAATGGGCCTAACTACTGTTGTGTAAAGCCAGTGGATCATTTTGGGTTTTAGACCCCGACTTTGCCACATGCTCTCTTGCAAAGCATGAGAAAAGATTTTCTCTTATTTGTTATGTATTCCAGATGAGGGTTCTATATGAGTTTAGAGTCCAACATTACTCCTAAGAATTTGGTTTCACTTGTGATCTGTAGTCTTTCTTCGAAGAGTATGGGTGGTTTTATGTTATCCACCTTCCTTTTCCGTGTGAATGGAATTAGTGCGGTCTTACCAGGGTTTATTTTCAATCTCTGGTTGATACACCATTCCTGTGCGAATCTAAGAGCGTTTTGCATAAGCTCCGAGATTGTGCCTTCACAGGGTCCTTGGATTTCAATTACAATGTCGTCCGCATATCCCTGTGTGTAGTATCCTTTTTGGTTGAGGTTCGTCAGTAATCGGTTCACTGTCAGGCTCCACAGGAGTGGGAATAAGAAACCACCTTGCGGACAACCCTTTGTGGCTCGCACAGTGACAGACTCTCCAAGAAGGGAAGTTTGTATTCTTCTACCTATCTGCATAGAGTTTATCCACCTGCAAAGTCTTGGTTGTGGAGGGCTGATTCACAGGATTTTTCCACCTGATACGCGTGTTGGTTGGCATGAAGCGGATTTCTCGACAATGCTCCCTGAGCCAAATTGGTCGTTCCATCGTTTTCAGTAGAAACGATGACAGAGTAATTGGTCTAAGTGGCCTCCCCGATTTGGGCAACAACGTCACTCTTACTAGCTTCCATACTATTGGGATATAACCCGTAGCCAGGCTTGCTCTGAATATATGACCAAGCAGAGTAAAAAGATGCTCTGCTCCTTTTTTTAAAAGCAATGGGTATATCCCACCTGGTAGCGGTGTTTTATAGGGGTGGAATGAGTTTATTGCCCTTTCAATCGTTAAGCGGTTAATAATAATCGCCACTCTTCTCCAACCCTTGCTTGTCGGTAGGAGGCCTTGGTTAAACTGCTCTTGAGAAGGATTTTCACTGTCCACTGCCACCGAATCCGGAAAATGAATCCGGATCAGTGTCTCGAGTGTATCCTTCGCGGAGCTAGTATACGCACCATCGGGTTTACGCAGTGACCCGATGATGTCAGTGGGTTTCTTCGCTAGGATACGATGGAGTCTTGCTTCCTCCGATATGTTTTCAACATCTTGACAGAGCTTCCTCCGTGAGTTTACTTGGGTTTTCTTCAAAGACCTTTTGTATTCAGTAAGAGCTTCATGGTAGTTATCCTGTTCCCTATCCTTTTTGCTCTGTTAAATTGCTGGCGAACCCTTTGCCTTTGACTCCTTAGGCCCTCATTCCACCAACAAGTTGACTTGCTGATATCTTTTGAGACCTCCGGGAAGTTTTCTTGGAAGGAGTAACTTATTGGATGCTGAAGCTCAGTTGCAGTAAACACAATGTCCAATACTCTTTTAATTTTTTTCGGAATTGTGGTGAGTTTGAACTTTAGTGTCGAATTATAGTCGTCCCAATTTGTTCTCCTCGGATTCCGATAATGTATATTACATTTTTCCGTTCTTACCTCCACATTTGAATACATTTGTTTGTGATCCGATGCAGATGGTTCATCGGATACTAGCCATTTCTTGCTTTTTCCACTGATTTCATAAGTACTCAGTGTTACATCAATGACTTCCTTCCGAACTTTAATAAAACGTTAATAAAAGGCGGCTTGTTGCCTTGATTAACTATATCTAAGTTGTTAGCTATAATATACTCAAAGAGGTACTTACCTCTTGTATTTGCGCAGTGTGATGAGCGTTTCCATCGCATTCCATGATCAGTTGGTGGTTTTTTTCATAATACTGTCAGGTAGACCAAAGCGATGATTATCAATCCAGTTTCGTTCCCCATGTTGTATTTTACTTTTACTGCTGTTAAAACTTTCTGACAAAACTCTAACAGCGGCAAGATATTTACGCCCTTTCTTGCATAAATGCAAATTTTGTGTCTCTCAGAGGTTTTATCGTAAATAATTTGTCCGCTAGTACCTCCTAATCCAAGAATCTTATGGTTCACAGCCCAAGGTTCCTGGACTAGAATTATGGAAATTCCTCTTTTCAGCACAGTTTGACAGAAAACAGCGGAGACCGCCTTACTGTGCTGGAGGTTTACCTGAAGCATCCGAAGATCTGACATTCTTTTTTCCCTCTGATGTTTCCAGTGGTCTAAGCTTGACTTGACCAAACGCGAGGTATAATTTTAACCCTCGGTCCTGAATCAACCCCAGATCCGCTGCACTCACTTCCAGCACAATGATATTTCCTGGCCTTCGCGTTGTTGATAATTCGTTATTCCTCAGTGCGCAGGTTTGCATTCTGCGCTCCTAGAGTTTTGATTATTTTGTCCGTTTCAACGGAGTTATATATCTGGAGAGCATACAGCAGAACGCTTTTCGAGATCTATTTCGGGCTTGGAGTCCCGCCTTCAAGTCTCGACCTCTTTTCCTGTGGGTTTTTCAAGGGTTGATTCCCTGAATCGGCCCCCATAGGTATCACTGTTTCTAAAAATAGGGCTGTTGGGTTTTTTTGTCCGAATTTTCCTAATCATCGGAGGAATCGGTTTCCCCTTAGCCCTGGTTTTCTCTACTGCTGCTTTTCTCCGGTCTGCACCCGAAATATATCCTTTCCACCTTCAGGAAAGGAGTCTGGATTTTATCGCCCAGATTTTATGCAGGGCTGGATGCACCTGCACTTTTTTGTGTCTCGACGAGGTTAGCTTGTGCAGCCGCGGTTGATTCACTTTTTCTTTCACCCAGAGTTAATATTATTTTTCACTTTGTCTCCTATTTTTGGTCCCTCGAGTAAATCGGGCCGTGTACTACCCCATCCCCATCGGTTACTTGATGGGGAGGTCATTTTTACAGTGGATTTCGCCAGTTGCTCTAAGGGGATTGTTTATGACATAATTTGACCCTGCCACCCTAGCCATCGGGTAGTTCTCTAAGCACAATGCCTCGCACCGTAGCTTCCCCCCCCTCTTTTCTTAAACGGGCTTGGTACGCGCTATGGCAGAGTTAAGTTTTCCCTTAGTATGTTATTAAAAGTTTATAACGCGGCAAGTTTTAAAATATTTGAAACAAAAAAAAAGAATAACTTGCCAAGTTATAAAATTTTAAAAACATACTAAGGGGAAACTTTCGAAATAAATTACAACCAAATTTTTTCTCTCATTTAATCAATTTACCCCTCATTAGTTTACTTGGTAAATAGTTTACCGAACTATTTGGTAAATAGCTCGGTTCTTATATGGGATATCATCATTTTTTAAGGAGCAAGTATTATTTGAAGTGTCTCCCCGAAAACTCGGCTCTTTTTTATGTTTATGTTTTTGATCGGATCGTATTTACGTACAAAATAATAACTTTCAAATAATTATTATTTTCTTTTAAACTCTCTCTGACGATTCTCTAATAATTCATAAAAAGGCGGTTTTTGAAGATAACCCTATTAAATTTTTGGAAGATCTGATATTATTCAAGACATCCAGGAAACAGACGTAATAAAATGCTCGCGCGGAAAGCAACCTATTTAAGCGCTTTAACTACAAAAAATAAATATCGATATGTGAGCTCATATAAATATTTGTAAATTCATCTACAAGATTTATAGTTTTAAAGTAATTGAAAGTATTCGTAGTTAAGCTTTTTGTATTAATAAAAAATGTACACGAATTCTCCAGCGCCCATGTTAAATGATTAAATTAAATATTTTACAGGAAATAATTAGTAATTGAAAATAGACACATTGATCAAATTCAATGTTTATAAATAATTAGAAATTTAAATTAATCACATTTGTTCGTTTGTTAATTAAATCACAAAATATTTTATATTCCTATTCGTGCTGCTATTGTGTCACGATATACTTGAAGTAACTAATTAAAAAAAAACATATTTTACTATGATATATCTTCATTTTCTTATTATCTCATCGTGTTTGATTGAAAAGTATGTTTTTTGTGAATTTTCAAGATTAACCCGTGACGATCACAAATTATCTAATGCAAAACATATACCACCTGAAATAACTGAAATATTAAACAGAATGACTGAAAAATCAGATGTAATGGAAGTATGCAAAACCGAAGGTCTTGCATGTAAGGAGTACGGTATGTTCTTTATTTTAAATAATTTTGTACTTAGACATTTAAAGTTGTCAATTATATGTATGTTAAAAAAAAACAATTGCTATATGCTGCTAATTGAAATTAATATAATTTATAGGCCAAAAATGTTGATTTTATTTTGTAATAAATTTTGTACTCATTTTAATTTCTAAACAGTTGTTGCACGTATATTTATGCGTATAAGTTAACTTTCTGACTTTGTTTCAATTTTAAATATTCACGTATACTTCTACTTTTTAAAAGAGCTTGTCTAAAAGATAAAATTATGATGTAGCTTTAGTCTATTATTTTTCCCTTCTAAATGTGTGATTACAAAAATAAATTAAAATACTAAACATACACTAATAACTGTACAAATGTGTTTCTTTGGAGTAAGCCTAGCGATCAACACGCTATGACAGGTCTTTTTATACCCAGTATATTTGTAAATATACAAGGTATATTAAGTTTAGTCCCGACTTTGTAACGCTTGAAAATATTAATCCTTGACAAAAATGCTTCACAAGTGTATTCATAAAATTGCCTAATTCGGCCAATTTAGCATGTCCGTCTGTCCGTCTGTCCGTCTGTGAACCCGATAACTCAAGAAGGAAAAGAGATAACGAGCTGAAATTTTTTTTGTGTGTTCTAGAGCAAAAAAGTAAGGCTAAGTTCGTTAATGGGCAAAATCGGAACATGTTTCCCCCCACTAGGAGGGGGGGGGAAATATCCGTCTGTGAAACCGTAAGAGATAGAAAAAAAATTTGTTAACAAAAAATCTTCTTTATAAAATAATCAACTTTTGTTTGAAAAATTTTTCCATAAACTCAATAGTTTTCTCATAATTTGTGCACAAAGAGCAAATAAAAGGGGGGAATTACACATCTTTGAAACCGTAAGAGATAGAAAAAAAATTTGTGGACAAAAAATCATCTTCTCTTTAAAATAAACAACTTTTGTTTGAAAAGTTTTGTCATAAACTCAATAGTTTTCTCAAAATTTTTCCTCAAAGTTGAAAAAAAAAGAAAAATACAATTAATAGGCTAATGAAAGCATGGTCTCCATGGACCCGTAGGTATACATAACAACCTTACATACTATTTTTGCACCCAGTATATTTGTAAATATACAAGGTATATAAAGTTTTGTCCCGACTTTGTAATGCTTGAAAATATTAATCCTTGACAAAAATGCTTTACAAAGATATTCATAAAATGGCCTAATTCGGCCATTTTCACATGCCCGTCCGTCAATCTGTCTGTTTGTGAAGTCGATAACTCAAAAACGAAAAGAGATAACGAGCTGAAAATTTTTGTGTGTGTTCTAGACCAAAAAATTAAGGTCAAATTCGTTAATGGGCAAAATCGGAAAGTGTTTCCCCCCGCCAGGGGGGAAAAAATATATCTTTGAAACCGTAAGAGGTAGAAAAAAATTTTATTGAAAAAACATTTTCTTCTCTTTGAAATAAACATCTTTTGTTTGCAACATTTTTTCATAAACTCAATAGTTTTCTCAAAATTTGTCCTCACATGTACAAACATAACATACATCAAATAGTATTGTTTTTATGTTTATTTCAGTTTTGTAAACCAGGTGAATATATAAGTTCAAGGTGTAAGTGATTTTCCTTTTCAAAGAAATAGTTGGTCTCTCTCATTATCTATATATAACGCAAAGCGCAAAGTAACCCAACGCAAAATGTAGATCAATGAGCAGCGTTAGTCAATAGGAAGCGTTAGGTCAACGCGAAGCGTTAGCAAAATGTTTACCAACGCGAAACGTAAGCTAAAGCGAACTGTAAGCCAGCCAACGCGAGTCGTTGGTCAATGAGAAGCATTAATTATTCAAAGTGAATCGTCCGTGATTCTACGCGAAGCGTGATTTCGTGCCAATGGTAAATGCTTAAAGTAAGCGTGAAAACTTAGTAAAATCGTAGCGACAGTTAACGCGAAGCGTTAGCACGCGTAAGTTAAACAACGCGAAGAGTTAGCCGACGCGAAGCGTCAATTGATACTCAGTACTAGCTAACGAGAGGAAGCTAACGCGGAGCTTATTCAATTTAACGCAGAGCGTAAGCAAGTTAACGCGAAGCGCTGGTAAATCAAAACATAGCGTTAGCAAACGCAAAGCGTTAACCAACGTGAAACGCAAGCTAAAGCAAACCGATAGCCACCCAACGCGAAGCGTTGATCAATGAGAAGCGTTAGTCAATAGAAAGTGTTAGGTCAACGCGAAGCGTTAGTAAATCAACGCAAAGCGATGGTAACAAATAAGCTAAAGCGTACCGTAAGGCTGCCAACGCGAAGCATTGGTCAATGAGAGACGTTAGTCAATAGGAAGTGTTAGGTCAACGCGAAGCGTTGGTAAACGCGAATCGTAATTCAGCCAACGCGAAGCGTTGGTCAATGAGAAGCGTTAGTTATCCAAAGTGGAGCGTCAGAGATTCGCGAATCGTTAACCAACGAGAAACGTAAGCTCAAGTGAACCATAAATCGGCCAACGCGAAGCGTTGGTCAATAAGAAGGGTTGGTCAATGAGAAGCGTTGGTCAATGAGAACCGTTCGTCAATAGGAAGTGTTAGGTCAACGCCAAGGGTTAGTAAATCAACGCGAGGCGTTGGTATATGCAATGCGTTTACCAACGCGAAACGTAAGCTAAATGCAACCATAAGTAAGCCAACGCGAAGCGTTGGTTAATGAGAAGCGTTAGTTATTCAAAGCGAAGCGCCGATGATTGGCTTTGGTGATTCTACGCGATTTTACGCGAATCGTAAAATCATCGTTTGTAAACGCTTAGCGTTAACCAACGCGAAACGTAAGCATAAGTAAACCGTAAGTCATCCAAGCGTTGGTCAGCGAAGCGTTGATCATGAGAAGCGTTAGTCAATAGATAGCGAAGCGTTAGATAATCAACGCGAAGCGTTAGTTAATCAACGCGAAGCGTTAGTTAGTCAACACGAAGCTTTAGTTAATCAACGCGAAGCGTTAGTTAATCAACGCGAAGCGTTAGATAATCAACGCGAAGCGTTAGTTAATCAACGCGAAGCGTTAGTTAGTCAACGCGAAGCGTTAGTTAATCAACGCGAACCCTTAGTTAATCAACGTGAAGCGTTAGTTATTCAACGCGAAGCGTTAGTTTATCAACGCGAAGCGTTAGTTAATCAACGCGAAGCGTTAGTTAATCAACGCAAAGCGTTAGTTAATCTACGCGAAGCGTTAGATAATCAACGCAAAGCGTTAGTAAATCAACGCGAAGCGTAAGTTAGTCAACGCGAAGCGTTAGTTAGTCAACGCGAAGCGTTAGTTAATCAACGCGAAGCGTTAGTTAATCAACGCGAAGCGTTAGTTCATCAACGTGAAGCGTTAGTTACTCAACGCGAAGCTATAGTTAATCAATGCGAAGCGTTAGTTTATCAACGCAAAGCGTTTGTACACGCAAAGCGAACCGTAAAGCGAACCGTAAATCACCCAACGCGAAGCGTAGCTTAATGAGAAGCGTAAGTCAATAGGAAGCGTTAGGTCAACGCGAAGCGTTTACTAACGCGATGACTAACGCATAAGCTGCAGCGAACCATCAGTCAGCCAACGCGAAGCGTTGGTCAATTAGAAGCGTTAGTTATGCAAAGCGAAGCGTCATTGATGCGCGAAACGTTATGCCAAGCGAATAATTAACCAACGCAAAGCGTTAACCAACGCGAAACGTAAGCTAAAGCGAACCGTAAGTCAACCAACGCGAAGCGTTGGTCAATGAGAAGCATTAGTTATTCAAAGTGTATCGTCCGTGGTTCGCTTTGTTGATTCGCGAAGCGTGATTTCACGCGAATCATTTACCAACGCGAAATGTTAGCTATAATGAAACGCAAGTCAGCGAAGCGTTGGTCAATGAGAAGCGTCAGTCAATAGGAAGCGTTAGGTCAACGCGAAGCGTTTGTTAATCAACGCAAAGCGTTGGTCCACGCAAACCGTAAGTCAGCCAACGCGAAGCGTTGGCCGATGAGAAGCGTAAGTCAATAGGAAGTGTTAGGTCAACGCGAAGCTTTGGTAAACGCAATGCGTTTACTAACGCGAAACTTAAGCTAAAGCGAACCGCAAGTCAGCCAACGCGAAGCGTTGTTTAATGCGTAGCGTTAGTTATTCAAAGCAAAGCGTCGGTGATTCGCGAAGCGTAAACAATTCAAAGCGTTAACCAACGCGAAATGTAAGCAAAAGCGAGCCGTAAGTCAGTCAACGCGAAGCGTTGGTCAATGAGAACAGTTAGTCAGTAAGAAATGTTAGGTCATGGCTTTGCGGTTACCAACGCGAAACGTAAACGAAGTCAATAGGAAGTGTAAGGTCAAAGCTTCGCGTTAGTTAATCAACGCTGAAGTAAACCATCCGCGATCGTTTATTGACGCTAAGCGTTAAATTAAGGCGACGAGAAGCGTTAGTTTATCAACACGAAGCAATAGCCGATGCTGCGTTAGAATACAAATATATATATATACATATATATATATATATTTATATGTATTTATATATATATATATATATATATATATATATATATATATATATATATATATATATATATATATATATATATATATATGTATATATATATATGTATACTGACTTACGGCTCGCTTTTGCTTACGTTTCGCGTTGGTTAACGCTTTGAATTGTTTACGCTTCGCGAATCACCGACGCTTTGCTTTGAATAACTAACGCTACGCATTAAACAACGCTTCGCGTTGGCTGACTTGCGGTTCGCTTTAGCTTAAGTTTCCGTTAGTAAACGCATTGCGTTTACCAAAGCTTCGCGTTGACCTAACACTTCCTATTGACTTACGCTTCTCATCGGCCAACGCTTCGCGTTGGCTGACTTACGGTTTGCGTGGACCAACGCTTTGCGTTGATTAACAAACGCTTCGCGTTGACCTAACGGTTCCTATTGACTGACGCTTCTCATTGACCAACGCTTCGCTGACTTGCGTTTCATTATAGCTAACATTTCGCGTTGGTAAATGATTCGCGTGAAATCACGCTTCGCGAATCAACAAAGCGAACCACGGACGATACTTTTTGAATAACTAATGCTTCTCATTGACCAACGCTTCGCGTTGGTTGACTTACGGTTCGCTTTAGCTTACGTTTCGCGTTGGTTAACGCTTTGCGTTGGTTAATTATTCGCTTGGCATAACGTTTCGCGCATCAATGACGCTTCGCTTTGCATAACTAACGCTTCTAATTGACCAACGCTTCGCGTTGGCTGACTGATGGTTCGCTGCAGCTTATGCGTTAGTCATCGCGTTAGTAAACGCTTCGCGTTGACCTAACGCTTCCTATTGACTTACGCTTCTCATTAAGCTACGCTTCGCGTTGGGTGATTTACGGTTCGCTTTGCGTTTACAAACGCTTTGCGTTGATAAACTAACGCTTCGCATTGATTAACTATAGCTTCGCGTTGAGTAACTAACGCTTCACGTTGATGAACTAACGCTTCGCGTTGATTAACTAACGCTTCGCGTTGACTAACTAACGCTTCGCGTTGACTAACTTACGCTTCGCGTTGATTAACTAACGCTTTGCGTTGATTATCTAACACTTCGCGTAGATTAACTAACGCTTTGCGTTGATTAACTAACGCTTCGCGTTGATTAACTAACGCTTCGCGTTGATAAACTAACGCTTCGCGTTGAATAACTAACGCTTCGCGTTGATTAACTAAGGGTTCGCGTTGATTAACTAACGCTTCGCGTTGACTAACTAACGCTTCGCGTTGATTAACTAACGCTTCGCGTTGATTATCTAACGCTTCGCGTTGATTAACTAACGCTTCGCGTTGATTAACTAACGCTTCGTGTTGACTAACTAACGCTTCGCCTTGATTAACTAACGCTTCGCGTTGATTATCTAACGCTTCGCGTTGATTAACTAACGCTTTGCGTTGATTAACTAACGCTTCGCGTTGACTAACTAACGCTTCGCGTTGATTCACTAACGCTTCGCGTTGACTCTCTAACGCTTCGCGTTGACCTTACGCTATCTATTGACTAACGCTTCTCATGACGCTTCGCGTTGACGAACGCTTCTCATGACGAACGCTTCGCTGACCAACGCTTGGATGACTTACGGTTTACTTATGCTTACGTTTCGCGTTGGTTAACGCTAAGCGTTTACAAACGATGATTTTACGATTCGCGTAAAATCGCGTAGAATCACCAAAGCCAATCATCGGCGCTTCGCTTTGAATAACTAACGCTTCTCATTAACCAACGCTTCGCGTTGGCTTACTTATGGTTCCATTTAGCTTACGTTTCGCGTTGGTAAACGCATTGCATATACCAACGCCTCGCGTTGATTTACTAACCCTTGGCGTTGACCTAACACTTCCTATTGACGAACGGTTCTCATTGACCAACGCTTCTCATTGACCAACCCTTCTCATTGACCAACGCTTCGTGTTGGCCGATTTATGGTTCACTTGAGCTTACGTTTCTCGTTGGTTAACGATTCGCGTGAAATCACGCTGCGCGAATCTCTGACGCTCCACTTTGGATAACTAACGCTTCTCATTGACCAACGCTTCGCGTTGGCTGAATTACGATTCGCGTTTACCAACGCTTCGCGTTGACCTAACACTTCCTATTGACTAACGTCTCTCATTGACCAATGCTTCGCTTTGGCAGCCTTACGGTTCGCTTTAGCTTATTTGTTACCATCGCTTTGCGTTGATTTACTAACGCTTCGCGTTGACCTAACACTTCCTATTGACTAACGCTTCTCATTGATCAACGCTTCGCGTTGGGTGGCTATCGGTTTGCTTTAGCTTGCGTTTCACGTTGGTTAACGCTTTGCGTTTGCTGACGCTATGTTTTGATTTACCAGCGCTTCGCGTTAACTTGCTTACGCTCTGCGTTAAATTGAATAAGCTCCGCGTTAGCTTCCTCTCGTTAGCTAGTACTGAGTATCAATTGACGCTTCGCGTCGGCTAACTCTTCGCGTTGTTTAACTTACGCGTGCTAACGCTTCGCGTTAACTGTCGCTACGATTTTACTAAGTTTTCACGCTTACTTTAAGCATTTACCATTGGCATGAAATCACGCTTCGCGTAGAATCACGGACGATTCACTTTGAATAATTAATGCTTCTCATTGAACAACGACTCGCGTTGGCTGGCTTACAGTTCGCTTTAGCTTACGTTTCGCGTTGGTAAACATTTTGCTAACGCTTCGCGTTGACCTAACGCTTCCTATTGACTAACGCTGCTCATTGATCTACACTTTGCGTTGGGTTACTTTGCGCTTTACGTTTACCAACGCTTTGCGTTGATTAAATAATGCTTCGCTAACGCTTTGCGTTTACCAACGCTTTACGTTTACCAACGCTTTCCGTTAATTTTCTAAATCTTCGCGTTGACTAACTTTTCGCGTCGCCTAACGGCTCGCGTTGACCAACGCTTTGCGTTAACAGTCGGTCGCGTTGTTTAACTCAATTATATAACCCAATATTTAAATATATAAAAATCGCAAGAACATTAATATCAATTTTTTTAAATGCATGAACATTTTTACCCCGAAATATCTTCTGAACGAAACCAGCAAAAGTGCTGATTTTTTGATAATTCATATTTTATAAACATTGAATAGGCAGAAATATTAACAATACAAAGTATATACAACTCAGTATATACTGGGTATTCAAACAATTAACTCAGTTAGTTGTTACATTACTTGTTCTAATTAGATTTTCAGGACTTTTGAAATGGTTTTGGCAATGGTTTTGCTTTGAATAAATTTCATTTAAATAGTATATTTTCATTTTGTATAAATGTAGATAAGCTTAAACTATAGACTTAAACTTAAAATAGATAAAGATAAACTGAATAACATATATTGAAGCCTCCAAATCATGACATAAATATTATATAGATATTTTGTAAATCAGATCATTCTTCAAATCACAATCCTTTAATGCTTTATCATTTCAGTGTGCAAAATGAGAAAGCATGAAATTTATGATCCATGCATGGGTAATTGTGAAAAATCATGTTTGACTCGTTATGGTTTAAAATGTTCTCCAGAATGTGTCCCCAACTGTATCTGTGAAGTTGGGTATGTTAGAGAAAGTGGAGATTGTATATCAGTTTTTCAATGTGGTGCTCGCTTTTTTCAATACAAAGTGTTTAAGAATAAAGAATTGATCAAATTTCCAGTAAATAAAAGGTTAATGTTACATTTTAAGCGATTATGTTCGTATATAGATATAGTTTCAGTAAGATTTTTAAAGACATTCTTCAATCAGTTTTACATTTACAGGTATTTTCCCTACCATCCAAAAATGAAATTTAGTTACCTGATTGAAAAACATAATACAGATGAATCAGATGCTACGAAGAAACATCATTTCAAATCAGACACTTTCGAAGTTTTACTTAATGCTGCATTGAAGAAGAAACATGAAATTGAAAAGCGTAAATACTATTCTTATTAGTCATCATAATATAAGCAATTCATTAAACCTAATCCATAGTTTTTAATAAAATACTATTCTTATTAGTCATCATAATATAAGCAATTCATTATACCTAATCCATAGTTTTTAATAAATTATATTTTAATCAAAAATTTGTCATACAAACATTTTAATTAAACCTAAATAACAATTTTAAAATTTGCCACTAGTAAATACTGAAATAAATTAAAATATATTTTATGTTATATTTTGACGATTTGATTAATGAACAATTTCAAGTTTGATAAATAGTAGGAATTTTGTGCCTGCATTGCCTATGATAGGAACATTTGTTCACATGATTTTGCTTGCATTCATGTATGGAATGCCTTTTCTTAATTTTATTTTTAAGTTATTGCTTTCTACATATAAAGTTTTTAGTAAATATCACTACGTATTGGTGTGCTTTTTTTATATTATCATTTAAAATGTTAACCCCGAGTTGATGCATAATAACTTAAAATTTTGATTAAATATTGATATGAAAAAATTAACTCATCCTCAAGGTATCGTACCCTGGACCTCTGGATTTCTACCCTAGTGTGCTTACCGTTACACCATGTACGATTTTGATGAATGAATCAATTCTTTCGTATCCTTGACAGTATTAATTTGTAGTCAACATTAACTTATTATTCCACATATTTGTGTATACTTATTATTATTTGCTTATACTTAGGTAATACTTGTAATAAGTATTATACTTATACTTATTTGTTACAATATGATACTGTCAATTTTCATTAAGGTTACGTAATACATAGTATGAAAGAAGAAGCGTATACTAAATAGACAAATATGTCATTGAATTTTTTAATTAAATATCGATATAAAAAAATTAGCTCATCCACCAGGTATAAAACCCTGGACCTTTGGATTTATAGCTCAGTGTGCTTACTATTACAGCACGGATGATTCTGATGAATGAATCAGTTCTTTCATATCATTGACAATAATACTTTCTAATTAACATTAACATATTTTTCCTAAATATGCGCAAATAATAATATGTTAAAATTTTGATTTCATGTTCTTGTTATTTTGAGATTCAATTGTACAGCTATAAAATAAAAAAATGTTAT
Source organism: Nineta flava (assembly GCA_963920215.1). Lineage (NCBI taxonomy): Eukaryota > Metazoa > Arthropoda > Insecta > Neuroptera > Chrysopidae > Nineta > Nineta flava. The sequence continues at coordinate 31,112,496 of OY986046.1, read as the reverse complement.
ATTACTTTATTGTTGAATTTTTTCGTTCTGATTGTCATAATAAGCAGTGGCGCCACTAGTTATGCTAAATAATATACTTTGTACAGAGAGATTATAAGAAATATAATATTAAGGTAGCTCGCTCCAACATTGACTTACATAATCAGGACAAAAAACCGGTTTGCTTTTATTATAGAACAAATACAAACACACATGTATTCTCGCATACATATATTTATGTACAAATTAATGTAATTTTGAAAGAAAAAAATTTTAAATTATCAAATTAAAAAAAAAAACGGTAAAACGCGATTTAAAAAAAAATTTATCTAAAAAATATTTATCTTTACTGTCCTAGTTTTTTTAATTCTGTCGAGTTTTTTTTCAATACAACAGATAATAGCTGGGCGGGCATGAAGTTTTATATGCTTCTAATGAGAGAGAATGAGAGAGAATGATTACTTTGTCAAAAATTCGGAAACATCGGAATTTATTAGAAAACGTTATTTTTAGCCTGTGAAAAAAATGAACAAAATCTGTCAAAAAGTGATTTCATGCTGGACCTACCTTAATGATATGAAATATGCAAATAACTTAAAAAATATAAAATCATTTAAACCGACAGTAAATAAACTTATTTTATTACCTAACAACAAAACAATCCCTTCAGTAGAACGCACATTTTATATAGTTGTTCAAATCAAAAAAAAATTATAATACCATCTTATACCTGTATATATATAATAATTACAAAGGCTTTATAAGTAAAGTTCCGACGTAGTAACGATTGACAATATTGATCGGAGAAATAAAATTGTTAGTGTAAGTGTTCCTAAAATGACCTTATTAGTGCATTTTAGCATGTTCGCTTATTTGTCTGTCTGTGAACAGCACAACTCAAAATCGAAAAGAGATAACGAGCTGAAATTGTGTGTGTGCTCTATAGCTTACATGTGTTCGTGAATGGACAAAATCAGTCCCTGCGATCTTCCGTCAGGGGAGGAAATCCCTACTCTTAATTCGTTAGAGATAGAGAAAAACTGATTCACACAAAACACAAACACAGAAAAATTATGGTTGCTACAAAATAAACGATTTTTATTTGAAATTTTTGTGCATGAATTGAATAGTTTTCTCACAATTTTTGTCAAAACGTCTTTAATTACTGTTGATTACATTAGCATACGTATGAGTATACAATATATATACCATAAACGCCAAAAGTCAAGCTCAAACTTAAACATTTTATAATTGATTTGTGTCTTATTTATTCAGTTTTCGAAAAAATGTTTCGGATAAAAGTTGTTCATTATAACAATACTAACAACTTTTATTCGAAACATTTCTCGAAATCCGAAATCCGAATCGGATTTACTCGAAATCCGAATAAATAAGGCACACATCAATTATAATATTTTTAAATTTTAGCTTGACTTATGGCGTTGATGGTAAATGACAGATTTGTAAACAGCTTATATTTTAAAATACACCCAATCTGGAAACAATGTATAGTGTATCTATCACTGTCTATGTGCAGTGTACTATGATATGGTGTCTTTGTTACACTTAAACTGCATTAAAATCAGTATAACTTATACAAAATTGTATAACATGTAACTATAGTATGATAACTATATATACTTATCACACCGAACAAAGAAATTTAATGTCTTTTAAATGTATTTAATAAAATAATGATAAGTGAGCAAATACCTGAAAAATGGGGAAAGTCAATTTTACATATGATAAATATAGTTCTCCGGATTGTAGCAATCCGGAGAACTATAGAGGGATCACACTGGCCAATACTGTATTAGAAATTTTTACTTCTATTATCTACAAACGAATTGAAACCTATGTAGAATCTAATAACTTACTCCTGCAAGAACAAAACATCGAGGTTGCAGAGATAATATATTTACATTATATTCAGTAATTAAGCAACAATTAAGATTACCGAAATCTAAATTATTTACTACTTCTGTAGATTATAAAAGAGCTTTTGACTCAATTGATCGATATATTTTACGGCAAAAATTATTTAGAATCGATATAAGTAGTAAGATTATTCGAATTATAAAAAATATTTATGAAAATATTGAAGTGTACATTAGAAAGGATAATGAAAGTACTAAATTTGTCAAATCAGGGTCTGGGTTATGACCTAGTACTTCTGTACTTCATACTAGTACTTCATGACCTAGTACTTCTGTCCAGTACCCACAATAAAAGTCTAAAATAACTACAAACGATTGAAATAAACTAGAATTGAATGTTGAAAAAATGAAAATTCTCATTTTTCATAAAAGAAAATTACGGGGAAAAATTATCATTTTACATATAAAGAAAGCTGTATTGAAATAGTAAAACAATTTTATTACCTGGGCAATAAATTCTGCTCATCCGGAGCAGCTACAACAATGATTAAAGATGTGGTGGATAGAGGTAACAGGGCATTAAGCGTCGTAAGAAGCATCCTTAGTAATGTACGTGAATGGGAAAGCAATATTAAGATTTACCAAACTATGGTAATATCAGTTCTGTTGTATAAAACTGAGATGTGGTCGCTTAACTGTGAAGACCATATAAAAAAGTGCAGGTTACATTTTTCAAAATATTGTTTGCATGGCCAAAAAACACACCAAATTACATTGTTAGACGGGAGATAGGACTATACAGTGTTGATCTTGAAATATTTAAAAAAAGCCTTGAAATGGTGGATCCATATATTAAAAATAAAAGATAATTGTTGGCCAAAAATATGCTACACAAAAAAGTTACAACTGGATAAGAACCCACTAGCAACAAAAATAAAATTTTCACGGGTGACACACTTTAAAAATTATTGCTTGAACAGTACCTTCAATAATATTTGGGAACAACAAAATCTTCTTCTTGCCTCACAAAATTATGCATGTATAATAGAGGAATTTAAAAATAAACTTATTGAAAAAGATTTAAACAGAATTAATATTTCTAAGTATAATGAAATATATAAAGAATTAATAACTGAATACCATACGGAATCATATATGACATTTCTCAATCATACAAAAAAATATATAGTGGAGTCAAATAAGGAATTTTCAGGCGGGTTGCTTGGAACCGCAATTAAAAAAAAAATCGATTCACCTTGATATCCTGAATATGACCCTAAATTTTTACGGTCCGACTCGTGACGGCACAATATATTTTCGCATGGAGGCTTCTAGAATATTTTAGTTTATCAACAACCATGGACGTAATCGGAGTGTTCAAATTATTTATGAAATTAATTAAAAATTATAATACCTCTCCTAAGGTTTGACCCATAATTTCACCCCGCTTGGTTGATATTTAACTACCGACTTAATGAACACGGCCAGTGTGAATTTAAAATTTATACCCAAATTTTATGATACATTCAAAACAAGCTTGTTTATTCTGGTTACTTGTTTTTACAAAATTATTTATTTGTGATCTATTTATGTTATTTATCAAAAACATTCAATTTGTATGACTTTTGATTTTTTTAAATTAAATTATATGTAATAATTATTTTTCAATTTTTGATTTTTTTTTAAATAGAAAAACTTTAAATCAAAAGCATCTATTATTTACTTTTCAATTTTCGACTAAAAAAAAACTTAGTTTAAGAAAAAAAATAAATCGAGCTATATTATTTGTACTTCTTCAAAAAAAAACTCCTTTTTCCAAGGAGAAAAATATTGTTTTGTTAAATATTTTTCGTAATATTTTACTTAATATTTTTCTATTTGATAATTAAAATGTGTGTTGGATCAAAAGAATTATTCTCAATAATTTTCATTACATCAAAAATGATGGGACAAGCTTACGTATTAAACTATATACTTACTATATTACTACTATTTATAGTCATTTATTTATAGTTGCATCTTACTCGTGCATGTATATACCATCCGTCGTGTTGTAATGATGATCGTCATTGTCGTTGTTATTGTCCGTCGTCCATCGTGTGAGTGTTTTTTTTTTTTAAAGCGCGGAAATACATTTACGTATTCCAGGCTTAGGTGTATCGCCTGGATATGTCGGATTCGAGCATGTCGAGCATGCTGACACCGACTAAAACCGCCTCTTTACTCTTGCCTCTGATCCCCACGGAAACCGCCGATTAGGCATTACTTCGTGGGGGGAGGAATTAGCTGCCGCTCTTCCTTCTTGTAGCTAAGGTGACTTTTTCCTTTGCTCTGTAAGGACTACAGTGGCAAAAGTGCTTATAGCATTCCAGGCAGCTTTCGAAGACAGCATTGCTTCTACTATTTTCTCTGGTTGGATTCTCTGGGTCAGGATTCTCTCTAAATCAAAGCGCTGTGGATTGAACCGAGGGCACATAAAGAACACGTGCTCCACGTCTTCAGCGATACCTGGGCAGGACGGGCACTCCAGAGAATCATCATGCTTGAAGCGGTGAAGATATGCTCGGAAGCAGCCGTGTCCCAACAGCATCTGCGTAAGATAATAGTTGAGCTCTCCATGACTCCGGTTTAGCCAAACATCAATCCGTGGTAGGAGACGATGTGTCCATCTTCCCTTCTCTGCGGCATCCCACTGGAGCTGCCATCGGCTTATGCTGTTCTGCCGTTCTTCTCTTTGGAGTTCTTCAGCGCTCATTGTAGTTGACCTTTTTCGATGATAAAGCGTCCGTTTTTTCTCAGCTAGAAGTCCAAGGGGCAGAGTTCCGGAAATGACGCACACTGCTTTCTCTGATATTGTGCGAAAGGCGCTGGCTAAAGTGAGTGTGTCTACATGTATATGTAACAAAGGCACTATATCATAGTACACTGCATATACAGCGATAGGTACACCATTGTTGTTTGATTGGGTGTATTTTAAAATACAAGCTGTATATGAATTTGTATGTATATATGTGTAGTTTTATGCAAAAAAGAGTTAACCCGCAGCTGGCTGGTTTTGAGATAATTGGCTTAAAAATCAGTAACATGATAGCTGATAAATGTAATACTACCTACCTTAGAATTTTTTTAAATTAGATTTTGAACAGCTGATTGAATCATTTTTGTACACTGTAGGGAACATCGTTTTCTCCTACTTGGATGTTTTCTCCCATTTATAGATAGCAGTTATTGTGAATAAGTTTATGAAGAGTATGCAAACGCATACAGAAATTAGTACATAATACAAAAAAAAAGATATCCGATCAAAAACATAAATGTAATAAAGGCCGAGTTTTCGTGGATATCTTTAATATAATAGTTTCGCCGAAGAAAATTCATGAGGACTTTTAGCCCTTCTTAATAGTTTGTCTTTAAAAAGTGATGATAGGGAATAGAGGACCGAGTTATTTGTCACTTTTGACAAAATGAATATAAATTTATATTGTAAATTCCTTGGAAAATTAATGAGAGGTAAATTGATTAAATGTAAAAAAATTGGTTGAAATTTATTTCGTAAGTTTTCCCTTAGTATATTATTAAAATTGTATAACTTGGCAAGCTATTTTTTCTTTTGTTTCAAATCAGTTTTTAAGGACAAACTATTATAGAGGGTAAAATTAAAGTCCTCATTAATTTTCTTAGGCGAAACTATTATATTATTATTATTATTATTATTTGGAGGTTATTAATCACTGCGACCAATATGATCTATTGTGACCCCCTACTACTGCTCTGTTAAGGCTTGCCTCAGAGCTCCTCAACCAGTCTCAATTCTCGGAGGAATTTGAGAATCTGGGTGGGGTGCAGGGATGGTAAGTCATCCTCCTGGAGTAGGTACTGGTCGAAACAAGCAGCCCGTCTTCGTGCCACGGCTTCACATTCAAGTAGGAGATGAATTGGAGTTTCTTCCTCCAGCTCACAGAACCTGCATGAGCCGTCATTGATGATTCCCATCTTTCGGAGGTGCCCATTCAGCCGGCAATGCCCGGTGAGAAAGCCCGTTAGGATTCGTAACTCATTTTTTGTGAGCTTAATGCAGGTTTCGAATCTCTTTCGGTTATACTGCCCGAGAAGGATCTTGGCCTGCCGCAGCCCTGGGGAATCTTCCCAAAGCTTGTTTCTTTCTGCTTCCTCTGCCTTCCAGAGGGCTGTGTTGAGGTAGGCCTCACTTATTCCACAGGACGGCTCAGGTCCTATGAAAGGCTCTGACGACCCTTTCCTTGCAAGTTCATCAGCAGTCTCATTCCCCTCAATGCCTGCATGGCCTGGCATCCATTTCAGAGAAACGTCATTCTCCTTGCCTAGCCTGTTTAGCAGGTCTAGGGATTCCCACACCATCTTAGAGTTGATGCTCCATGCACTTAGTGCTTTGATGGCAGCTTAGCTGTCAGAGAGGATCACTATGTCCCGCTTCCTGTAGTTCCGGCTCAGGTTGAACTCAGCATACCTGGTTATTGCACGAACTTCCGCCTGGAAAACACTGGGAAACCTCCCCATGGATTCAGAGTATCTGGTTCTAGGCCCAAATACACCCGCTCCCGTGCCTTCGTTGGTCTTTGACCCGTCAGTGTACCATTTTATGGTATGTAGCTTGAGGAAGGAAATGTCCTCCCCATTCCACTCCTGCTTACTGCTCAGCTCCGTAGTGAAGTTCCTATCGAAGCTGAACATCCTACTTGCTTTATCCCGGGGTAGGTCTAACAAAGAGGTTTGGGGCTTGTTACCCGTAATAGCCCTCCTATAGGCCTTTTCGCCTCCCGTTATTCTTAGCAACGCTTTCTGTGCTGCACCCTCCACTGCTAGATGCAGGGGAGAAAGGTCCAGTATGACCTCCTTCGTAGCCGTTGGACATGACCTCATGGCACCTGTGATTTACAGGCATGCCAGACGCTGTACTCTAGCGAGTCCTTGCCTTGCTCTAGCGATTTCGGTTTTTTTTTGACCAGACCACCGCTCCATAGGTGATGACTGGTCTTACCATCATGGTGTACATCCATCGCAGGATTCTTGGTGTACATCCCCAGGACTTGCCAGCGATTCGTCTGCACACCATGAGGGCTCTGGTTGCCTTGGAGGTAACTTCCTCCAAGTGTTGGTTCCACCGTAGCTTAGAATCAAGGGTAATGCCTAGGTACTTAACTTCCTGCTTCCGTTCCAACTCCTCGCCACCAAGGTGTAGTGCTTGGAGTCTCGGGAGTTTCCTTTTCTTGGAGAATGTCATCACAGTGGTCTTGGCTGGGTTGACGCTCAGCCCCACTGGCTGGTACCACTTTCTTGTAGCGTTTAGCCCTCTTTGAATGAGGTCACGCACCGTGCTCTCAAACTTCCCTGTTGCCAGGATCACGATATCATCGGCATATCCTATGCAGGTAATGCCTTGATCCGTGAGCCCGTGCAACAGGTCATCTACTACAAGACTCCATAGTAAAGGGGATAGGACCCCTCCCTGTGGGCAGCCTCGCGTTGTGCCGACCCGGATGGTTCTCTCCCCCACCCTCACTTCGGCAGTTCTGGAAGCGAGCATCTCGCCTATCCATCTGGATATCGTGACGTCCACCCCCCGTTTATCCAGGGATGCTTTGACTACCTCATGGGAGGTATTGTCAAAAGCGCCTTCTATATCAAGAAACGCGCACATGGTCGTTTCTCTCGCATCAAAGCCCCACTCTATTGCGGTCGTTAGTTCGTAGAGGGCCGTCCTAGTGGACCTGTCTGCCCTATACGCATGCTGGTTGGGGTGCAAAGGCCTCCTCTCCAGCACCTGACTTCGGATGCAACTGTCCACCGCCTTTTCCACCGTTTTCAAGAAAAACGATGTAAGGCTGATGGGTCGAACAGACTTCGGATGGCACTGGTCTTTCTTTCCCGCTTTGGGGATGAAAATCTCCTTTTGCCCATGTTGCAATAGGGCGGGGAAGATGCCGTCTACTCCGGCTGCTTTGAAAGGCTGAAATGTGTCAATTGCCCATTTCAACCGCCCAGGGGTGCATACTTCTGCAGCCCTGTTCCAGTTCTCTTTAGTCGCTCTGCATGGAGCCCTCAAATCTTTTTGAGTAGGAGAACTACCGGGGAAGTGAGTCTCCAGGAGTAGAAGAGGCCTCTGCTCCTCGTCCTCCGTGAAACTTCTATCCGGCTTTTTGAGTGCTTGTGCCCCGGATTGAGTGTCTTGGGATAAAGCTTTGTGCAGTCTGGCCGCTGCAGGGACAGTGGCGAAGCCTGCACAAAACACTCTGAAGCTGTTCCGTTCAGCTTTCCTAATCTCCTTGTTATACTCGGTCAATTTTGCCGCGTAACTGTCCCAATTCCCACACAGTTTAGCTCTATTGAAGAGCCTGCGAGTCTCGCTACGGAGCCTCGAGAGATTGGTATTCCACCAAGGCACCTACCTTTTGGTTTTGTTAACGATCAGTGGGCAAGTGGATCGATATGCCTCCATAATTGCCCTATCAAGTTCGTCAACAGCCTGTTCCAGTGCCAGGGGTTCCCTGACTTTGGAGTTCACTAACCTTAGATTGTCTTCCAAGTTGCTGACGTAATTATTCCAGTTGGTCTTTCTCGGGTTTCTGATACCACAAGGTCCCGAGGTGACCCCTTCTAGTTCAAATTGAATGATTCTATGGTCAGACAGGGATGGCTCCGACGAAACTCTCCATCTCCTGACCCATTGCCCCGTCGACAGATTACACAGAGTGATATCTAACACTTCTTCTCTAGCTCTTGTTACGAAAGTTGGCGTTGTGCCTACGTTTAGGATTTCGAGATTGGATGCTAGTAAGAATTCTAAGAGAAACTCACCTCTTTTGTTGCAGTCAGAACTGCCCCATATTACGTGGTGCGCGTTGGCATCACAGCCGATGATCAAAGGCAAGCGATGTTTGCTGCAGTGATCCACTAGCTTCCTGACCTCATTTGACGGTACCTCCTTGTCTCCGGCTAGGTATGCTGATGCGATGACCAGTCTGTGGGGTACACCCCCCATTTGCAGGGTTAATAAACTATTATATTAAGAATATCCCCGAAACTCGAACCTTTTTGTACATTTATGTTTTTGATCGGATATCACTCTTTATTGCAAGGCTTAAATTACAAAACCGAACGCTTCGAGTTAAAAAATGCTTCGCAAATAACGCTACGCGTTTTGTTATGGAAACTATCTACTATAAAATAATTGCTCCTAATTAACATTATGTAAGTAAGGGAAATTATTTCCCGCTTTTTATTTTAGTGAATAGAATTACTTGCATGTAGAACCAGAGATTAGAAGAGAGATCGCTCATGCCTAAACTAAAATGAGAGGCAAGATTTGGGCACTGACAAAAAGCGACACCTTAGCGGCGAAAGCCGATGGCTGGTTTCCAGTGCGAGAAGGAAGCTCTTATAGGGAATTGAGCGTTAGAGTGGCAGAGACACTCTTATGTGTTATTTCCTATATGTTTACTGTTCCTTCCCAAAATGCTTACTGTTTTCGCGCATAAGAGTATCTTTGTTATTCAATAGCAACCTCTTGGGAACCGCGCGTTAGAGTGGCAGAGACACTCTTATGCAGAATTTTATTTTATTTTTTTAAATAAAAAATAAAAATAAAATAAAAATGTTATTAACATTATAAATAATAAAATTTCATACTTGCCCCCTTTACCTAGATCAGTTTTTTGTATTATAAATACGTATTTCGACTACAATGTAGTCATCATCAGTATAAATTAGCTAGTCGTAATTTACTCTTTGACAATTAGAAATAGATAGAAAGTCGAGATCGATAGACAAAAATAAAAATGAATAGAAAATTAACTAAATTAAAATATACTAGATTTAAAATATAATAAATTTTAAATTATGTTAAAATTACTCTTGCTAAAATTTTTTCTTCACATTTATTCCTGTTCACTTTACTCTTATTAAAATTACTATTATTTTGTCTCAGGATATGTTACTTGTTGCTAATTTGGTGACCATTTCACAATCTTTATTAGTTTTCGCTGCTTATATATATTCGCCCGACTTTAGATGCTATTCCAAGATCGCACCTGAATGGTGCTGAGTTATGCTTTGCGCAGTAAACAGGTTTTTGTATTTTGACATCTTTAGAGAGAGATGGACATATTGGCAATTTTACCGTAAGATTTTGATTAAATCTGAATTTGGGACCGGTCCATTGTCTAGATTCATAATATTTGTTTTGAATTTCTGAATGTAGATGCTTTCGTATGCATCCAGCTCTGAGGAATTTTGTTCATTAACATCAACACAAAAACTACGAGCAAAGCAGTAACAACATCGATACTCGCTGCAAAACGAAAATGGCTAAATCTTGAAATCAAATTTTTACACGTGAAACGTAGCCAAATAGAGCTCGAAACATATAAATTACACCTAATGTTGACTAAAAACTTAAATAATGTAGAATATGGAAACTGGTTAATGTGGTACAGGCAGGTGCACGTAGTAATAAAGCACAAACTTAAAACCAAAACCACAAAACTGCACAAAAAACTCGGCGCTCTTAAACGCGGTGCAAACAAGCAAACACTAACAAAATCGAAATTTGATAAACAAACACTAGTTCACAATCTCACATCAAAATCATTCACAGAAGCAGAAATGAATTTGTTGAACAAAGTGTGAGTCGGAACAAATAAGTAATGTATTGTGAAGGTTCAAAAACTCTTCACAATATCGCAGGGCTTGCAAAATTGCATATAATTCAGCAGTGTATACGGATGCCTGTGGGGAGAGCGACCAAGTGTATGAGCTATTGCCAATAGCAATAGCACTCCCCACACCAGAAACGGTTTTAGATCCATCCGTATACACGCACAGAGAGTCATTGTATTCGCTAATAAGCTGTTGGAAGCAGGTCTGATAGAACTGGGAACTGGTCACTTCTTTACGGAGACCAGCCAGGTCAAAGCGGAACCTTGCCTTTGGGATCAGCCAAGGAGGTACTTCATGAAAACCATAGGGAAGTACCTGAGCGAATTCGAAATTAAGACTCTCTAAAAGCTCCTGCGTTCGAACGGCCAAAGGTCCGGTGACCGTGGCACGTCTCTCATAGAGTCTCCTCAGAAATCTGGATTTTCTGAAGAGAGCCAGGAAGTTGACATGATTGGGCTTAGTCCATAACCCCGCGACATAATTGAGCAGCAGGTGCTCTCGCCTCAACCTCAATGGGGGCAGTCCCGACTCTACACATAGGCTCATAGTGGGACTCGTTCGAAAGGCTCCTGTAGCAAGTCTAATGCCTGCGTGGTGAATAGGATCTAGGATTTTGAGCGTTGACATCCGGGTGGAGGAGAATACTACACAGCCATAATCCATCCTGGGCAGAACCAGCGATGAATAGAGCCGCAGTATCATCTCCCGGTCCGCACCCCATGAAGTACCAGCCAATCCCTTAAGCACATTCATTGCCTTGCGGCAACTCGCTGCCAGGGATTGGAGGTGTGTAGGCCACGTTAATTTCTTGTCAAGAACAAGTCCCAGAAACCTAATAGAGTCGGCACATCGAAGGCGGGATTCCTTTAAGTAAAGGATCGGATCGTATGTGCCTTGCGTTTTCTACAGAAATGGACCACCTTAGTTTTAATTGTGGAGAACCGAAAACCAACACTTTCTGCAGAATGCACCACTTCGTTGATGCCCTGCTGGAGTCTCGTTTCAATTGTATCCATTGATGAAGAGTAGATAAGCTATGAGAGTACGGGGCCAAAAAAGGTCATTTTCCCATGTTATTTCCCATATGGAATTCTAAGGTCGATTTTGAACTTTTTGTTCCCTTCTGCACATGCGCAGTTGTTCCTCAGCCAACGCATGTCAACATACCATCGCGCATATCTCTTAGCCTACCATCGCGCATACTCTTCAGTCAGCGCATCTCGGCCGAAAATCGCGCATGTTTTTTAGCCAACTATTAGTCAGTGTAGCTGCCAGTAGTTCCCTCTCTACTCACAATCGCATATTATGACATATTCACTAGTTTACACACCCACGCCTAATTTTACTACAACGAATTATTTTATTTAAAAAAAAAGTGGGGCCCGTTGGGGATTTGAACCTGTGTTGGTAATGATACACCGTTTGTAATGAACTCATCTTGCCTTGGGACCACCATGTAAGTAGTAATAGGGAAGAAAAATAGTGTACATATAAAAAAATTATCAAGGTCATCGAAGCTATCAACTATTGTTTTGTAGGATTAATAAAGTATAGATAAAGAAATAATCAACGTCAAATTTATTATTAGTATAGTGTTGCAATATGTGTAATCGCTATTTAGAAATTAAAGTTCAACCAACTATTGTGTAGTTAGAGTTTATATCATTTTTCGCATACCTTTTGCAAACCATTCTAATTGACTCTGAAATGTATGGTGGAGAAAAGAAAAGACTCGGTTATTTTCATTCTTTTTTTGGTTTATTAATTAACAATGAGGTAATGGTAAATACAATATTAAAAACAATATAAAAATGTAACAATAATAATTATGTACTATATCAAAATATAATTGTACTTGATCTTTATAATAAAAGTCAAAAAAAAAAGTTATCTAAATCATACAAAAAGGTTCAAACAATAGTAAGTTATTAAATGGTATATTTTTATTTACAGAAATGTGTGACAACCAAAACAAAATAGATAACAGAAGTAAAGACCTTCCCATTAAGCGTTTGTAAAGTAACTATCAGATTTTCCTCATTTTAGCACACGTTTCGCCTTCATCTTCACATTTTGGTTTGGTATTTAAAGAGTAATGGCCCCATGGTAGAGTATCATAAGAACCCGGTATGAGATAGCGCTTGTCATCATAAGGCCTAAGAGCAATTTTCGTTTGAGTTTCAGTATAAAGATTGAGTTTATCAGATTTTATTAGATTTTGGTCAACTGATAACTCCTTAAAGTTCTCTAAACATTCAACATAATCCTCAAATGTTATCTTTGTTTTTAGAACTGATCGCTTCACACCCTTAGCCTTTTTAGTGAGTCCAACGTTGTTCAATTCCATATCAATTGCATCTTCCATAATTTCTTCATTTCGGAGTATCTGACGAGATTTAGCTATTTCTTCTGGTGTGGTTAAAACTTTCAGTGTATATAATTTTGATCTCAAACCTACAAAATGTGTCATAGGGGTTCCATTATTCTCATCCTTCATCATACCCAACACTTTTTTATTAACACATGGTATATCATAAACATTTGGTTCAGGATATTCGCTAGTGTCATAATATTTACGACAATCTCTTTTTATTAGTTCATAAGGATCGCAGTTACGAATTTCGTAAATAATAGAATCGGTATCTGTATATAGAGCACTACAATCATCACCCAATTGTGGAACCATATAACCATAATGAAAATCGTAGATGGTAGTTTTAGCTAAATCCAGAATTGCCGCACCAATATACAGGGGTTTGTTGAAGAATATCTCCATCTTTTTTAGTTCAATAGTAACTAAATTGGAGTTAACAATTGTACACGAATGAAATTCTGGTTTAGATATGTAAGCTTCAGCACCATACCGACCCTCCCATTTGTTAATGAGTTTAACATTTGAATGTTTTCGAATATTCTCCATAGTTTTTCCGAAAACGGCATTATTCATCAATTTAAACAAATTTTTCTCAAATTCATTTTTAGCATTCGTTCGCAGTCCTGTGTTTAAGTCAATATACGATTGAAGCCAAACGGACTGCTTAAATTTTAAAACCTTATGAATTTTAGCTATTTTTAATCCATATTTTAGAGCTTGTTTTAGCTCTCTGTAATGAATTATATACCGCTCTTTATTGTAAACGGTACCCATCAATTTCTTCTGCTTAGAATTCGGTGCTGATCTATGTTCAGGACAAAAAGGCAAATCCTTATGTTTATCATGAAGTTCTTTAGGATATGTTAGATCTACTTCTAGAAAATATCCATTATCGGTATTATCAGGAACGTTTGTGACGTCAATATTTGTATCACACCACTGAAAGCCACCATACGGAAGACACTGACTCATCGCCCACCCATACTGGTTGTTAATATCCTTATAAACTTGATATACATCAGTCTTGGATGGATCATATTCGGGTATATATTTATTATTCGCTGTGGAACGTCGTTTCATGCATTGACTCAACCCACCGCGAATTCCTCGTTCAACAAACATCATCATATCAATATCTGTTAATAATTCGAGTTCAATATCTGTATTTTTTAGCATACAATCCCATGTGTAACCAGGTAGGGTGTAGTAATGAGCAGGATCCAAACTATAATTATTCATACAACTAGCTCGGAAAGTCTCGAAAATATCCGTCAGAAGCATAATATCGGTTTTCATGTGCAGATCCATATAATCACCTAAATTGGAACAGTTAAACGCAAACCAAATATTTTGAGCATGATGATACAGTTGTCTCGAGCACCGTTTCTCTTCTAAGCGATTGTAAAAACCATCTATATCAGGTAACCGAGTTTCATTAAATTTATCAAACGAATCAACGAAATCATAAGGCATTACACCTTTTCTGGTTAGGAGTTGAAATTCTTGTTCGGAAACATCAGTAAAAATCTTTCTAGTATTTGGAAATTCAGGTAAATATGATGCCAACTTATCCAGAGAAGAGTTCATAAATCTGAATGAGTCGATAAAACGAAATTTGACATTACAATCATCAATGTTTTTTGTGAAGCTGATATACTTTTCTTTTGTAATTGGAAGTAATTCAACTCACCCATCAATCTTCGTTGCAATATCTTCAACTATTAATATTCCATCATAATTAGATAGATTATGAAATACTACTGGAACCACATGATTATCTTGATAATTAATATTACAACTCTCATGAGCGGCACCTCTAAAATTGCTTCCTTCTCTATACCCACCACTTCCAAACATTAAATGACTATGATCTCGAACTTTTGTTTCTCCTTCAACAAATGGTTTTTCACAAATATGACAATGCGTGGATTTTTTGAAATGTTCTTCTTCATCGTTGGTTAGAGGATTTATATCATATGAACACAAAAATACAGTTTCAATTTCTTCAGATATTTGTTTCAATTCCTTTGTAAACCATTCCATACAATCAATTCCACGGTATGAACGATAATACGAGAGTGAATCATCATAACAGCATTTGAAATAGTACCCCACAACGGCTGGTACATGCTTCTGGTATTTTATCTTACTATCTATAGGCTCCAATACACTTTCAATGTCGGCATAGGTGATAAACGGTGTTTTCTCCTTATTTTTGAAATTCTTAAACTTTAAAAAATTCTCCCCAGGTTTCGCAATTCTGATCGCACAATCGTTTATTTGCTTGCAGTGTTTATAATGGGTGGTAAACTTTTCGCTGGAGTAGAAATAATGTAGACATCGATCACAGAAAAACTTTTTACCATTATGTTTATTAAGCTGACAGGAAACCAAACATGATAAATCTTTAATCCAAACATAATGATAACGAATAGATGAAGAGTCATCATTCCGTGGTTATCTTCATCATCATAATGGTCTTGGATCAATAATAAATTAACATGATTAACCAATTTGTTTTGTGTTAAATAGGATGGTAACACATTATATTTTTTCTTCAATTTTTTCAAGATGTAAACATTTATGGAAATCTGGTTTTGCTTCTCAAAGTTTGGAATCTGCTTCGATGTCATCGGAAATTGTATCCCCCGCAGTTTCAACACTTATGAATAGTGTGGATACTTTGAAACACGGTGTGGATGTTTTTTAACAGGATGTAACGCTGATGCCACAGCCCATGCAAAGCATGCATCATCTACATTTTGAACGTTAATGCACGCTTCTTTTCGTTTGATTTCGAGGGGTAACTCAATGTATGACGATCCGAGCTGTGGTGTATTTTTGTTGATATTAACACCCAAGCTCACAACTTTTACGAGAGCCCAACCGCTATCTCGTTCTTGAAATTCTTCCAACTCACGCATAATTGGATCAGTCGCATTCGTCTTGAACCATTCTGTTACGTCGGTGTTCCTATATATAGACGCATTCGATGTGGTGAAATATTTATATTCAGTTTGAATTTTGTTTGCTGACATAATTTGAAAATCCCCACAGAAAACGACATTAACTTTAATTAATAACTTCGTGGAGTTTTAAAGCATTAATAACTCGGCGTCGACAAAGAGCCTCACAATCCTCTAGGAACGTTTTAGCATCTTCATGTTTAAGGTTGGTGATAACGCCCGTTCGGATTCGGCTCTTGAATGCAGTGACGGAATCATCCCATCTTACTCTCTTTGTTGCTGTCTCCTTTCGAATTTTAATACCTGAACCACGTTTCACCGTACAACAATAACTTTTTACAAGACCCAAGACTGCAAGTAAATTTTGTTTTATTCCAATAGACTTTGCAGTTTTGACCTTTTTACATATTCTTCGACATCCAACACTACAAATTTTTAAATCATCCAAATTATCCGCTTCATTTTTGGATATAATATTCAAAGTTATTAGTTTATCTCGTAGAGTAGCCATTGTAGACATTATTTCTTGACTTCTAGAAATATAATAAAGAATAATATGTATTATCTGTGCCATTTATATTGTATCAAGTAAATGTGAGGGTACCGAATTTATACGAAGATTATCGAAACTTCACGAAGATTTCCGAAAAAAATGATGTATATACAACCTGCTGAATTGAATCGAATCATTCTGACTTAACAAACTAAGCAGAAAAGAGGTCTAGACAATGCGATTGGGGCTTGCACTTGCGACTGTAGTGAATGTAAACCTGCCTCCAAGTGAGAAGTGAGATGCATTATTACTGAGAGCATCTACAAAAAAGATAGAAAAGGAATAGCATATTATGATTTTGAAACCTACTGTACGTAATGTTATAATAAATTTTTGAATCCAGAAAAGAGGCATATTTTAACCTATTATGCGAAATGGTAATACCACCAACAACACCACCAATCAAAATCTAGAACAACAATGGAAACCCTAACAAGAAGGTTTCAAGAACCATCCTATCAAATTCGAAGAGAAGTCCTTTAAACCTATACCACAATCAAAAATCATCAGGAGAAGACTAATACATCAATTGAAATAATTGTAACCTATGAAAATCTAACACCTTATAATCGTTATAGAATTATACTCTCAAATTTTGAAAACGTTGTTAGTTTGCAAAATAACAATATAATATTATGTTAATTTCAATTAATCATTAATCAATAAAAATTATAAGCTTTTAAATACATTTATTTAAAAAAAATTAATAAAATTTGTATACCTACCAATTTATTTAATAATTTATAACACACAAACAAATACTACCCACTGATGCAGTTTAGAAAAAATACTAATGACTTTAATGGTTAATATTACCTTTTTACACCAATCGGTTATCTCTCGTTGAAAGAGAGAGAGGTATAAAGTGATGAAACCATCAATTAAATTGATTTACATCCGGTTCAGTTACAAGGTCACCAATCAAGAGCAACCTACACGTTTTCAATTCTCTAGTTAAAACAAGTTGCAACAGATAATGTAATAAAAAGAGGCGGGTATAAATAAAGACAATGATGCAGCTAGCAATTAAAATGGTTCACATCCGATTCAGTTCTAAGGTCACATTCCACGAACTTGTTATCTGTGTGCAGGTGGCTCTGCCGAATGCGGGTAGCCCGTTATTTTCTTGGAACATTATGCAATAATAGGGTGGGATAATTTAGACCTCCGACTAAGATATAGACCTTGAATATGTTTGTGCTTGTTCCACGATTATTATTAATTATAAACGACGACTAAGGCTCAAATTCCACGCGTCGCTGATATTCTTGTTAAGTCTTATAAATGCAGTGTAATCATATTGCACAACTCATATGCCCATTATTTTCTTGGAACATGATGCACTTAGATATTAACCTTGAACATGTGTATACTTGTTTGGTGGTTGACTTTCACCTTCGTTGCAATTGGCTATGAAGGTACAAAGTCCACCTGTCGTGGGTAACTTTGATAAAACGCGCTTGCGCGTATATGACTAGTATGCAATGGATTCTGGGAAAATGTGTTAAGTATAAAATCCAACAAAATAGGAGACAGAAAATATATATTTAGCACTAGTAACATAATTGAACATTGCACTTAGTTATCAACTATTTTTTGTTGTTGACATATTATTTTTATTATGAATTAAACATAGGTATTATACATTAGAAAGACGGTTTGATTGAGAATATACAGTATGTTTAAAGGAACGTTTGTGTTTTTTTTATAACATTATAGATTTTTACAAAAAAATATGGATCTGATATTAAATTTAAAGGGAAGTGAATATAGAAGAAGCTGTCAAGTGCCTCGAAACTACTCCGTACTGCTCTGTACTGCTCCGGAACTGCTCCCGAACAGCTATTTACTGCTCCAAAATGCTCTGTACTGCTCTGGAGAGTAGTTCTGGATCGGTTTCGGAGTAGTTTCGAGGCACTTGACAGCTTCTTCTATATTCAGTTGAATATCTATATAAGCCAGTTATTTCAATTTTTTACTCACTTGCATTAACAGTTTCAGTTTATAAACACATTAAAATGTTTGAATGTTCATATTGTCGAAGAATTTTCTCACGTAGTTACAACATGCATCGACATGTAGTTCGCTGTCATGGAGGCTCAGCACCAGAAGTGAATGATTACCAACCAAAAAAGATATGGAACCAACGTCCTTCCTTTGAAATACAGGGAAATGATTACGAATATAAAACTAACGACCATAACAACAGGATATCGGGGGTATATTTCAACTTCCATGTAACCTCGACTCATCGAAAAACGAACGAAACTTTATCTATTGGAATAATCCTAGCAAGTTAGCGATTCGATTAGAAGAATTGATTGCCTCAAATATAGGTTTGGAAGCAATAACAATATGCCAACAACTCCTTAAAACTGGGTTTATTGATACAATCGAAACTATTCAATAATAGATCAAACAAGAACCAAAACTGCATTAATTATGAAGCGGACATCATAATAATAATGTAATATTATAATATTCACTTCCATTTAAATTTAATATCAGATCCATATTTTTTTGTAAATATCTATAATGTTATAAAAAAAACACAAACGTTCCTTTAAACATACTGTATATTCTCAATCAAACCGTCTTTCTAATGTATAATACCTATGTTTAATCTAGAGCACGGCAGTGCGTAAGGCCGAGATTTAAGGGAGACATTCGGACTTTTCACTACAGTGCTATTACTACACCTTAATTTAGCGTCGTTTTTTAGGTGCTGTATCTTTTGAACGAAAAGAGCTACAGTGTTGATATTTCGAATATAGATACTTTACGGAATTATAAGAAACAGTTTTTTTCAATCAACGTTAACGAATTAACCGTTAAAAAGTTATTTCACTTCAAAAACGCAAAATTCGCGGGAACGCCTACAATTCTTGGTAACTAATAGATCAATATTCTACGATACTTCCAGATATGCTGTAAAGTTGATATTTGGCATGTAGGTAACTGTAGTATCCAAACCGACGGGAAAATTGCGATAACTGGAAATTTGTATCGGAAGAAAGGAAATTTTTACAATTTTCGTTTTAATTAAATTAGCATTAGAACGCATATATTTATCTTATTCGTTGATATTTTTATAGAGTCCTATCTGATTGGATGACACTTAGGTATTTTAATATTGATTGTATTAGACCATTTAATTTAAAACTAAACACCCATGTAGAAAACACAATGAACTATATTATGACTAAAAATTTCTTTAACCTATAGTAGTGAATTGGCTTGTTGTATACAGCAGTTGGCATATAGCGTTTAGAAGTTAAGCAACGTTAGTTAAAATCAGTAATTGAATGGGTGACCATTGTGTACAGATTTTTTTTTGTAATTTTGTAATAAACATTAATTTATATTCTCATTTTAACTTTTTTTATTATATTTTGCATTGATCAATTATTATTTATTAACTTCAATTGTTTCAGTGCAACGCCCCGGAAAATTGGAAAAACATACTCCAAAATTACGTTTTTCTTTTTTATAAATGCTAGAAAGATAGAATTTTCACTAATCGACCCGAAATAACGTTAAATTAACAGAATATTTTGAAAAATTTCATTACCTATATCGCAACCACACCGAAAATGGGGAAAACATCCCTAAAACTGACCTTTTCACTTCTATTCATGATAGAAAGATCGGTTTATTTCCATTCGACGTGGAACAGTTTCAAAATAACAGAATTATTTGAAGGAAGAAAATTTTTCCATCACAACCCTTCGAACTTGGTAAAAACACCCCCAAAACCAACCTTTTTGTTCTATACATGCAACAAGATGCAGTTTTTTGCAATCGACGCTTAATAGCTACAAATTAGGAAGTTATTTCGGAAAACTTAATTTTTTTTATTGCAACCTCCCGAAAAATCGAAAAAACACCCCCCCCCCCCCCCCAAAAAATTACGTTTTTCAGTTCTATATATGCTGAAATGATGGAATTTTCACCAATCGACCCGAAATAAAGTCAAGTTAACAGAATACTTTAAAAAATTTCATTTCCTGCATCGCACCCCCCTCCCGAAAATAAGGCAAACAACCGTAAAATTGCCATTTCATGTCAGTTCTAGTTAGAGAGATGGGATTTTCTTTTTAAAGTCAAGTTAACAGATTACTTTGAAAAATTGCATAACCTACATCGGAAACCTCCGAAAAAATACCCCTTAAACTGCCTTTTTCACTTCTATTCATGTTAGAAAGATCAGGTTTTTTTATTCGACATGGACAGGGTTTAAAATTACAGGATTATTTTAAAACCGTAAATTTTTCCATCGTTACCATTCGCAAATGGGAAACACACCCCTAAAACTACCCCTTTTCTTGTATACATGCTAGGAAGATGCAGTTTGTTATATTCGACGCTAAACAGCTACAAATTAAGAAGGTTATTCAAAAAACTTAAAAACTTTCATCGCTTCCTCCCAAAAAAAATCTTTAAAGCACCCCCGAAGCTACCCTTTTAACTTCAATTCATGGCAGAAAGATGGGATTTTCACCAATCGACCCAAAATAAAGTCAAATTAACAGAATACCACGGAAATTTCATAACCTACATCGCAATCCCCAAAAAGAGGAAAAACACCCCTAAAACTGCCCTTTTCATGTTAGAACGGACGGTTATTTTTATTCAACGTGGAACTGGATTAAAATAACAGGATTATTTTATTAGAGTAAATTTACCAATCGCAACCATTCACAAATGGAAAAAACACCCCTAAAAGCACACTTTTTCTTCTATACATGTCAGAAAGATGTGGTTTTTTGCATTCGACGCTTAATAGCTACAAATTAAGAAGGTAATTAGAAAAACTTAAAACTTTTCCTCACCACTCCCAAAAAAGATGGGAAAACAACCCCCTAAAGTTCTATTCATGGTAGAAAGATGGGGTTTTTTGCATTTGGTGGAGAATTTCTAAGATATTTCTATTATACTGTTGGTCAATACCTAACATATATGAGATTCTATACAATAAACATACAAGTGTTACACATTTAATTGTTTTACCTCAGAACTCCGTTATTTATGAACCGATTTAGAATTTTTTGTTTTAAAGGGTTTGATTTCTCATTGTCACTATTATTATATAACAACCATGCTATATTGATGTTTAAGCCTTTCAAAAAGCGAGCAGAGCCAGTTGACGTTACATATCGCGAAGCGGTCTCCTTTGTATATGTGAATCTAAAAAGAGTAAAGTATCTCGAAGCGTAAAGAAACGCAAAGCATACGTGAAGAGTAACAAGTTCGGCTTCGTATATTTAAGCCTTACAAAAAGGATTGATATCCGACCAAAAACATAAATGTAAGAAAGGGCCGAGTTTTCGGGAAAATCCTTAATGTAATAGTTCCTTCTTAAAAAGTGATGATATGGAGGAAAGGACCGAACTATTTACAAAGTAATAGCTCTAGACTTCATATAATAGTTGCTTCTTAAAAAGTGATGATATGGAAGAAAGGACCGAGCTATTTACAAAGTAAATAGCTCTAGACTTCAAATAATAGTTGCTCTTTGAAAAGTGATGATATCCCATTAAAGAGCCGAGCTATTTACAAAGTAAATAGCTCGGCTCGGTAAATTATTAACTAAAAAAATTAATGAGGGGTAAATTGATTAAATGTAAGAAAAAATTTGGTTGATATTTATTTCGTAAGTTTTCCCTTAGAATGTTTTTAAAATTTTATATAACGCGGCAAGTTATTTTTCCTGATGATTTCAAATATTTTAAAACTTGCCGCGTTTTATAAAATATTAAAAACATATTAAGGGAAAACTTACGAAATAAATTTCAACCAAATTTTTTCTTACATTTAATCAATTTACCCCTCATTAAATTTTTTAGTTAATAGTTTACCGAGCTATTTACTTTGTAAATAGCTCGGCTCTTTAATGGGATATCATCACTTTTTAAGAAGCAACTATTATATGAAGTCTAGAGCTATTTATTTTATAAATAGTTCGGTCCTTTCTTCCATATCATCACTTTTTAAGAAGGAACTATTACATTAAGGATTTTCCCGAAAACTCTGCCCTTTCTTACATTTATGTTTTTGGTCGGATTCATAATAAAAATAATATGTCAACAAAAAAAAAAATAGTTGATAACTAAGTGCAATGTTCAATTATGTTACTAGTGCTAAATATATATTTACTGTCTCCTATTTTGTTGGATTTTATACTTAACACCTTTTCCCAGAATCCATTGCATACTAGTCATATACGCGCAAGCGCGTTTTATCAAAGTTACCCACGACAGGTGGACTTTGTACCTGCATAGCCAATTGCAACGAAGGTGAAAGTCAACCACCAAACAAGTTTACACATGTTCAAGGTTAATATCTAAGTGCATCATGTTCCAAGAAAATAATGGGCATATGAGTTGTGCAATATGATTACACTGCATTTATAAGACTTAACAAGAATATCAGCGACGCGTGGACTTTGGACCTTAGTCGTCGTTTATAATTAATAATAATCGTGGAACAAGCACAGACATGTTCAAGGTCTATATCTTAGTCGGAGGTCTAAATTATCCCACCCTATTATTGCATAATGTTCCAAGAAAATAACGGGCTACCCGCATTCGGCAGAGCCACCTGCACACAGATAACAAGTTCGTGGAATGTGACCTTAGAACTGAATCGGATGTGAACCATTTTAATTGCTAGCTGCATCATTGTCTTTATTTATATCCACCTCTTTTTATTACATTATCTGTTGCAACTTGTTTTAACTAGAGAATTGAAAACGTGTAGGTTGCTCTTGATTGGTGACCTTGTAACTGAATCGGATGTAAATCAATTTAATTGATGGTTTCATCACTTTCTTTATACCTCTCTCTCTTTCAACGAGAGATAACCGATTGGTGTAAAAAGGTAATATTAACCATTAAAGTGATGGTTTCATCACTTTCTTTATACCTCTCTCTCTTTCAACGAGAGATAACCGATTGGTGTAAAAAGGTAATATTAACCATTAAAGGCATTAGTGTTTTTTCTAAACTGCATCAGTGGGTAGTATTTGTTTATGTGTTATAAATTATTAAATAAATTGGTAGGTATACAAATTTTATTAATTTTTTTTAAATAAATGTATTTAAAAGCTTATAATTTTTATTGATTAATGATTAATTGAAATTAACATAATATTATATTGTTATTTTTCAAACTAACAACGTTTTCAAAATTTGAGAGTATAATTCTATAACGATTATAAGGTGTTAGATTTTCATAGGTTACAATTATTTCAATTGATGTATTAGTCTTCTCCTGATGATTTTTGATTGTGGTATAGGTTTAAAGGACTTCTCTTCGAATTTGATAGGATGGTTCTTGAAACCTTCTTGTTAGGGTTTCCATTGTTGTTCTAGATTTTGATTGGTGGTGTTGTTGGTGGTATTACCATTTCGCATAATAGGTTAAAATATGCCTCTTTTCTGGATTCAAAAATTTATTATAACATTACGTACAGTAGGTTTCAAAATCATAATATGCTATTCCTTTTCTATCTTTTTTGTAGATGCTCTCAGTAATAATGCATCTCACTTCTCACTTGGAGGCAGGTTTACATTCACTACAGTCGCAAGTGCAAGCCCCAATCGCATTGTCTAGACCTCTTTTCTGCTTAGTTTGTTAAGTCAGAATGATTCGATTCAATTCAGCAGGTTGTATATACATCATTTTTTTCGGAAATCTTCGTGAAATTTCGATAATCTTCGTATAAATTCGGTACCCTCACATTTACTTGATACAATATAAATGGCACAGATAATACATATTATTCTTCATTATATTTCTAGAAGTCAAGAAATAATGTCTACAATGGCTACTCTACGAGATAAACTAATAACTTTGAATATTATATCCAAAAATGAAGCGGATAATTTGGATGATTTAAAAATTTGTAGTGTTGGATGTCGAAGAATATGTAAAAAGGTCAAAACTGCAAAGTCTATTGGAATAAAACAAAATTTAGTAAAATAAAATAAAATAAAACAAAGTCTTGGGTCTTGTAAAAAGTTATTGTTGTACGGTGAAATGTGGTTCAGGTATTAAAATTCGAAAGGAGACAGCAACAAAGAGAGTAAGATGGGATGATTCCGTCACTGCATTCAAGAGCCGAATCCGAACGGGCGTTATCACCAACCTTAAACATAAAGATGCTAAAACGTTCCTAGAGGATTGTGAGGCTCTTTTTCGACGCCAAGGTATTAATGCTTTAAAACTCCACGAAGCTATTAATTAAAGTTAATGTCGTTTTCTGTGGGGATTTTCAAATTATGTCTGCAAACAAAATTCAAACTGAATATAAATATTTCACCACATCGAATGCGTCTATATATAGGACCACCGACGTAACAGAATGGTTCAAGACGAATGCGACTGATCCAATTATGCGTGAGTTGGAAGAATTTCAAGAACGAGATAGCGGTTGGGCTCTCGTAAAAGTTGTGAGCTTGGGTGTTAATATCAACAAAAGTACACCACAGCTCGGATCGTCATACATTGAGTTACCCCTCGAAATCAAACGGAAAGAAGCGTGCATTAACGTTCAAAATGTAGATGATGCATGCTTTGCATGGGCTGTGGCATCAGCGTTACATCCTGTTAAAAAACATCCACACCGTTTTTCAAAGTATCCACACTATTCACAAGTGTTGAAACTGCGGGGGATACAATTTCCGATGACATCGAAGCAGATTCCAAACTATGAGAAGCAAAACCAGATTTCCATAAATGTTTACATCTTGAAAAAATTGAAGAAAAAATATAATGTGTTACCATCCTATTTAACACAAAACAAATTGGTTAATCATGTTAATTTATTATTGATCCAAGACCATTATGATGATGAAGATAACCACAGAATGATGACTCTTCACCTATTCGTTATCATAATGTTTGGATTAAAGAGTTCTCATGTTTGGTTTCCTGTCAGCTTAATAAACATAATGGTAAAAAGTTTTTCTGTGATCGATGTCTACATTATTTCTACTCCAGCGAAAAGTTTACCACCCATTATAAACACTGCAAGCAAATAAACGATTGTGCGATCAGAATTGCGAAACCTGGGGAGAATTTTTTAAAGTTTAAGAATTTCAAAAATAAGGAGAAAACACCGTTTATCATCTATGCCGACATTGAAAGTGTATTGGAGCCTATAGATAGTAAGATAAAATACTAGAAACATGTACCAGCCGTTGTGGGGTACTATTTAAAATGCTGTTATGACGATTCACTCTCGTATTATCGTTCATACCGTGGAATTGATTGTATGGAATGGTTTACAAAGGAATTGAAACAAATATCTGAAGAAATTGAAACTGTATTTTTGTGTTCATATGATATAAATCCTCTAACCAACGATGAAGAAGAACATTTCAAAAAATCCACGCATTGTCATATTTGTGAAAAACCATTTGTTGAAGGAGAAACAAAAGTTCGAGATCATAGTCATTTAATGTTTGGAAGTGGTGGGTATAGAGAAGGAAGCAATTTTAGAGGTGCCGCTCATGAGAGTTGTAATATTAATTATCAAGATAATCATGTGGTTCCAGTAGTATTTCATAATCTATCTAATTATGATGGAATATTAATAGTTGAAGATATTGCAACGAAGATTGATGGGTGAGTTGAATTACTTCCAATTACAAAAGAAAAGTATATCAGCTTCACAAAAAACATTGATGATTGTAATGTCAAATTTCGTTTTATCGACTCATTCAGATTTATGAACTCTTCTCTGGATAAGTTGGCATCATATTTACCTGAATTTCCAAATACTAGAAAGATTTTTACTGATGTTTCCGAACAAGAATTTCAACTCCTAACCAGAAAAGGTGTAATGCCTTATGATTTCGTTGATTCGTTTGATAAATTTAATGAAACTCGGTTACCTGATATAGATGGTTTTTACAATCGCTTAGAAGAGAAACGGTGCTCGAGACAACTGTATCATCATGCTCAAAATATTTGGTTTGCGTTTAACTGTTCCAATTTAGGTGATTATGTGGATCTGCACATGAAAACCGATATTATGCTTCTGACGGATATTTTCGAGACTTTCCGAGCTAGTTGTATGAATAATTATAGTTTGGATCCTGCTCATTACTACACCCTACCTGGTTACACATGGGATTGTATGCTAAAAAATACAGATATTGAACTCGAATTATTAACAGATATTGATATGATGATGTTTGTTGAACGAGGAATTCGCGGTGGGTTGAGTCAATGCATGAAACGACGTTCCACAGCGAATAATAAATATATACCCGAATATGATCCATCCAAGACTGATGTATATCAAGTTTATAAGGATATTAACAACCAGTATGGGTGGGCGATGAGTCAGTGTCTTCCGTATGGTGGCTTTCAGTGGTGTGATACAAATATTGACGTCACAAACGTTCCTGATAATACCGATAATGGATATTTTCTAGAAGTAGATCTAACATATCCTAAAGAACTTCATGATAAACATAAGGATTTGCCTTTTTGTCCTGAACATAGATCAGCACCGAATTCTAAGCAGAAGAAATTGATGGGTACCGTTTACAATAAAGAGCGGTATATAATTCATTACAGAGAGCTAAAACAAGCTCTAAAATATGGATTAAAAATAGCTAAAATTCATAAGGTTTTAAAATTTAAGCAGTCCGTTTGGCTTCAATCGTATATTGACTTAAACACAGGACTGCGAACGAATGCTAAAAATGAATTTGAGAAAAATTTGTTTAAATTGATGAATAATGCCGTTTTCGGAAAAACTATGGAGAATATTCGAAAACATTCAAATGTTAAACTCATTAACAAATGGGAGGGTCGGTATGGTGCTGAAGCTTACATATCTAAACCAGAATTTCATTCGTGTACAATTGTTAACTCCAATTTAGTTACTATTGAACTAAAAAAGATGGAGATATTCTTCAACAAACCCCTGTATATTGGTGCGGCAATTCTGGATTTAGCTAAAACTACCATCTACGATTTTCATTATGGTTATATGGTTCCACAATTGGGTGATGATTGTAGTGCTCTATATACAGATACCGATTCTATTATTTACGAAATTCGTAACTGCGATCCTTATGAACTAATAAAAAGAGATTGTCGTAAATATTATGACACTAGTGAATATCCTGAACCAAATGTTTATGATATACCATGTGTTAATAAAAAAGTGTTGGGTATGATGAAGGATGAGAATAATGGAACCCCTATGACATATTTTGTAGGTTTGAGATCAAAATTATATACACTGAAAGTTTTAACCACACCAGAAGAAATAGTTAAATCTCGTCAGATACTCCGAAATGAAGAAATTATGGAAGATGCAATTGATATGGAATTGAACAACGTTGGACTCACTAAAAAGGCTAAGGGTGTGAAGCGATCAGTTCTAAAAACAAAGATAACATTTGAGGATTATGTTGAATGTTTAGAGAACTTTAAGGAGTTATCAGTTGACCAAAATCTAATAAAATCTGATAAACTCAATCTTTATACTGAAACTCAAACGAAAATTGCTCTTAGGCCTTATGATGACAAGCGCTATCTCATACCGGGTTCGTATGATACTCTACCATGGGGCCATTACTCTTTAAATACCAAACCAAAATGTGAAGATGAAGGCGAAACGTGTGCTAAAATGAGGAAAATCTGATAGTTACTTTACAAACGCTTAATGGGAAGGTCTTTACTTCTGTTATCTATTTTGTTTTGGTTGTCAGACATTTCTGTAAATAAAAATATACCATTTAATAACTTACTATTGTTTGAACCTTTTTGTATGATTTAGATACCTTTTTTTTGACTTTTATTATAAAGAACAAGTACAATTATATTTTGATATAGTACATAATTATTATTGTTACATTTTTATATTGTTTTTAATATTGTATTTACCATTACCTCATTATTAATTAATAAACCAAAAAAAGAATGAAAATAACCGAGTCTTTTCTTTTCTCCACCATACATTTCAGAGTCAATTAGAATGGTTTGCAAAAGGTATGCGAAAAATGATATAAACTCTAACTACACAATAGTTGGTTGACCTTTAATTTCTAAATAGCGATTACACATATTGCAACACTATACTAATAACAAATTTGACGTTGATTATTTCTTTATCTATACTTTATTAATCCTACAAAACAATAGTTGATAGCTTCGATGACCTTGATAATTTTTTTATATGTACACTATTTTTCTTCCCTATTACTACTTACATGGTGGTCCCAAGGCAAGATGAGTTCATTACAAACGGTGTATCATTACCAACACAGGTTCAAATCCCCAACGGGCCCCACTTTTTTTTAAAATAAAATAATTCGTTGTAGTAAAATTAGGTGTGGGTGTGTAAACTAGTGAATATGAGTCATAATATGCGATTGTGAGTAGTTCGGAGACATGTGTTTTTGATAATACGAAAAAAAATTTAGTGTTACTATAATCCCCACCCCTAACCCTCGCCCCCCCACTGAGAAACTTCCAGAGAGGGAACTACTGGCAGCTACACTGACTAATAGTTGGCTAAAAAACATGCGCGATGGTCGGCCGAGATGCGCTGGCTGAAGAGTATGCGCGATGGTAGGCTTAGAGATATGCGCGATGGTCTGTTGACATGCGTTGGCTGAGGAACAACTGCGCATGTGCAGAAGGGAACAAAAAGTGCAAAATCGACCTTAGAATTCCTTATGGGAAATAACATAGGAAAACTACCTTTTTTGGCCCCGTACTCTCATAGCTTATCTACTATGAAGCTCCATAGAAAATTGTAAGGTCATAAACATACAGACATTGACGAATCGGGGCTGAAGCTGCGATGTGATTGACCGCTATAGCAAAAAGGGTGACACTAAGCGTGGAGCCTTGGGGAACACCATTCTCCTGGGAACGGATCCCAGAGTCAGTGCCACCCACCCGGACACGAAATTTGCGGTCACACATAAAACTTTGAATGAACTGAGGCAGAGATCCTCTTAGCCCCAGTCATGCAACTTCCTGAGAATGCCATACCTCCAAGTCATATCATATGCTTTCTCCAGGTCGAAGAACACTCCCACAAAGTGATAGCCCCGGAGAAAATTGTCGTGAATGGCATTCTCAAGGCGAACAAGTTGATCCGTCGTCGAGTGGTATTGGCGGCAACCTGTCTGATATTGACCTATCAGATTATTAGTTTCCAGCCACCAGACGAGACGCCTGTTCACCATTGTTTCCAATATCTTGCTAAAGCAGCAAGTCAAAGATATTGGACGGTAGATTGACGGTTGCGATGAATCTTTACCCTCTTTAAGCAGCGGGATAATAATGGCTTCCCGCCATTGCTGAGGGAAAACGCTTTGCCGAAAAATATTAATGTATAGATCCAGTAATCCGCACTTTCCAGTATCCATGTATCTTTTGACCCCTTTAGCGCCTCCAGTAGTTCTTGCATTGTAAAATCGTTGTTATACTGGAGGGATTCATCTGAGATAAAATCATCATGTTGTTCATGATGCATCTTGAGCCGCAGGCAATTCGGGTCATAATTTTGGGAGCTGCAGACGCGCTCGAAATGCTCCGCTAAACACTAAGCGATTTCCGCACACTGCGATATGACTCGGCCATCCAAATTGAGGAGGGTAGGCGCCGGTGATGAGGAAAATTTTGCCGAAATTACCTTCACCCTCCTCCATACCTCCGAAGATGGTGTGGAGATATTGATGGCCGAAACATATTGCTCCAAAGATAGCCTTTTCTGATCTCGAATAATTCTTATGGCTATTGATCTTCTTCTTTTAAAGGCTATCAAATTTTCCTTCGTGGGGCGTCTTGTTGTCAAAACACAACACAAGATACACACGATACAACACAGCATATCTACAACAAAACTCGCACCATCACCACATTCTCCAAACCAAACACAAAACACTACACAAGAAACAAACCCATCAACATACAACATCGTTAATACAACAGCACTCCTACACGCGCCACCCCCGTTACATCAAAACGAAACACATAACACGCCACACATTGCTCGGTTAACAAGCCTCACACAAGATCAAATATCAACACCATTAGATATTTCAAAGCAAACACAAAACACTTCACCCATTGTAACACTAACACGACTCACACATGACCAAATAACACACTACTCACAACCGACGGACAACACCCCATTCGCTCATCGAACACGAAAGCGAACACAACACAAACCAACACCACACAAACCACCCAAAAGGCGATGTCGCAGAACGCAATAAAAATACATACATTTATACACACTACAAGAACACCAACACCCTTACAAATATACATGCACACTCACACACATTCTCCGGTTCACCTGACAGACAAAATAAAAAAAATAAAAACAGTTTACCGTCACTTGACTATGCCCGTGCGGTGAACTAATCGGGCTCAGCCCTTAATTAAAAAAGAAAAGAGAAATAATAATAATAATATTTATTTCGCAAAAGATATACATAAATATGCTTGCTACGTCAAAAATATAAACATGCATAAAAGCAAGTACCAAAATAAAAACAACCAACTTGAAAACAGTAATTTTAACAAAAAAACAGTAACAGAAAAATATTTTAAAAAAACAGTAGTCAACAATAAATAAAAAAATTTTTAACAATAAAATATGAAATATTTAACAATAAAATATAAACAATCAATTTAAAAAATCATCTCAGTATAAAATAAAAACAATAGTCAACAATGGATAAAATAAGATAAGAAATTAATAGAAAACTTAGTACAAAATCAACAAATAAAATAATACCAAAAATTAATTTAGTGTTAAACAAAAAGGTTATCTATGGAGTAAAAGGCGTTTCGAATTAAAAAACTTTAAAAGTGCTTTTTAAACATGTTTATGTTTTGCATTCTCAGCAGCTACTTGGGGAGGTTACTGAAAATTTTTCTACTAAAACTCTTCCCACAAATTGTAAGATGAAATTTTGGGATAGAAAGCATGTCTTTATTTCTGGTTGTGTAGCTATGCGAATCTCGCGTCCTCGAATAGTGTGCCAATTTCTCTTTCACATGTATTCCTGCCAAATATGTGTAAATTGATGGTAAAGTGAGGATACCATTATCAACAAAGAATATGTATCCACACAGGAGGTGTTCGGTTTTAAGTTGAACATGCATCGCAATATCATCTTCTGTTTGATGAAGACGTCTTTTGCTGTTGAAGAATTTCCCCAACATAAGACTCCATATCTTAGTTGTGGGTAATCAAATGCATAGTAAACAGTCATTAAAACCGATAAATCGTTACAAACCATACGTAATCTTATCAGAAGGTAGGCCAATCTGGCAAGTTTAGAGGATAAGAGGGCAGTGTGCGCGGCCCAGCTTAGGGTACTGCTTATGTTTAAACCGAGCAATTTAAAGCTATCAACAGCTGTAAGTACTGCGGTTTCGAATTTTACACTTTTAAGGGAAAAGTACATTAATTTTGTCTTTTCTTTATTTTGCTCAATAGTTTAATTTTTCTGTCCAGATCCTCTTGTGGATGATGACAATATTGTTGTCATCAGCATATATTTAACTTTGTGCAGGGCATTGAATTCGAGGAAGGTCGTTTATGTAAATTATAAACAAGACGGGTCCTAGAATAGATCCATGTAGAATTCCCATTCGGAGAGGTTTTGGTTCCGATAATACACCGCTGCAGCAAACCATTTGATGCCTATTATTTAAATAGGACTCAATCCACGATAAAGCCTTTCCTCTGATACCACATTTTTCTAATTTGCATAAGAAAATTCCATGATCAATTGTTTCAAAAGCTTTGCTGAAATCACAGTAAATTGCACTTGCCATAAACCCTTGGTCGATGAGTGCGACGATGTTATCAATAAAGACATTAATGCTGTTTCCGTTGATTTATTTTTACAGAATCCGTGTTGATGAGGATTTATTATATTATTTTTTTCTAGAAAGGAGCGTATGCGTTCGAAAAAAGCATATTCAAAAATTTTTGACAGAGAGGGTAGAATTGATATTGGTCTATACTCTTGGCATGTTTTGGCACTGTTGTTTTTAGGAACGGGTATGACTTTTGATACCTTTAATTGATCAGGGAATATACCTTCATTAAGCGAAAGATTAATTAAGTGGGAAAGTAGAATCGATAGAGTTTGAGCCATGTTTAATAAAATTGTTGGTATTTCGTCAACTCCAGCGGAATAAGAATTTTTTATCTTATTTAAAATATGCACTATGTCTTGGGGGGATGACGGGGGTTAGATAAAGTGTATTGGATACACGGGGCGTTAGGCTAGCTGGTTTCAGGTACAAATTCTTTGTCATATCAACAACGGTTTCGACAAAGTATTCGTTAAGGACACCAGCTATCTGAAAAGGGTCAACAATGGTAGAATGGTTAACCACAAGTTCAATTTGTCTGTTCTTTTCGGTTTTTATTGCCACTTCTGTGTTTATCATGTCCCACACTGCTTTTGACTTGTTACTGGGAAAGTATTTTGAAGCTCCAATTTCTATATTCTGGGTTGTTACTCAGGACTGCGCAATCAAACTGGCGGTCAGGAAAATGAACTTATAGATACTCTTTCAGAGCATTTACTGTTGTGCCACTTTTCACGCGTCCAATATATAAAAAAATTTCAGAGGCATGAAAATCATTATTTCCAGAATCCTCTGCGCCACTTCCAACAACTTGATGTTTGCGTTTCTTCTTGGGAAAACTAATTTTTCTTCTTCAACTGTTTCTTTTTCAATATCGACTTGATTATCGGTACGTCCGACGCTTTTAACAGGTATTTTTTCCTTTTTATTGTTAACCACTTTCGGTTTTTCTACAAGCAGCGGTAGAGAGACTTTTTGACCACCAATCACTATACAACCACTTTCTGATTCTTAAAAAATGACAGTTCTGCTCTATCCTCTTCCAGCTCTTTAAGAACAGGATTTAAGGCAGTTTTCACAGCGTCTTGGATCAATTTTTGAAACATTTCACTAGAATCACTGTCACAATATTGATCACGAAGTAATTCGCAATTATTTGACATATTTTCTTTATTTTTAGCTTTTTCACTGGAGCGAGTATTTATAGAGGCGTTACTTGTTGGCGACATCTTGCCGTCGAGACACTCATCCGGATTCATATCCCGTGGCAGTGGACGGTGAAAACCCTTCTCAAGAGCAGTATAACCAGGGTCTCCCACCGACTGGCGAGGTCTGGAGAAGAGCGGTAATTTCCATTAACCGCTCAAAGATCGAATGGGCAATGAACTCATTCGACCCCTACAAAGCATCGGAACCAGATGGGATATACCCAGTGCTTTTACAAAAAGGAGCAGAGCATCTTTTAACTCTGCTTGGTCATATATTCAGGGCAAGCCTGGCTATGGGTAATATCCCAACAGTATGGAAGCCAGTAAGAGTGACGTCTTGCCAAAAACGGGGAGGCTTAACCACTCCAGGGAAAAGGACTTTAGACCAATTTGTCTGTCATCGTTTCTACTGAAAACAATAGAACGCCTAATATGATTTTATTTGACTCAGGAGGAAACGAACCATGTGTGGTAGATGTAGATGTTGAGGAGATGGGTTCCTGACGGGTTCGTAAAAAAATGCCTAGAAAGGATTACTCTCCAGGCTTCCACAATCCCTCTACTACTAGTATTAATACTAAGATCACTTGAATTTGAACATTTGAAAAGTTTTATTTATAGGCGTATGTTAAATCTAACAAGTTAAAATAACAACTAACTGAGTTAATTGCTTAAATATTCTGTGTATCCAGAATTTATGTAAAAAATTTTATAAAAGAAGTTGTTTATTTTAAAAAAACTGACATTTTTGTCGTCTTTTTTTGTTCTATCTCTTACGTTTTCAAAGAAAAAAAGTTTTAACCATTTTGCCCATTCACAAACTGGGCCTTACTTTTTAGCTCTAGCCTTACTTTTTAGCACACACAAAGTTTCAGCTCGTTATCTTCTTTCGTTTTTGAGTTATCGCGTTGATAGACAGACAGACATTCGTTACAAAATCGGAACTATATATATATATATATATATATATATATATATATATATATATATATATATATATATATACATTTATATATACATATAAATGAACGAAAAATTAGAAATACAAAATCTTGACGTTTCGAGAACCTTTAGTTCTCATTCTCAAAAGATTAGGAAAACAAAAATGTGACATGAAAATTAAGTAAACTGAACGAAATTGAAAACCTACGGACCATAAATATCAAAAATAACTTATATCAAATAATTGAATACTGTGTTTTGTGTAGCATATGACACAAAAAATAAAAATAATTATCACATAATAAGTACGGGAAAAATAATGTGAACTGATTGAGGGGTTTGTCAAGTGCAGAATACATCAAAAGGAAAATAATAAAAACTAGACTATCCATCACAAAAAATGAATGCAATGGATGCAAAATTATTGACACAATTTATTTAAAAATAAAATAAAATATTGCACAGAGATGAATTGTGATTAAAAAAGAAAAAATGAAACAAACCAAATGTAAAACTCCAAACCAAAAACAAAAAGGGGTAGAATAATAAATGAAATATCAACTATCACAGAAATATCAGTTATAAATTATCACAGAATGAAAAACTGAAAAATCACAGAAAAGTTGTTTGTAATAAGATGTATAAATAAAAAATATAAATAATAGACGAATGATTAAAATAATGAAAAATGCAAATGTGAAATAATCGCAATGTCAATAGAAACGAATGGTTATTTAAACAGAGTAAGTATTCAGTTTGAAACGTATTTAAACCGGGTATAAAAACAGTATATGTTTGTCTGTTCGCAAATTGAATACGTTTCAAAGCTGTGGCGTTCCGTCACATTTGGTTGGATTTATTTTAATAAAATTAAAAAAATTAACTTGTATAAAATAATAAATATTGCACCGTTGACCCCGAGTAGGAGATTATAAAATTAGTGTTAAAAAAAAGTGATTGTAATTCCCAAATAAAATATACAAAATAAAAATAAAAAAAGTGAAAGGTAAAACCTACCTAATAATTTAATATAAATTTAAGTGTTTAAAAATACTCACAAACAATTTTCCCCCGCAAATGTTTTGGTCGATTAAACGCGTAAATAGGAAGATTCCCGCCAGATTTACAGCGAACGAGATCATGCATGATCCAACACAACATACGTCATACTTGTTGTTTTGCAGTAAGTCCGCGTTCCCAAAAAATTCATTACTTGGCGAACGTTCATCGTGGTATCAGCCTCTAAGAATTCGTAAAAAGAAATTTTAAAAACATACAAGCAAAAACAAGAGCTACGAGGAACCGAGTTGCTACTTGACTGGTTTTACCTCGTGGTAAATTTCACCCGATTGGGATTGGAAGTGGATTGAAAGGAAACGGATAAACTAATATCCATACCGGTGATACTGCTCCAACAACTAAGACATCCATATCTGGCGGGATATTTCTTCCATCAACCTGGAAAATCAGCAGCTTACGATGGACTGGATCACGTGTTTGAAAGGCCAATTCATCAGTTGCCTAGGGGGTATCATCAGATGCCCATTAAAATGGCGAAGGTATATCAATTCACGTTAACCAAGCTTTTCTTTCACGACATCTCCAAAGACATATTTCATCGGGGTTAAATAATCGAGTTGAGGTTCTACACAGTTGATTTTAAAAACAATTCAAAAATAAAAACAATAGTTAAGTTCTTTTAAAAATAAACATTTACGATAATTACGTTACCCAAGTGTAAATTATTTTAAGCTAGTTTAGTACAATTTGTTGACCATTCTGTCGATGTTGCAGTCCTGGTGAACTTGGCGATAATTTACCACTCATATCTGCCGTAAACGGCAAGAATTCGGTTGGTAATTTGCCAAACACACTTGGCAGGTAACCGAATATCCAGCGCGTGTCGCTAATGGGTACTTAACAGGTTGCCAGGAAATTATCCTCCATCGGTGGAAGCGTTGATTTTTTTTATAATTTATATTTATTTGGGATTCCATTGTTATTTAATTTTTTTAATCATATTCCGTGTTGGTACAATTTCAACACGTTAACCTAACATTTATCAAAAATAAATAAGAATAAAAAAAAATTAATACTTGCGTTGTTTGATATTGTTGCATTCCCACCGTTGACACCAATTTTATGTTGCGTCCTTTTGTGCAAAATTGGTTGTTGCAGGTGATGAATGTCCGCTGCCACCAGAGCAGTTGATTTAAGCTCAACTTCGTAGGCTTATTTAATTTCAAATATTCGACGTCTCAAATACTTTACCATAACCAATTGGAAAATTTGATATTATCCAAATGTTTCCAATTTAATACGAGTAATAATCTGGTTAATGAATATTACAAGAATGGTAGATAAGTCAGTAATAAAACAAAACACTTAAAAAACTTAATTTAATTTATTTACTAGTTACTTAATTAATTTTGACTGAATTGATTGTTGAAATTTGAATAGACGTGATTGTTAAATTAATCGGATTTAATATCCGATTCTAATTTAAATTACATTTTGACTGATTGTATTTAAATCTAAATCTAAAATCTATTTGTGAGTTGATTTACAATTGTTTTTATATGCGAAAATCGACTTAGTTAAAATATATTTGTGTTACACGCGCTATAATAATTTCTTCAACAAATGTATTTATGCTGATTTTGCAAAAATCGCCTAGTGAGTTTTTTATTAAATAAATTTTGTTATTGCAAATTCTTTTGATTGCAAAATACATTCAATAATAATTATGTCGTTAAACTTAAATAATTATAAAAAGGCTTTATAGAGTTACGCAACAATATATATTTAATTATAACTTCCAGTTCAACGATATTGTTTTAAAACGAACCAAAATTTTCTGGATTGGAGCATCTTTTTTTAAAAAAATAAATTGTTAACTATGAAACTCATTTTTTTTTAATTTACGAAAATACATTATTTACAATTTGACATCTATGATATTGAATAGTTCGCAATTTCGAATATAGGGGTGATACAGAGTGGCACCCGGACAGAGTGGCGCGGATTTGTTTTTTACTGTTTTATTTTTTTTAAATTCCAATCACTTTAAAATCTTTTTTTTCTTATTTAAATTCAATCACCACCGTTATATAGACAATTAAGGGGTTCGGTATCCGAGTTCGGTAACCCGATTGATGACGCTCAAAACCAATACACTTCCACTGCGCAACAACAGCGGGCAATCTCACTAATTGTACGTTAAATCCAAATTACAAATTGTGAGATGCCACAAAGTGAATACTTACACTGTTTAAATAACCAATTTCAATTCTTTTAAACAATAAAGACAACTTCAATGTAACTTTAATTTAACTCCGAATTAATACAGTTTTGTTTTTAAATATATACGGCATGCGAAAAAAAAATTTGGGACACTATTTCCAATTCTGTACCGTTTAAAAAAACATTATATAGCAAATCAACTTTTAATATACAAATTACATATTCTAAATACATCGCCTACAAGTTAAACTCATTAGATAACCTATTGGGTCAATCATAATTATTCAAAATAAATTCCATTATAATATTTTAAACAAAAGATGAACATCAGGCCACTATTATTTAAATATACTAATACAGTTATCATCAATTCATTAGAAAGTATTTCAAATTAATTACTTTAAATAAGATAATGACCATTCAACTAGTATATAAACTACTGAAGATTCAACAACAAACGTGTTAAACTTGGAGATATATTCATGTGACGATTCTGTTAGTTAGTAGCCATAACTAAATAATTAAATAACTAAAATAGTTAACTGTTGTAACTTTAAACTTTGAAATATTATTGTAATTATAAATTTATTGTAACTTAGTTTTCATTCAACTAAAATATTTTTTTTTTTAAGTAATCTTTTACCAACATTATAACTGGCGCAGCCGGTAGGATGGTGCAAATTAACGAAATCGCGAATAATTTCACTATTGCGCTTATCGTAAAATTTTCAACATTAAAATCTTACGAGCAAATTTTTATTCTTTGGAGACGTACCTACGGAACAAATAAATTTTTTATAATCACGACGCAAGAAAACATCAATTGATTGCTTATTCAAGAAATTGGTTTGAAGAAAGTATTGTAAGCGAGCTATACACTTAGACGGTTCATCGAAGCTTGTAATAAATTTCAAATAATTTATTAGTGGAAATTCTACGACGCAAACATTGGTCAAATTAAAATATGTGGAGATTGTTCATATTTCAACTGTAAGTACTATTGAATATTTTCTTAATCCATATGCCTAAAATCCCATTATTTCAAAATTTATTCCTAACGAAAATAACCCTTTAGTTACGCATATTTCTGAACCCAACGGTTTATCGACTTCATCTGAAACTCAGTACACGTCAGACAAGGATTCTGATAATAACATTTCAACGAGCAGAAAAAGAAGTTATCACGATATATAACGATTATAGTTTATAGTTGTTACAATGGAAACGACAATCAAAATTTTTTACAATAAAATATATTTTATGTATTTGTGTCAAACAAACACAAAATATTCAATATCTCTCTTAATATTACACTAATCGAAAAATGTATAAGAAGTAAAGTTGTAGAAAATTAAGTTTGCTACAATTCATTACCTGATCATTTTTCTCAAACTCTAATGTGAACAGAGATATTAAGAATTTTAACTTTCAATCTTTAATTGAAAATATTTCTGTAAATATTAGTGTAACAGAAAAAGGATAACTAACAAAATTACAGTAATTTTTTGATATTTCAAATATTAAGGGAGATAGTCAATTTTTGTGTTTTCCCCTTCCTCTAAACCCCCTTTCCCCTCGTCCGATTTTACCCATTAACAAACTTGACCTTTAGAATACCAAAAGCGACTCAAATACCAAATTTCATTCCTATGGGAATAAAACTGTGACCGCTAGAGAGTCCACAGACATTTAAAAAAAGTACATATGTATATATGTATATACATATATACATATGTATATTTGTTGAATATTTTTTTAAAATCGAACAAGTAAACACAGTAAACTAGCTTACGATGAAATATATATATATATATATCCGACCTATTTGATGTTAAAAATCACTATCGCTAAAATTTGTAAATATATATATATATATATATATATACAAATTTTAGCGATAGTGATTTTTAACATCAAATAGGTCGGATCGATGGACATTTGAAGAAGTTTTACGAAATTCCAACATTGGTGCAGAAACAACAGCTGCATTTCCTTTGGAGGAAATTCGCTATAAAAAAAATAATAGTAAAAGTTTTACTAAATATCGTCAATTGGCACAACAGGTACTTTAAAAAATTAAAACAAATCAAAAACTCTATGATCTCCATATCTGAGTGATTTGACAGCAATAAAAAGAATT
The DNA here is from genome assembly GCA_963920215.1 of Nineta flava. Taxonomy (NCBI): domain Eukaryota; kingdom Metazoa; phylum Arthropoda; class Insecta; order Neuroptera; family Chrysopidae; genus Nineta; species Nineta flava. The sequence continues at coordinate 31,072,638 of OY986046.1, read as the reverse complement.
TAAATTATTTTTATTATATTGAAGTAACAGCTTTGATTGATTATATTAATCCAACAACACTGAATTCTTTTATACTGTGTTGAATATTGTATGAATATTTTTTTTAAATCAAAACAAGTAAACACAGTAAACTGGCTTACGATGAAATATATATATATATATATATATATATATATATATATATATATTTTTTTTTTTTTTTTTCAAAAAATTTTTGCAAACTTGTAAATTCTACATATATTTTTTTTTGTCAAATTTTTGTGTTTTTTCAATTTTTGATGTTTGTTTAAAAAAAAACTTTTAAGAACTTTTGTATAAAAAAAAGATTAATCAAAACTAGATGTTATCTTTTTTTTACGATTATATAAAAAAAACTCCTCTCGTTTTCGTAGGAGAATAAAAATATCTTTAATATTTTTCCTTTTATACTTTTTCTTGTATCATTAGAATATGTGTTGGGATCAGAAAAATTATTCTTAATAATTTTCAATACAACAAAATCTCCCCCGTTAGATCCCAACACATATTTTCTAGTTTTCTATTATTCTAGTTGGTCGACCAATTTTTGACTTAAAAAAACTAAACTATTTTTAAATTTAATATTTGTTTATTTGTGTATTCTTTTGTGTCAACATACAAGTGTTTGTCCAAATTCCTTTCGGTTACGTATGACAAACTGTAGGAGACTATAGCGTATACCCGACACATTTCATTGTCATTGAATTTATTAATTAAATTAAATACTGATATGAAAAAATTAACTCGTCAACCAGGAATCGAACCTCGGGCCTCTGGATATCTAGTCCAGTGTGCCATCCATTACACCAAAGACGATTGTGTGTAACGGCCAATTCTTTCATATTATTCCAATTTTTTTAATATATATATTTTTTTTATATATTTATTAGACAGTACTGAACTTCTGTTGAAGTGAAATTTTTATTTAATATTTGTTTATTTGTGTATACTTTCGTGTCAACATACAAGTGTTTGTCCAAATTCCTTTCGGTTACGTATGACAAACTGTAGGAGACTATAGCGTATACCCGACACATTTCATTATCATTGAATTTATTAATTAAATTAAATACTGATATGAAAAAATTAACTCGTCAACCAGGAATCGAACCTCGGGCCTCTGGATATCTAGTCCAGTGTGCTATCCATTACACCAAAGACGATTGTGGTTAACGGCCAATTCTTTCATATTATTCCAATTTTTTTTAATATATATATTTTTTATATATTTATTTGACAGTACTGAACTTCAGTTGAAGTGAAATTTTTATTTAATATTTGTTTATTTGTGTATACTTTCGTGTCAACATACAAGTGTTTGTCCAAATTCCTTTCGGTTACGTATGACAAACTGTAGGAGACTATAGCGTATACCCGACACATTTCATTGTCATTGAATTTATTAATTAAATTAAATACTGATATGAAAAAATTAACTCGTCAACCAGGAATCGAACCTCGGGCCTCTGGATATCTAGTCCAGTGTGCTATCCATTACACCAAAGACGATTGTGTGTAACGGCCAATTCTTTCATATTATTCCAATTTTTTTAATATATATATTTTTTATATATTTATTAGACAGTACTGAACTTCTGTTGAAGTGAAATTTTTATTTAATATTTGTTTATTTGTGTATACTTTCGTGTCAACATACAAGTGTTTGTCCAAATTCCTTTCGGTTACGTATGACAAACTGTAGGAGACTATAGCGTATACCCGACACATTTCATTGTCATTGAATTTATTAATTAAATTAAATACTGATATGAAAAAATTAACTCGTCAACCAGGAATCGAACCTCGGGCGTCTGGATATCTAGTCCAGTGTGCTATCCATTACACCAAAGACGATTGTGTGTAACGGCCAATTCTTTCATATTATTCCAATTTTTTTAAATATATATATTTTTTATATATTTATTAGACAGTACTGAACTTCTGTTGAAGTGAAATTTTTATTTAATATTTGTTTATTTGTGTATACTTTCGTGTCAACATACAAGTGTTTGTCCAAATTCCTTTCGGTTACGTATGACAAACTGTAGGAGACTATAGCGTATACCCGACACATTTCATTGTCATTGAATTTATTAATTAAATTAAATACTGATATGAAAAAATTAACTCGTCAACCAGGAATCGAACCTCGGGCGTCTGGATATCTAGTCCAGTGTGCTATCCATTACACCAAAGACGATTGTGTGTAACGGCCAATTCTTTCATATTATTCCAATTTTTTTAAATATATATATTTTTTATATATTTATTAGACAGTACTGAACTTCTGTTGAAGTGAAATTTTTATTTAATATTTGTTTATTTGTGTATACTTTCGTGTCAACATACAAGTGTTTGTCCAAATTCCTTTCGGTTACGTATGACAAACTGTAGGAGACTATAGCGTATACCCGACACATTTCATTATCATTGAATTTATTAATTAAATTAAATACTGATATGAAAAAATTAACTCGTCAACCAGGAATCGAACCTCGGGCGTCTGGATATCTAGTCCAGTGTGCTATCCTTTACACCAAAGACGATTGTGTGTAACGGCCAATTCTTTCATATTATTCCAATTTTTTTAATATATATATTTTTTATATATTTATTAGATAGTACTGAACTTCTGTTGAAGTTAAATTTTTATTTAATATTTGTTTATTTGTGTATACTTTCGTGTCAACATACAAGTGTTTGTCCAAATTCCTTTCGGTTACGTATGACAAACTGTAGGAGACTATAGCGTATACCCGACACATTTCATTGTCATTGAATTTATTAATTAAATTAAATACTGATATCAAAAAATTAACTCGTCAACCAGGAATCGAACCTCGGGCGTCTGGATATCTAGTCCAGTGTGCTATCCATTACACCAAAGACGATTGTGTGTAACGGCCAATTCTTTCATATTATTCCAATTTTTTTAAATATATATATTTTTTATATATTTATTAGACAGTACTGAACTTCTGTTGAAGTGAAATTTTTATTTAATATTTGTTTATTTGTGTATACTTTCGTGTCAACATACAAGTGTTTGTCCAAATTCCTTTCGGTTACGTATGACAAACTGTAGGAGACTATAGCGTATACCCGACACATTTCATTATCATTGAATTTATTAATTATATTAAATACTGATATGAAAAAATTAACTCGTCAACCAGGAATCGAACCTCGGGCCTCTGGATATCTAGTCCAGTGTGCTATCCATTACACCAAAGACGATTGTGTGTAACGGCCAATTCTTTCATATTATTCCAATTTTTTTAATATATATATTTTTTATATATTTATTAGACAGTACTGAACTTCTGTTGAAGTGAAATTTTTATTTAATATTTGTTTATTTGTGTATACTTTCGTGTCAACATACAAGTGTTTGTCCAAATTCCTTTCGGTTACGTATGACAAACTGTAGGAGACTATAGCGTATACCCGACACATTTCATTGTCATTGAATTTATTAATTAAATTAAATACTGATATGAAAAAATTAACTCGTCAACCAGGAATCGAACCTCGGGCCTCTGGATATCTAGTCCAGTGTGCTATCCATTACACCAAAGACGATTGTGTGTAACGGCCAATTCTTTCATATTATTCCAATTTTTTTAATATATATATTTTTTATATATTTATTAGACAGTACTGAACTTCTGTTGAAGTTAAATTTTTATTTAATATTTGTTTATTTGTGTATACTTTCGTGTCAACATACAAGTGTTTGTCCAAATTCCTTTCGGTTACGTATGACAAACTGTAGGAGACTATAGCGACTAAATCTTGCAGATTTTGAGGCTCTTCTTTGACTTGCATTTGCCAATCCCCAGGTTTCTTCATTTCTGCCTCCAGTTACAATTGGGCAGGCGAAAAACCAGTTATTCGATTGGCTCTATTGTGTATTGCGAACAATGACTTGCTTAGTTGTTGGTCCCAGGTTTTGTGTGCTTGGTCCAATAAATTCAAACGCAAAAACTTTTTCAATTCTTGGTTCTGGCGTTCCGTGGGGTTGGCTCTTGGATGGTATATGGGAGTGGTCGGTATTTCGGTATGCCAATCACTGTTCACTGCTTTCCATTCTTTCTGAACTGGGGACCATTATCACTCAGTACTTGAAAAAAAAAAACAACTTGTCATTATTATGTATCATTTGACGCTGAGGATTAATTTATATAAATTATGTATATGTATAACTCACCATTATTTATTTAAAACACCTCAAAATCAAATCGTTTGATTTTGATATTTATTTCTTCAGGTGCCGAATTATGTTTTATAAGTTTTCTTTTCTTTTAAACATGACGGGCAGCGGTATAAACGCTATTTTAGAATCCTTATTCAGTTTAATTATTCGACCATAGGTTTCGAATCTAAAAGATGAATTCAACTGTCTGAAATTTATGTAATACCAAATCGATAACTTACCTTTTTATAAAAATCGTAAAAATACTCCCTCTTGCATTTTTGCTTTGACCTGCAATGGTTACAAAGTCCTATCTCGGGAAATTTATTAAATTTTAATCCGTCATTAGGAATCATTTCAATTGTTAATTAAATTAATTATTGTTGTACGCATTTTTGTTGTAATATTTCGTGTTAATTATTATTCATCGTTAATCGTTTTATGTATTTAAATCTATTTAATGTTTATTGTTATTAAATAATCTCGTCGTAAAAATATTCGTAATTTTCGTAACCTGTAAAAGATTATAAATAACATTATTGTATACAATTATAGTGTAAGGACATATATTTATCTAATTTATTAATGTTCACGAGCATTCATTTTAAAATTAAATTATTATTTAATTAAATACAAAAAATAACACTTTTAAATATTCTAGCATTTTTTTTAAATTTTAATTCACGTGTAATTCTTAGGGTAAAAACATCTTTGACATATTTATGTCGTAAACACTGACCTAGGTATTCATAGACTTATTTAAATTAGTGAGTTTTTTTGGTTAAACCTCTATATACACAGCCCTAGTAAATTTAGTGACTTTTTTGTGTAGTTTAAAAGCGGGAATTAAAAAAAAATTTGATTTGAAGAAGGCATTAAAATAGAATCGGAGTGCGGGTACTATCTTATAAAATCAAGCGCGTCTCATACTACTCTTGGATGACCATAACGATTGAATACTTCGTCTTTAAGTACTTGTGATATCATCGAGGTCGACGTGGCCCCCAATGGAAATGCTTCGATCCATCTAGTGAAAAGATCAGTAACGACCAATATATTCATTTTTCTACGTGATGTGCGTGGGTATGGACCCATTAACTCGATGCTGACTACCTCCCATGGTGAAGTAGGTCTTCGACTCCTCATTGCTGAACTTGGTTTCTTGTTCAGCGGCTTTACTCTAGCACACGTATCACACCCTTTTACATATCTGCGTATGTCATCTTGCATCCCATACCAGTAGACGCGGTTACGGATTTGACCATACGTTTCTCTCCAACCAGGGTGTGCTGCTTCGTCACTGTCATGGTATCTTTTCAGAAAACCAAGTCGGCGTCCTTCGGGAACCACTGGCACTTCTTGTACCATTTGTTGACTATGGTACCAGAGGATATCGTCAGCTACGGTATAATTAGCTCTTGTTCTGTCCAATCGTCGACGTAGATTACTTCTCAGTGGACTATTGTGATCAATGATATATCTTCTGATGGCAGTAACATTACGATCTTCATCCTGCCATCTTCGTATATCGTCGAGTGTTGGTGTTTCTATCTCGATGACGTTGAGGATGATCGGTGTTTTTGCCCTCTTGTGGATCACCCACTCCGGAATGTCCTCCACTTCTTCGTTCTCAGCCTTGCCTTGTGGCTGTCTGGACAAGGAGTCGGCGGCTTGATTATCTTTTCCGAGGACGTGAATTTTCTCAAAATTCTTCTTGTCAATTTTGCTCGACTATTCTTGCTTTTATTCAGCCATTGGAGCGCTGCATGAGCCGTGTATAATTTAAAGTGTCGTCCTTCCAGATATCCTCGAAACTTCCTCAATACCCTGATAATCGAGAGACATAACTTTTCTGTTGTGGCGTATTTTGTTTCCGTGGGTCCAAGTTTCTTGCTGGCGTAATTGATAATTCGTCTTGTCTTGCCATCATCTTCTATTTGAAATAATATAGCCCCAGTCCGACGTCCCTAGTGCCGTAAAATCAGGATGTGCTAGCTTCGGTGCATTTACTATTGATGATTTCAGATTTTCGAACGCCTTCTGATGTATGGTTAGCCAGCACCACTTTATGTTCTTTCTTTACATTTCTCTCAGAGGTGCAGCTATATCTTCATAGTATTTCACGAAGCTCCTGTACCAACCACATAATCCCAAAAATTGTCGTAATTTCCGCCGTGTTCTAAGTACAGTGTGATTACTGATAGCTTCATTCTTCTCTTCTTCTGTGTCAATGCCGTATTCGCTCAATATATGTCCCAGGTATTTTACTGTGTTGCAGCCATTGACACATTTGCTTGGTTTACATGTTAATCCATGCTGTTCAACTCTTTCCAATACAAGGTCCAGGTGGTGTAAATGTTCCTTGACTGATCGACTGCAAATTAGTATGTAATCCAGGTAAATTTTGCAGAAATTTTTGATGTATCCAGATAGTACTCCGTTCATTAAACTCTGGAACGTAGTTGGAGCGTTCTTTAGTCTAAACGGCATGACGCGAAATTCATAGAGACCCCTTGGGGTGGTAAATGCTGTATATTCTTTCGATTGTGGCTCCATTTCGATTTGCCAATAACCAGTCTGAAAATCCAATGTAGAAAATATTTTTGCTCCATTGACTTTTCTCAACATCTCTTGCAGATCTGGAATCGGAAAAGCATTGCTCTTTGTAATGTCGTTTAACTTTCTATAGTCGACGCACAATCAAAAGGTTATATCCTTCTTCTTCGGTTATACGACGGGTCCAGCCCAAAGCGATGTGGATGGTTCTATAATGACATCGCCCTTCATCTCTTCAATCATTTCTTCCAATACCCGTTGTTTTTTATTGTTGTACGGGTATGGTCGTAATTTAATGGGGGAATTCTTCGTAATCTCAATTTTATGTGTGATCGTTTTTGTCCTTCCAACTTTGCCGAAAACGCTGGGATGTCACCGAATGACATCTTTTAACTGCTCTTGGTACTCAAGGAGTTTAATTTGCAATTCGCCCAATGCTTTTTTAACTTCTGCCATTTCTCTATGTGCTCCATCTCGTTTTCTCCATGCAATGTGGACTCTCTTATCACACCCCAAGTAAAATATACCATTCCGGTAATCGATGCTCTCACCATTTTTTCGTTAAAAATGCATGACCAAGTATCAAATGGCTTCGTAGGTCAGGTACAACCATTACTTCAACATTGAATTTAATTTGCGATACCATCACATCCATGCACATTTTCCCAAGAATCTTGAACGTATTCTTGCATGTGGCTCCACTCCCTGTACTATCTCTGACAGGGTGCCATTTACCAATAATTCTTGCGAATTCTTCACTTATGAAATTGTATGATGTTTGATTATGGATCAGTGCCAATATTGATTTATCACGCACATCAACTTCCACGATTGGCCCATTCTGATGCGAGTTCTTGGTCTCCATTGTTGTTAAATGAACAGGTAGTTGATGGTGTTCACGCCGATGTTGTGCGGTTTTGTGGAGATTTTTGTCTATTCCAGAACCAATCTCCTCCTTCATTGATCCTGGCCCTACGTCCAGTACGAACCGTGGTGCGTAACTCGTCTACCGATCTCAAATTGGACATCTTCACCAACGGACGTATGTTGTCCCGTAATAGATTTAATATTGTTGACACCACATCATCAATATTTCTGTCGGCGTGCACTCTTCTAAATAGCTGCACCTTTATATTATCGAACGCTGCTGTCTTGCAACTGCAACTGGCTCCTCCGGGTTAGACATTATCGTGGATGTTTCTTTCTTCTGTGCGTCTCTTCTAGTTCTGTCACGGTCGCCACTTGTCGCGGTATCTTGGCTCTCTTTAACCTTCAAAAAGAAGCGCTGTCGAACCTACAATAGATTCCGATACTAGACACCAAAAGAAAAAAACAAAATATTAGTAAAAGTTTTAATAAATATCGTCAATTGGGACAACATGCACTTTAAAAAAAAATTAAAACAAAACAAAAACTGTATGATATCCAATCTTTAGTATTTCAACAACAAAAAAAGAATTTGAATTTTAATAATTTCTTTTTATTATAATGAAGTAACAACTTTGATTATATTAATCCAACAATACTGATTTCTTTTATACTCGAAGAATAATAGTCTTTTCACTGAACAATGTCAATTTTTAACTCCGAACTAATCGAACAAATGTCAATTTTTGACTGATTTTTAGTTTAGTGAAGCTGCTATTTTTATACTCTCAGCACAACAACGTGTTTAAAAAAACATTATTATTATATGTACTGTTTTGACATGTCTTCGATTTATTTTAATTGACAATTGAACTTGTATATAAATATATATGAATATGTATACATATATATATATATATATATATATATATATATATATATATATATATATATATATATATATATATTTATATATATATATATATATATATATATATATATATATATATATATATATTTCATCGTAAGCAGTTTACTGTGTTTACTTGTTTTGATTTTAAAAAAATATTCATCAAATTTTTGTAAACATGTAAATTACATATATATATATTTTTGTATCAAAATAAATTATAATAAATTATTAGAAGTTGCAATGTCAAAGATATAAAAGAAGCATATAGCCCGCGACGATCAGACCTTCGTTATTTTATAAAAGCTGAAAGTTTCTCTGTACATGTCCCCAATACATGTAACGACCTCGACTATGAAGTTTGGATCATGGTGGCTTTGGCAGGTAAGAGGTAGCAAAGGAGTATAAAATTTCACCTCAAATTCGTATAGAGTTTAGTTTTTATATATTTTATTTGGAATAATATTATAAATCGCGTCGTCTTTTGTCAGATACTTAGTACGGTTTTAAACCCAACCCCTATCAGGCATCCTTAAACTATAATAAATTGTAATTATACTTCCGTTATAGTATAAATATCAATATCGGAAAATGTCAATACTTCGCCACACTAGATATCGCTAGCGGCTTTCACCAAATAGAAATGAATCCACGCGATGTAGCAAAAACTGCATTGTCTGTTGATAATGGATACAACGAATTCACTAGAAAGGCTTTCAGACTAAAAAGTTCACCTGCAACTTTTCAACGTGTTATGGACAATATGCTACACGAATATATCGGGCGTAACATATTAGTAAAGAAATCGAATTCTTAGGACATGTTATAACAACAGAAGATTTTAAACCCAACCCAAAAATGATAGAAGCAATCGTTAAATTCCCTATTCCCAAAACCATTACGGAAATAAAATCATTCTTAGGACTAATCGGTTACTACCGCAAATTCTAAAATCACCAAACCTTTAATATGTAAATTGACCGTCCAAGTAGCCGAGCAGTCTACGGCGTTATATCTACTTGGAACTGGGAGATTACTAAAAAAAAGGGGTCGGTTAATTGACTAAACTGTCGACGTATCGGCAAGAACGAAGTAACCGGCTATGCTTGTGTTGGTTTTCTGCAGTTTACTAGACGAACTCCAGACGAATATCGGCAAAGCTCCTATCAGAGTCGGCTGCAGCCACACATTCTACCAATTCCTAGTCTACACACAAAAATTCCTTCGACTCCACTCACATCCTCACATCTTTAGGAACTTATGGTCAAAGTTTAGCCCGTCCAGGGCAGCTGCTATAATCTATATATCTATATTCATGACATTTAAATTACAAAAGGAAATAACTTACAACTGACGAATCTAACATCGCAATTGGAGCTGTATTATCACAAGGACCACAAGGTTCTGATCGACCAACTTGTTCATCTAGAAAACTTAGTTAAAGCGAACAAATCTATTCTATAGAAAAGGAATTACTTGCTATAGTTTGGGCTTGTGAACAATACTGATCATATCTGTACGGACAAAAATTTAATATATTGAGGAACCACGAACCTTTGAAATAGGTATTTTCTCTTAAAGAACACAATTTTAATTTATTACGATGGAAAATCTAATTATTAAATTATAACTTCGATGTAGACTATAAGCCAAGGAAACCAAACACAAATGCTGACTCACTATTTCGAGTTGTATTACTAAATAAATCCGAACAAAATTCACAAGTTATAGAAGCATCGACACAACATTAAGTGGGCGAAAAGCAAATAATCAAACCATCCAATAATGACTGACTAAAATTCAAATCAAATATCTGAAAAAAAATTATTCAAAAAACCATACAAGAACAAAACGATAAATATCATAGATCAATAGAAAAACATTACGATTCAAAAATTGACCCACCTAAATTAAAATTTGCTAAACCAGATATTTATATTAAAGCCACAGTACACGCACACGATAAATTAAAACCTAAATTTAAAACTAAACAAGGCAAATATCATAGACCCAAAATGAAAACAAGAAAATGATCTTTGCAGATTCCTTTTGGTCATCGTTCAGAAAATCGAATATCACGAGTTAACTCATACCAAAGGTATGATAGCATTGAATGTTGGACCCACGAAACCTACCTCACACTCCAATAATATTATTCATATCATAAATATTACTGACATAGAATACGCGCTTAAAGATATAAAAACTACTATAGAATTCGCTAAATTTAACGCGATACATTCTTATAATCCTAAACATTTATTATTACAAATTAATAATTTAGAAATTAAAATTAATAGCATAAAACCAATATATAGAAAGAAGAGAGGTTTAATAGATGACTTAGGCAGTATCATAAAACAAATCTCTGATAACATGGATCATGCAGACGCTATCGAAATAAATAACCAAATACAAACTTTACACGATAACGAGTTATTAATAAACCAGTGTTGACTCACAACATAAGTTAAATAACAAATAATTGAATGATTTAATAACGTAACAACATTTATTAATACTGAACAGGCAAAATTACAAATTATTGTACAAGCAATGAAAACTTATCTTCGTATCGAACAGCAATTACTTCTATCACAGTTTTGCTTCTCTACGCAATCACAAATTCAACACCTAAATGAGCACATAGAATACATAATTACTTCTATACAGTTAGCTAAGTTAAATATTATCTGAAAACATATATTTAATATTAACGAAGTAACTTTGATAAAGAATAATTTAAATAAACAAATCAAAATTCTTAATAACGAACATATTTTCGAACTACTAAAATTAAAAGCTTATTTTAACGGAACAAATATTATTTTATCCAAGCTCTACTATCCAAGTTCTACAGTTCCGTTTATCTGAATTTATAACTATTAACTATTCATAATCAGACCATTACCTGAAAACCACCAAAAATAAAACCTGAAACCAATTATATCTTTACCAATACGACAAAATATACATTCATAAGTATACCATGCAGTCGAATAGAACATACTTACATTTGTAAAGCGATGTTATTGCAATCAAGAGATTCCAATATACGTGAAATAAATATATTTGAAAATAAACCAGCCAAATGTATCTTCATCTAACTACTGAGGACGATTTTATTGAAGAAATAGAAGACAATCATCTCATTATTTAAACACGAAAACCTATAAACATTGCAAACAACTATGGAAAGAATAGAAAAAACTTTCAAGAAAAACTTCACATCATAATGGTACAATGCGAAATAAACATTAACAATGTAATTTATGGAACCTGAGCTACTATCATATCAAACATACCAATTGAACAAATAGTCTACAATGCAGTAGAAATATCTCAACTCTCAAATATAAGCGACTTTAACATATTAAATCAACAAAACTTAGAAAATATTCAAGAATTGGAACTCAAAAAACAACATTATATCTACATTGGAATTTCATCGATAATTTCAATAATAATCATTATTATTGTTTTAGCTTACCACATATACAAAAAATATTTTGATAAAACAGTAATGGGAACAAAACCTGAAATGATAGCAACATACCAACCAGTACCGACGGCACCTGTCGCTTATCTATCCTGGACGGTTAAACTTCCATCTTGGAAGGGAGGAGTTCATATTCTAAATACACATACAGGCTAAACTCATTATATAACCTGTTGGGTCATTCATAATTATTTAAAATAAATTCCTTTTAAATATTTTAAACAAAAGATAAACATCAGGCCACTATTATTTAAATATACTAATACAGTTATCAACAATCCATTAGAAAGTATTTCAAATTAATTACTTTAAATAAGATAATGGCATCATTCAAATAGTATATAAACTACTGAAGATTCAACAATAAACGTCTTACACTTTGAGATATATTCATGTAACGATCCTGTTAGTTAGCAGTCATACTTAAATAATTAAATAACTAAAATAGTTAATTGTTGTAACTTTAAACCTTGAAATAATATTGTATTTATAAATTTATTGTAACTTAGTTTTCATTCAACTAAAATATCATACACCGCGTAGAATCTATCAGGAGCGATGTTATATACTTTGTAGTAGCTGGTTTCGCTACAAAAGCTCTCTGATTCAATTTTGAACGATAGTTAAAGCATGATAATTATAGCAAGTGTTCCTTTTCATGATTGTAAAAACTTTGAAAAGTAGGTGTTGGAAGTTTTTCGATAATTGAGAAAAATAAACACTTTTTTATAATTTTTATGTTTTAAAATGAGAATATTCCTCACAAACACGAAAGAAACTGACATCAATAATAATTTAACAAATATCTTATTTGTGATGAAGACCACGTGTACCTTGGAGATTTTCTCTTTCCATATAATGTAAACCCGACCGAGCAAAAAAAACATGCAATTAGCGTTGTGTTTTTAAGTGCACAAAATCATGTTGATACTACGATTGTTCTTTGAAACCCGAATAAAAAACGTCACTATCACAAATTTATTCGTTCATAATTGGAAAGAAGATGTTTGAAAATGTAAACGATTAATTCAAAGAATTAACATATGAAACGTTGGATCGCAAAGGTCTCTAGCTTTTTAGGAAAAAAAATTACTTTATGATTAATTATTAAAACAAAATTTATATTTACCTGTAATATTTTACATAGCAACCCATAAGTATGTAGTATACAGAATGATACAGTACAGAGTGTTTCAATCTTTTGCAACTTTTTGTCTTTAGGCAGCAATTATAATAAATATTTATAAAATGATTCTCCAAATGGAAAATTAGACCGTTTAAAGAAACTTTTCTTGGAAACTATTGGGGGTTGGAAGTCCTGGACCGGAACAAACTCCTTGTTTGTTTTTTGATGGGATATTGTTAGCACATGCGAATGACGGTTGTACAACGGCTGTGGTGAATCGAAAAAGTACATTTACATTTACCATATTTTGAAAATAATAGCATTTGACTAGGTAAATGTGACTCGTTTTTTTTAAATCATGTTTTATTCAATTTTTAAAGGGGCTCATAATATTAGAACAAAACTTATAAATTGTTTGCAATGGTCAATAATTTCAAGATATTTAGATGGAATATATTTTTAACAGTTTAGAAACATGTTAAATAATCAAAAAAATTTCAACAAAAACTCTTTAAAATAATTTTTTTTAACAACAAAACTAAATTTAATTACCACCTTTACCTTTACAATATGTATTATCATGTATAGAAGGATACAGAACAAACTAATGTAAAAAACATTTTTAAAAACAAGCTTTTATTTAAATGCTCTAAAAAGAAGAAAATAAAATTTAAATTAAATCTATTACATTATACAATTTATATGATATAGAAGCTTGTCGCAAGATTTAACTGTGTAAATTTATTTTATGAAATACAAACAATTTTTCTTAAATAATTAAGATCAAGTTACATTTTGTATTCTTCTTTATTTACACTAGTAAATCTCGCGACAAGCTTCTATATCATATAAATTGTATAATGTAATAAATTGATGGGTTTGATTTAATTTACATTTTATTTTCTTGTGCATGTATTTTTTAATTTTTTCAATATTAAGAGAGATATACTAAATTTTGTGTTTCCCCCTTTTCCCATGTTCATTCAGGTCATGATTGTCATTGGAACTGAATCATCATGTAAAAATTCAACTCCATAGAATAAGAGGAAGTGGATCAAATTTATCTTACAAGATTCGATTACAGACACCAGGACAGGTTAAGCTAAATAAAAGCTTGTAAAAATGACATACATACAATATATATTATCATACATAGAAGGATAATATAGAAAAAAGGCATACATACAATATATATTATCATGCATAGAAGGGTACAGAATTTTGACTTAAAGACTTTGAAAAAATTTGCTACGAAATACTTACACTCTATTATTCTAAATTTATCACATATCATGGAATCAATACATTCATAATACAATGACATGTAAATAAAAATAACAACAAACTAGGCTATTCCTGAATCTGGCGTCATTTATTGACGAAACCAATGAACCATCATTTAAGTCAGTCAAATTCATTTCGCTCAGTTTCTCAGAAAATCATACAAACTATTATCTAAACATAACTTCGGTAAATTCTTATCGTAGTTCTTAATTCTTAGATGGAAGTTTATTTCTTTTTGTAGGCAGGAATAAATATTCTATGGTTTTACTACCATTTCTAAATTTACGGCCGAACTTAAAGTAGATTTAGCCACGTCTAGCAGTTCTTTATAAAAGGTATAACCTAAGCATTTTGGCATCGAAGATTCCATTTAGAATAATTGTTTAGCATACAAATCTCACAGCCGCAAATGAGAACTGGTAGTACCAAAACATTAAACATATCAAGAGCAACTCCAAAATATTCTTGTTGCTTTTTCTTGCTTACTCTCTATGTACATTTCATTTTCTGGTATAGCTTAACAGAGCTCCTAAATATTGATTTTTTTTTACATTTTCGATCACATCCTTACGGTTAAACACTATAATTTTCATTCTTCCAATTTTCACTTATCCAAAACCTCTATAATCCATTCAGAGCTCTTGCCATACCGCCAATTTCACTAGACAATTGCATCACGTCATCTGGTTAAAATAACATCACATAGCACGGAAGAGCGTCCGGTCAAGTAAGCATACTGTACTTGATTTTACAGGAAGGATAAGATACAAAATTAAGGCTTATGTATCTCAAGAATCAAAAAAGCTATGACGATCAAATTTAAAAATGAGCTATTTTCACATCCGGTGCAATATTTTTGTTTGAATCTTCTTCAGCTTCCTCGGATGGTTGTGGAATTAATCTTTTATTAATTTGTAGTGGTTATTGTTATCAATGAAACACCTTGTATATAAATAACATCTTATATATTTAAATAATTACACTACATAAATTTTGTTGTACATTCAACTTAACTACTAAACTGTAGACTATTTAACTGTGTGTACTAACGTTGTATGGCTACTGTTGATGATTATCTGCTTTGTATATGTGAAATACACGCGTTCTAAGAAGGTGCCAGAAATGAATTGAATATTCTTTACGTTTCCAGTATATACTTATACACATATATGTAATACATATATGCTTATACAGTTAATCTGTTTCTACATGTGAGCATACAAAAATAGACAAAAATATGCGCGTATACGTAAATGCATCGCTCTGTCTTATTGCATACAAATTCCTCTCTGTCTATATTCATTTGTCCGTTTTCTGCTTCTCTAATACTTAAACTTTTTGTATATCATCGCTTTTCAAACTAATTTCCGATTTCTTGTTCAAGAGTTCAACAATATTTTTTTCAAGTTCAAACTCATTTTCTTGCTCTTTAATACTATAAATTATGACTTCCTACAATGTAATCTCCTCTCCATTTGTAATATACTACCTATACTTATTTTCAATTGTAAATTTACCTCTTTTAAAGTAGCAATTTCATTTATAATTTTCGATTCATTTTCCTCTTTCCTTTCCACTTTCTCAATATTATGAATTTCGAAAACAAATTATTTAGTAGTGACTGTTGTATTGAAAATTATTGAGAAAAATTTTTCTGGATCCAACACATATTTTAATTATACAATAGAAAAATATTACGAAAAAGTTTTAAGACAAAATATTTTTCTTCTTGGAAAAAGAAGTAGTTTTTTTTAATTGTAAGAAAATTAAAAAATCGATTCTGAAATTTTTTTTTCCCTTTCGAAGGAAGGTTTTTATATTGTCAAAAGTCAAAAGGAATAATTATGAAATCAGATATAATTTATTTTATTAAGAAAAGTAATAAATAATCAAATCTTAATCAGATCAAAAATTATATCGATGATTTTGAAAAAATATATATATATATTGATGAAATACATGCACAAATACATAATTTTTGTATAAACAAGTATGATTAAGTAAACAGAATAAGCTAGCTTACAGTAATCTACGTATTGTAAAATTGTGTATAAATTTTGAATTCGCTTTGGTCGTGTGCATTAAGTGGACAGTTAACTATCAAACAAGAGGGGTGCAATTCTGGTTCGGGCCTTGGCGGAGCATTATAATTTTTAATTAGTTTCATAAATAATCTGAACCTCCGAATGTGCTCATGGTTGTTGATAAACTAAATTATTCGAGAAACCTCCATGCAAAAATGTATTTTCAAAAAAATATTTCTTCAAAACATCAACAACCATGTTCTAGAAAGACCCATGACGGATATATATACCGGCGATCAGTGCTAATCAAAATCAGTTTAAAGTCTACTTTTGTACGATCTGTTCAGAGTTTAAATTTGACTTCTGTTCAATCAAGATAGAGTTTAAAATTGACTTCTGTTCGATTAGTTCAAAGTTAAAGATTAACATTCGTTCGATTAAATTGAGTTTAAAATTGACTGTTGTTTGATTCAGTTCAGAGATAAAAATTAACATTCGTGTGGTATTGTAGTAATCAAGATTAGTTAAAAATTTGTTCGAGTCAATTGAGTTTAAATTTGACCCTATCGAAAGTACCATTGTGAAGTTTAAAAAAAATTGTAGAAAAAGAAATTAAATTCAAATTCTTTTAAAGCAAACAAAATCAGGTTTTTATTTCTTAAAAGTTTTGTTTAATTTAATTTATTTTTCTTTAAAAAAACGTGCGTGTTGTTTCAATTGAAAAATATTTAGTAAAACGTTTACTAATATTTTGTTTTTTCTTGTCGAGTATTGGAATCTGTTACTGGT
The DNA here is from genome assembly GCA_963920215.1 of Nineta flava. Taxonomy (NCBI): domain Eukaryota; kingdom Metazoa; phylum Arthropoda; class Insecta; order Neuroptera; family Chrysopidae; genus Nineta; species Nineta flava. The sequence continues at coordinate 31,055,370 of OY986046.1, read as the reverse complement.
TCGGGCAGCGCTCCTTTTGAGGGATAAAGAAGGCCAAGATAACGCGACATGACTATACACAATAAAAAATATAAAGGACGGCTGCAAACCTAGCAGTATCAAACCAGCAGAATCATTTAATTTCGTAATTAGATATTGATATGAAAAATGTTGTGACACTTAAGTAAATATTATGACACTTAAGTATACACAAATACAAACATGCGATTTAATTTTGTACTCAAAATTAAGTGCCTCATAATAAATTTTGATGCTCTGAAAGTCAAGCCGGATGAAATACTACTGGCTTTATATTAAGCTAGCATAGCTATTGTCAAAGTAATGCTAGCTTAATAGCTAGCATTGTCGAAGCAACCAGCCTCACTAAATTTTGTACTCAAAACTAAAAAATAAAATTAGACGCTCTGAAACGCAATTGTACTTACGTAAAAGTGGAGTCTGCAGTGTTCAGCACTAAGGTGTAGTAGTAATAATTAAGTGGTCAATTAGTGCTGTCGAAACAGCAGAATGAAATTATGAAACAAATATTTTTTTAATTTTCATAGTCGATACAGCTTGATAGCACTAATCAAGCACTTAAATGTGATGTTGACAACAATACGTTCAAAGAGTTAGTATATCAATAGAAGTGTCATGCCGAGTTACTATATCAATAGAAGTGTATGCTAGCGCATACTTCCAAATTTGTCCACCAGAGGCATTGGTGACGCTGCGATCGGTGGTTGTGGTTCGGAAATTTGCTAAGCTAGTGGAGGGGCAGGGACGTGTGCTCTGAAAGGTTCTCATCTCGGCTAAGTTTGGAGGATGGTATTGGTGGGGGCGCTGCGATCGTATTGGCGCGAGATTTAATTGGGAGGAGTCAATTGATAACCATAGCAGGTGTTTTGTTGTGACGTAAGTGGGAACCTTGAACATGTCAGAAATAGTTATTTCTGTAGTTACTTTTGTTGAAATTAACTTTAACTGACTTTTGCTGATTCGCTAAATTTGCGTTTATTGTAATGATATATCTTATTACATAAAAATTGTCTATTAATCAAAATTCATTTTTTTATGGAATTAAATTTCAATTTTTTATTCTTTCCAACAGGAAACTGACAAATTCAATGTCATACGAAACCCCAATCTTAATATAGAAGCCACAAACAATAATAATCACATGTCAGCACTTTTTTGGAATCATATTTCATTTTCATAATCATAATATTACGGAAGATTAAATAATTAATAAACCATATGTTTTTAAATTGAAAAGAAACAAAATAAAATAATTATCAGATATAAAAATTATAATGCAGGAAGTTAATATCGAGATTCAATTGGTAGGAGTCAATTGATAACCATAGCAGGTGTTTTGATCCCAATGGATAAGACGTAATTCATGAGTTGATAAAAAAATTTTTTTTTAATCATATTTCATTTTTTTTTTTATTGCATTGTAAGGAAAGTTGCTGATTCGGTAAAATTGCGTTTATTGTAATGATATACTTTATTACCTAAAAATATGACGTAATTCATTCGTTGTTAAAATTTTTTTTTTGGAATCATAATTTTTTTTATATTGTGTTGTAAGGAATTTTGCTGATTCGGTAAATTTGCGTTTATTGTAATGATATATCTTATTACATAAAAATTGTCTATTAATCAAAATTCCAATACAGTTATCACACCTTTTCTCCAGAACACAATATCAACACCTCTGATCATATTACAATGTATTTGTTTGCATTTTTTTTTGTCGGCGTGTGCTTTGATATATGATCCCATATCTGATAATTGATGACCTTCACACGTGTTTTGATTGTGGTAATTCTCGAGGGATATGACGTGTTTCAACAGAAAATTTATATACGTATATTAGCACCTCTGATCATATTACAATGTATTTGTTTCCCGGAATCTTTTCCAGATAATTTTTTTTCCTGTATAATTATAGTATTGACGTGTCACATGCATGATAATTTTTAATCTGTAAAACTGCATTTTTTTTGTCAGCGTATTTGAATATCGTTAACGATTTTTAGTTAAATGATGATACAAAATGAAATGGTTATGTGGGAGATAAAAATTAGGAGGGGATAATTGTATAAAAGGATAATACACAAAGTTACAAATAACATATCAAAAATTACTTCAGTTTTGATATATTATTCTCTTTTAAATTAAAAGATATATTATTGATTTAAATAATAAATAAAAAATAAAAGTAGAAAAATGGATGCTTATGATAGAGCGCAATTACAAATTATAAGTGATGGACATGGTAGCAATAGTATGTAGATGACAAAGAAAATATAACAGGCGATGAAAATGATTTGGACGGTAGAGGAAGCTGATCGATGGAAAATGTTAAATAAACAAAATTTGCGTTTATTTAGACAATTATTAGAAGCGAAGATGGAAAATCCTCTACGTTTTGAGGCCAATATTGGTTGATGTAAATCATATCAGCGGTAACTTCACCGAATTCGATCGAAATTTATTAAACAAGGTGGTGGTACAGTAAAAAGGGTCTGGGAGATGATCGAAGTGCAACACAAAGGTCGTGTGAAGACTGGTATGATTACAAATTTAGATTATAAAGATCCAAAAATTTTTTTCAACTGGGCATTTCCGATGTTCCAACGACATGTTCGACGAGAATTGTTAAATCACCCCCTCAAAGTAAGTGATATTTAATTTTAAAATTTACATAATTTAATTATATATATTTGGTTCAAGTATATATTATATTTTCGGGTAATTTCATCAAGCCCAGCACTAAAGAGGAAGATGTGAAAACGTTTATAACGTGTGCAAAGGAAATGTATATGACCACGGACATGCACGAATGGTACGACGATCATATCAATAATTATTTATTAAAGAGAATGGAGGAATTTCAGGACAGGGATAGTGGATGGACTCTTGATATGATCGTAAATATGCGAGTTCATATGAATAAGTACAATCCAATCACAGCCGGAACATTTTGTGAACTACCACTAATAATCAAAAGTAAAAAGGCTGTGATTAATGTTCATAATTTTGATCAACATAGTTTTTTGTGGCCAATAATGGCAGCATTATTCCCGGTTCAAATAATTGCTCAACGCTTGGATAAGTACCCGCACTATAAACATCATTTAAAATACGATGGATTAAATTTCCCCATGTCTGTGGATCAGATAAAATAATTTGAAAAGATGAATCCACAGTTATCAATTAATGTGTATGGTTATAATATTAATAGGCTTGGAAATTTATCCAGTACACGTTAGCTCGATCCCTGCTGGTAGAAAAATTCATCTTTCAGCCATAGAGAATGGGGATAGTCACCACTTTTGCTGGATAAAGAATTTCGCAAAGTTGAGTGTATCGAGTTTGACGAGCAATGAACAATAAATTTTCATCTACGATCGATGCCTCAACTATTTTCTATTGGAAATCAAACTCCAACAGCATTTTATAAATTGTGGTGAAAAAGAAGAAATTGTGGTGAAAGATTTTAAGGCATTGCTAGTACCACAACACCATGAAAATATGGAAATGGATCATGGTTCGTATACACAAAATATTCAAAAGCATGTACCATACAGTGTGGGGTAATATGTGAATTGTATCCACGATCCAAACCAGTCATTCTACAAAGCGTATCGTGGTACTGATTGCGTTAAGTGGTTTACCCATCAAATGCAGCAAGTTGCGTATACACTTGAAGAAAAACTCACCATCATCAAACCAATGATTCCGCTCACCATCGAACAAGAATTGGAGTATATGTCAGCAGAGAAATGCCATATCTATAATCGAGATTTTACACCTGAGTTTATCCGTTTGCGTGATCATTCGCATCGAACAGGATTATATAGAGATCCGGCCCACCAATCATGTAATTTGAACTATAAGGATTCAAAAGTTGTACCTGTTGTGATGCATAATTTAAGCGGATATGATTCACATTTTATTATTGAAACTCTGCTGACGGAATTCGATGGTCAAGTTGATGTGTTGCCCATCAGCAAAGAAAAATATATCAGCTTCACAAAACACGTCTCGGATATACAGTTGAGATTTATTGATTCCTTGAGATTTTTGGCTTACAAGTTAGAAAATCTGGCTTCTTATTTGAAGGAAGTAAGTTATAATAAAAACAGGAGTGTATTTATATATATATATATATATATATATATTATTATTTTATTATTATTATTTTTTTAGGTTAGTAATGATGAACAATTTCAATTATTAACACAAAAAGGTGTATTTCCATATGAATACATGTCTAGTTGGGAACGTCTCCAAGAAACACAATTACCACTTCAGGAGGCGCTTTATAGTGTGCTAACAGAAGAGTACATAACAGATGAAGATTATAACCATGCTAAACGAGTGTGGAATACCTTCAATTTACATATACTAGGCAGTTAAGACAGTTAAGGCAGTTATTAGACCTGTATATGAAAACTGATGTATTGCTACTCGCGGATATTTTGAAAATTTCCGTTAAACTTGTATGCGTAGTTATGGTCTTTATCCGGCTCACTATTACACACTACTTGGCTACACGTGGGACGCCATGTTGAAATACACCAATATCAAACTGAAATTGTTCACAAACATTGATAACTTGCTGTTTATCGAAAAAGGAATCAGAGGTGGAGTAAGCCAATGTTCAAATCGCTATGCGAAGTCTAACAATAAATACATGACAGCGAGGTATGATAAGAATCGGGAGGATCATTATCTAATGTACAATGTTGTGATGAATTTGTATGGTCACACCATGTGAAAGTATCTACCAACAGGCAATTTTAAGTGGGTGGAAACACCAAACATTCAAAATATTCCTGATGATTCACCAGTCGGGTACATTTTAGAAGTGGATCTGGAAATACTCCAACATCTTCATGATTATTTTAGTGATTTACCACCATGTCCGGAGAAAACTAAACCACCTGGATCAAAAAAAAAATTCCTGCTTACAACCTTGTATAATAAAACCAACTATGTTGTGCACTACAGAAACTTATAAGTGTATATACAACTTGGTGTTAAAGTGACACACTACCATCGTGTACTACAGTTCGATCAATCACCACGGTTGAAGTCGTAAATCGATTTCAATACCGAAATGCGTAAGAATGCATCAAATAAGTTTGAAAAGTCATTGTTCAAACTCATAATTAATGCCATCTTCGATAAGACCATGGAGAATATCAGAAAACACCTCGTATACATATGAAAAAATTGGGATGGAAAGCGTGAGGTGAAAAAATTCATTGCTCAACCCAATTTTCATAGTATGGTAGTGCACGACAATGACGTCAGTATTGTTGAAATGAAATAGACCAAAGTATTTTACAACAAGCCCATTTATATTGGCTTCACGATTTTGGATGTATCGAAAACGTTTGTATACGATTTTCATTATAATTACATGTACCAGCGTTACGTTCGTGAAAATGTGACATTACTGTATACAGATACCGATATTTTAGTATATGATGTGGCTCATATTGACGTCTATGAGGTTATGAAGCAAGACATTGATCGTTTCGATACTGCTGACTATGCACCCGATAACATCTATGGTATACCACTTCGCAATAAGAAAGTAAAGGGCTTAATGCCCGATGAAAATAATGGTGAAATAATATTTGAATTTGCTGGATTACGAAGTAAAATGTATTCTATTCGGGTGCAAAATAAGAAAGAGACCAAAAAATCAAAAGGTATTAAAAAGTCAGCTATTCGCAAACTAACTTTTGAAAACTATATGCGATGTCTGCAGGAGAACCATGAATCATACTACGTACAACAAAGTATTAGATCAAAGCGTCATCGTATATACACCATCAAACAACAGAAAATTGGCTTATCACCCTTCATTATAGTATAAATCATCATTGGGGTTATTATAGTATAAACCATTGATTTATTGATTGATTGATTTTTTTTTGCGGCAGGAAGGTGGGCAATGCATTGACGTACAGAGTGTGGGACTCCTGGCCAGCCAGACTACAAACTAACCCCCCCCCCCTTTAGTGGTTTCGAAAACTTGCTCATTAGCTCCCGCAGGTTAAAACATAACAATAAAAAAACTGAAAAATATCACAGAATATCACAACACTACCTAGTCAAATGAATTGACAAGGTAGGAATAGAATAACATAAAATAACCTATATTAATAAAAAAATAACAACAACAAATTAACAACAACAACAACAAAAACAAATAACAACGTTGCAGTGAAGGTGTAAAAGGCCTTCACTGCAAGAAATAAAAATACTTAAAAAACTAGATAACAATATAAAACAATTAAAACTTAAAAACTAGATTAGGTTTTAAAAACAAAAAATATAACAACGTGTAATTACAGTAAAAACAATAAAACTTAAAAACTATGTGTAATAAAATGTGATGTTGTGGGTGTAAAGAGCTCACAATATCACTGATAAAATCAATAAATAATATAAAAACACAAAACATTTAAAAAAGAAGATAAAATAATACGAGGCTGTACATAAAAAACATAAAAGAGACGACTTTTATAAAATATGAGATGTTTCCCCTAGAGTCTCCGTAGAAGGTGAGATTCATTAAAAAATGCTCATCATCCTCTTCACGGAGCTCGCATTATACAATAATGCTCGTGCTACAATCTTCCGAAGCCGTAGTCTTTGCCGTAAAGGTTCAAAGACTACACATTCCTCAACAATATGCCTCACGGTTTGTACTATCCTGCAAACAGTTCACCTTGGCTGATCCTCACCGCAGAGAAGATATGCATGCGAGATTTGAGTGTGGCCTATTCGCAAACGTGTAGGGGCCACACTCTCTCTACGTTTACAGGTGCCGGCATCTTATTGATGCAGGCTTGACCTGTTTGAGCTTTTCCGTGACGTTGTTCCACTCACGCTGCCAATTTTCATGAATTTTGAAACGTATGCACACGTTCAGGTCCTCTGGGCGTATTGGAATTAGATCCAGGTGGTCTGAAACAGCCACGACCCGCGCCGCTTCATCAGCCACCTCATTCCCATGTATACTCACGTGCCCAGGCGTCCATACGTGCTGGAGCACCTGGAGTATTGCTTGGATATTTTGCGCCAGAGGATCCCTTGAAAGCGTGCACATTAGTGCCTGCAGCGCGCTCAACGAGTCGGAACAAATGAGGAATGTATTGTGAAGGTTCGAAAACTCTTCATAATATCTCAGAACCGATAGAACTGGGAACTGGTCTCTTCTTTGCGGAGACCAGCCAGGTCAAAGCGGCACCTTACCTTTGGGATCAGCCAAGGAGGTACTTCATGAAAACTATAGGGAAGTACCTAAGCGAATTCGAAATTAAGATTCTCTAAAAGCTCCTGCGTTCGAACGGCCAAAGGTCTGGTGAACGTGGCACGTCTCTCATAGAGCCTCCTCAGAAATCTGGATTTTCTGAAGAAAGCCGGGAAGTTGACATGATTGGGCTTAGTCTATACCCACGCGACATAATTGAGGAGCAGGCGCTCACGCTTCAACCTCAATGGGGGCATTCCCGACTCTACATATAGACACATAGAGGGACTCGTTAGAAAGGCTCCTGTAGCAAGTCTAATGCCTGCGTGGTAAATAGGATCTAGTATTTTGAGCGCTGACATTCGGGCGGAGGAGAATACTACACAGCCATAATCCATCCTGGGCCGAACCATCAATGTATAAAGCCGCAGTAGCATCTCCTGGGCCGCACCCCACTATGTAACAGCGAATCCCTTAAGCACATGCATTGCTTTGCGACAACTCGATGACAGGGATTGCAGGTGTGGACGCCACGTTAATTTTTTGTAAAAGACAAGTCCCAGAAACCTAATAGAGTCGGCACATCCAAGGCGAGATCCCTTTAAGTAAAGAATCGGATCAGGATGGGCCTTGCGTTTTCTACAGAAATGAACCACTTTAGTTTTAATTGTGGAGAACCGAAAAACAACACCTTATGCATAATGCACCACTTCGTTGATGCCCTGTTGGAGTCTCGTTTCAATTGTATCCATTGATGGAGCTCCATAGAAAAAAGCAAGGTCGTCAACATGCAGACATTGACGAATTGGGGCTGAAGCTGCGATGTGATTGACCGCTATAGCAAAAAGGGTGACATTAAGCGTCGAACCCTGGGGAACACAATTCTCCTGAGAATGGATCCCAGAGTCAGTGCCACCCACCCGGACACGAAATTTGCGGTCACACATAAAACTTTGAATGAACTGAGGCAGAGATCCTCTTAGACCCCAGTCATGCAGCTTCCTGAAAATGCCATACCTCCAAGTCATTTCATATGCCTTTTCCAGGTCGAAGAACACTCCCACAAAGTGAAAGCCCCGGAAAAACTTGCCGTGAATGGCATTCTCAAGGCGAACAAGTTGATCCGTCATCCAATGGTATTGGCGGAAACCTGTCTGATATTTACTTATCAGATTATTAGTTTCCAGCCAACAGACGAGACGTCTATTCACCATATTTTTCCAATATCTTGCTGAAGCAGCAAGTCAAAGATTTTGGACGGTAGCTTGATGGTTGCGATGAATCTTTACCCTCTTTAAGCAGCAGGATAATAATGGCTTCCCGCCATTGCTGAGGGTAAACGCTCTGAAGAAAAATATTGTTGTATAGATCCAGTAATCCACACTTACCAGGATAAGGCAGATTCTGGATATGGCATAATGTATTGTATCGGGGCCAGGTGATGTATCTTTTGACCCCTTTAGCGCCTCCAGTATTTCTTGCATTGTAAAATCGTTGTTATACTGGAGGGATTCATCTGAGAAAAAATCAAGATCATCATGTTATTCGTGATGCATCTTGATCCGCAGGATATCCGTGCCATAATTTTGGGAGCTACAGATGCGCTCGAAATGCTCCGCTAAATACTCCGCGATTTCGGCACACTGCGATATGACTCGGCCATCCAAATTGAGGAGGGTAGGCGCCGGTGATGAGGAAAATTTCGCCGAAGTTACCTTCACCCTCCTCCATACCTCAGAAGATGGTGAGGCGGTATTGATGGCCGAAACATATTGCTCCCAAGATAGCCTTTTCTGATCTCGTATAGTTCTGATTGCTATTGATCTTCTTCTTTTAAAGGCTATCAATTTTTCCTGCGTGGGGCACCATTTCAGTTTGTTAACCGCCCTCTTATTCTCTGCAACCACTACTCTGACGACATCATTCCACCAGGGCACTTTTCTCTTAGGTGGAATGCCGGAAGACTTACTTATAGCGCTTGTAGCTGCTTCAATGACTTTGAAGGTTATTTTGCTCACATCCTCTTCTACGTCTCCCCCAACGTGGGAACTTGAAAACTTTCCATGAAAGTGTCCCAGTTGGCTCGACGAAGACGCGTTGGCTCGGCGAAGTAGGATGTGGACACATCGGCGAGTTATGAGAAATTTTGATGGGTAGATTGGCACTCTTACAAGGATCAGGGAGTACCATCCATTCCAGTCGATGAGCCAGAGCCGCCGAGCATAGTGTCAGATCAATTGCCTCATTTATCTCTTCTGGTCGTCTCCTTGTCGTTGAGTCCCTCCTGCGTTGTTCTTAAAATTTTAACTGGCCTTACTGACGCCTGGCCATCGCTTTTTTGATTTAAAAACTCTCTGATGATTTTCATCATCAACGGAGCGAGCTCTTTTGCGAGCGTAGAAGCGTCAGCTGAAGGGGTGGGAGTAGCTGTGACGTGGGCATAGGACACGGCACGTTGAGTGCGAGGGCTGGAGCTCATCACCCTTCTGCGCGCCTCAGGATAAGTGAGCTTATCCGGAACTCTCACTTTCTGGATAGCCATCTCTTCCTTGTGTTTGGGGCAGTTCCTTGACTTTGCCGAGTGACTACCCCCACAATTAACACATGTAATTGGCTCATTGCACGGTCTTCCTTCGAACAATGGCTCCCCGCAGCCACAAATTTGAGGCTTTTCACACCTACCTGCCGTATGCCCGTATCTTTGACACCAATAGCATCGCACCGGTGCTGGAATGTACGGACGCACGGGGATTTTCTTGTGACTGCCAGCATCGATTGTTGCTGGCAAATCTATTTTGTAAAGGTAAGTTGGAGGACTGGTGAGTCTTTCAACTCACCATCCTGCCTCCACTTAATCCTTCGGGCCTCAACTACTCCCTAATCGGACAAATTTTGGACTATATCCTCGATTGAGCAAATCATGAGGTCTCTGCAAAAGGTCACCCCCTGGGAACTATTTAATGTTCCATGGGGCGATACTTCCACCTCATGATCGCCTTACATCTTTAGAGATAGTAATCGGTCATTAGTGATGTTTGACGTCTTTAAGACGCCTCACAACCTCGTATAATTTTTTTGCTATTAAAAAGGGGCTCACCGACTTAAAGTCGCTTGAGTTAAACTTCCTCCTTATCAAAAAATACTTAACTACAAAATGCCTTTGGGAACCTGGAAGCAATGCCAGATTTCCACGATTCTTCCTTTTATCTTTAGGGGGGTTTGGCCTCCCTGACGTTTCGGTTATAGTATGGACGCTGCCTGGGCCTCTTTTTACGGAAGGTGGCATTACCGTTTGGTTTAGGGCTTTTGTTTTGTCCATAAACTAGCTTTAAACCAGCCATCGTGTGCAAAGGGGTGGGCTGGAATTGCCGGGAACAGGTATAACCTCGGACTTTATTAGCCCTATTCCAGTACTTTGGAGCCCGACCTCCACTTTACCAGTCTTGGAATACGCGGACGGACTGTAACTCACCCGAAGCAATGCAGATTCCCATCTCTGCATCCATTTCACACTATCCTAGCAAGGACCGATGTGGCTGGTGGCTAAGTCCCACACACCCTGCCTTGGCAGAGCATGCTCACATCAGATCTCGGAGAAACTGAGGCCTCACCCTCAGATCCCCTCGACCACTCCCAGCAAGGCGCACGGTACCGCCAGTAAGAAGTCATCAACGATTGTCTTCGGCCAGATGACATGGCCGACAAGTAATGTTGCGACAGTGCACGAACACCGCACAACGAAACCAACGATGACGATGATGACAGCGCGCGATATCCGCACGCTGATCCCAACGTTGAGAAGTTTGGGTCCGTTAGCTTCTCCTCCTTTTGGGGCTTCAAGAAATTGCTCATTAGCCCGCACAGGTTAAAAAATAACAAAAACAAAACATAACAAATCACAAAATATCACAACACTACCTAGTCAAATGAATTGACTAGGTAGGAAAAAAAATAATCAAAATAAAATATATACAAAAAATAACAACAAAATATAAACAACAACAACAACAACAAAATAACAACGTTGCAGTAAAGGTGTAAAAGGCCTTCACTGCAACAAATAAAAATACTTAAAAAGCTACATAACAATATAAAAGAAAATTTAAAACTTAAAAACTAGATGATAATAAAAAGTTTTAAAAACTAAAAAAATATAACAACGTGTAATAGTGTGGGTGTAAAGGGCCCACAATATCACAGATAAAATCAATAAATAATTTAAAACACAAAACAGTTAAATAGAAGATAAAATTGTACGAGGCTGTACATAAAAAACACATAGAGACAACTTTCATAAATAATGAGACGTTTTTCCCCTAGAGTCTCCGTAGAAGGTGGGATTTGAGTGTGGCCTATTCGCAAACGTGTAAGGGCCACACTCTCACTACGGCTCAGATTTACAGGTGCCGGCATCTTATTGATGCTTGGCTTGATCTGTTTGAGCTTTTCCGTGAGGTTATTCCCCTCACGCTGTCATTTTTCATTAATTTTGAAACGTATGCACACTGTCAGGTTCTCTGGGCGTATTGGAATTAGATCCAGAAGGTCTGAATCTGCCACCTAAGATGTGTTTCGTCTAAGATGTGTTTCGTGTATACATACACACAAAGCTGTATGCTTTGCCAGAAGCATGTTTAGCTCACAGTAGCGTTGTTTAATACCATTGCAATTCCACTGTAATATATTTACCGTTTCTATTGGCTAGGATGAGTTTCCCCAGGAAGTTGTGGGATCACTTCCTGGGTTTGTCGGAGAAAGTGATGGAATCTGAATCCGTCTCCGACGTCACCCTATAGGAGACGACGACCCTTTTTTCACGATCCAAGAGGCTACTCGAGTGCAGCTTGTGCGCTGGGCTACGTACCAGCGATGTTGAAGCTGGAGGCCTGGACGTCTCTGGCTTCGGTGTGCTCAGCTCCGCCTGCAGAGCTGGCTCACCCCGTGACAAAGTTGGAGGTGGAGTCTTTTCACGATCCACCTCCATCCTTTTCTCTTCTAAGGTGGGCTTACTGGTAGCCACCTCCGAAACACTCACGTCAGTCTTCAGGGTCTCTCTCTTACGTTTCGTGGTTTTTTTTGGAGGAACCTGAATAGGTCCCTCCGGAGACGTTTTAATAACTTTTGCTGGCCTTGCTGAGCGAGCTCTTTCGTGAGCGTTGAAGCGTCAGCTGAAGGGGCAGGAGTAGCTGTGACGCGGACATAAGCGACGGCAGGTTAGGAGCAAGTAAACTGAAGGTAAGTTGGAGGAGTGGTGAGTCTTTCAACTCACCATCCTGCCTCCACTTAATCCTTCGGGCCTCTATTACTCCCTGGTCGGACAAATTCTCGACTATGTCTTCAGTGGAGCAAATCATGAAGTCTCTGCAAAAGATCACCCCCTGGGAACTATTTAAAGTTCCATGGGGCGACACCTCCACCTCATGATCGCCTAACATCTTCAGGCATAGAAGCTTTTCATTTATAGCTTTGTCGCTGAAAGTCTGGACCAACAACCAGATTTAATCTTATTCTTTTATTTTTATTTTTATATTCTTTAATTATAATTATAATTAATTTTAATTTTAATTTTAATTTTAATTTTAATTTTAATTTTAATTTTAATTTTAATTTTAATTTTAATTTTAATTTTAATTTTAATTTTAATTTTAATTTTAATTTTAATTTTAATTTTAATTTTAATTTTAATTTTAATTTTAATTTTAATTTTAATTTTAATTTTAATTTTAATTTTAATTTTAATTTTAATTTTAATTTTAATTTTAATTTTAATTTTAATTTTAATTTTAATTTTAATTTTAATTTTAATTTTAATTTTAATTTTAATTTTAATTTTAATTTTAATTTTAATTTTAATTTTAATTTTAATTTTAATTTTAATTTTAATTTTAATTTTAATTTTAATTTTAATTTTAATTTTAATTTTAATTTTAATTTTAATTTTAATTTTAATTTTAATTTTAATTTTAATTTTAATTTTAATTTTAATTTTAATTTTAATTTTAATTTTAATTTTAATTTTAATTTTAATTTTAATTTTAATTTTAATTTTAATTTTAATTTTAATTTTAATTTTAATTTTAATTTTAATTTTAATTTTAATTTTAATTTTAATTTTAATTTTAATTTTAATTTTAATTTTAATTTTAATTTTAATTTTAATTTTAATTTTAATTTTAATTTTAATTTTAATTTTAATTTTAATTTTAATTTTAATTTTAATTTTAATTTTAATTTTAATTTTAATTTTAATTTTAATTTTAATTTTAATTTTAATTTTAATTTTAATTTTAATTTTAATTTTAATTTTAATTTTAATTTTAATTTTAATTTTAATTTTAATTTTAATTTTAATTTTAATTTTAATTTTAATTTTAATTTTAATTTTAATTTTAATTTTAATTTTAATTTTAATTTTAATTTTAATTTTAATTTTAATTTTAATTTTAATTTTAATTTTAATTTTAATTTTAATTTTAATTTTAATTTTAATTTTAATTTTAATTTTAATTTTAATTTTAATTTTAATTTTAATTTTAATTTTAATTTTAATTTTAATTTTAATTTTAATTTTAATTTTAATTTTAATTTTAATTTTAATTTTAATTTTAATTTTAATTTTAATTTTAATTTTAATTTTAATTTTAATTTTAATTTTAATTTTAATTTTAATTTTAATTTTAATTTTAATTTTAATTTTAATTTTAATTTTAATTTTAATTTTAATTTTAATTTTAATTTTAATTTTAATTTTAATTTTAATTTTAATTTTAATTTTAATTTTAATTTTAATTTTAATTTTAATTTTAATTTTAATTTTAATTTTAATTTTAATTTTAATTTTAATTTTAATTTTAATTTTAATTTTAATTTTAATTTTAATTTTAATTTTAATTTTAATTTTAATTTTAATTTTAATTTTAATTTTAATTTTAATTTTAATTTTAATTTTAATTTTAATTTTAATTTTAATTTTAATTTTAATTTTAATTTTAATTTTAATTTTAATTTTAATTTTAATTTTAATTTTAATTTTAATTTTAATTTTAATTTTAATTTTAATTTTAATTTTAATTTTAATTTTAATTTTAATTTTAATTTTAATTTTAATTTTAATTTTAATTTTAATTTTAATTTTAATTTTAATTTTAATTTTAATTTTAATTTTAATTTTAATTTTAATTTTAATTTTAATTTTAATTTTAATTTTAATTTTAATTTTAATTTTAATTTTAATTTTAATTTTAATTTTAATTTTAATTTTAATTTTAATTTTAATTTTAATTTTAATTTTAATTTTAATTTTAATTTTAATTTTAATTTTAATTTTAATTTTAATTTTAATTTTAATTTTAATTTTAATTTTAATTTTAATTTTAATTTTAATTTTAATTTTAATTTTAATTTTAATTTTAATTTTAATTTTAATTTTAATTTTAATTTTAATTTTAATTTTAATTTTAATTTTAATTTTAATTTTAATTTTAATTTTAATTTTAATTTTAATTTTAATTTTAATTTTAATTTTAATTTTAATTTTAATTTTAATTTTAATTTTAATTTTAATTTTAATTTTAATTTTAATTTTAATTTTAATTTTAATTTTAATTTTAATTTTAATTTTAATTTTAATTTTAATTTTAATTTTAATTTTAATTTTAATTTTAATTTTAATTTTAATTTTAATTTTAATTTTAATTTTAATTTTAATTTTAATTTTAATTTTAATTTTAATTTTAATTTTAATTTTAATTTTAATTTTAATTTTAATTTTAATTTTAATTTTAATTTTAATTTTAATTTTAATTTTAATTTTAATTTTAATTTTAATTTTAATTTTAATTTTAATTTTAATTTTAATTTTAATTTTAATTTTAATTTTAATTTTAATTTTAATTTTAATTTTAATTTTAATTTTAATTTTAATTTTAATTTTAATTTTAATTTTAATTTTAATTTTAATTTTAATTTTAATTTTAATTTTAATTTTAATTTTAATTTTAATTTTAATTTTAATTTTAATTTTAATTTTAATTTTAATTTTAATTTTAATTTTAATTTTAATTTTAATTTTAATTTTAATTTTAATTTTAATTTTAATTTTAATTTTAATTTTAATTTTAATTTTAATTTTAATTTTAATTTTAATTTTAATTTTAATTTTAATTTTAATTTTAATTTTAATTTTAATTTTAATTTTAATTTTAATTTTAATTTTAATTTTAATTTTAATTTTAATTTTAATTTTAATTTTAATTTTAATTTTAATTTTAATTTTAATTTTAATTTTAATTTTAATTTTAATTTTAATTTTAATTTTAATTTTAATTTTAATTTTAATTTTAATTTTAATTTTAATTTTAATTTTAATTTTAATTTTAATTTTAATTTTAATTTTAATTTTAATTTTAATTTTAATTTTAATTTTAATTTTAATTTTAATTTTAATTTTAATTTTAATTTTAATTTTAATTTTAATTTTAATTTTAATTTTAATTTTAATTTTAATTTTAATTTTAATTTTAATTTTAATTTTAATTTTAATTTTAATTTTAATTTTAATTTTAATTTTAATTTTAATTTTAATTTTAATTTTAATTTTAATTTTAATTTTAATTTTAATTTTAATTTTAATTTTAATTTTAATTTTAATTTTAATTTTAATTTTAATTTTAATTTTAATTTTAATTTTAATTTTAATTTTAATTTTAATTTTAATTTTAATTTTAATTTTAATTTTAATTTTAATTTTAATTTTAATTTTAATTTTAATTTTAATTTTAATTTTAATTTTAATTTTAATTTTAATTTTAATTTTAATTTTAATTTTAATTTTAATTTTAATTTTAATTTTAATTTTAATTTTAATTTTAATTTTAATTTTAATTTTAATTTTAATTTTAATTTTAATTTTAATTTTAATTTTAATTTTAATTTTAATTTTAATTTTAATTTTAATTTTAATTTTAATTTTAATTTTAATTTTAATTTTAATTTTAATTTTAATTTTAATTTTAATTTTAATTTTAATTTTAATTTTAATTTTAATTTTAATTTTAATTTTAATTTTAATTTTAATTTTAATTTTAATTTTAATTTTAATTTTAATTTTAATTTTAATTTTAATTTTAATTTTAATTTTAATTTTAATTTTAATTTTAATTTTAATTTTAATTTTAATTTTAATTTTAATTTTAATTTTAATTTTAATTTTAATTTTAATTTTAATTTTAATTTTAATTTTAATTTTAATTTTAATTTTAATTTTAATTTTAATTTTAATTTTAATTTTAATTTTAATTTTAATTTTAATTTTAATTTTAATTTTAATTTTAATTTTAATTTTAATTTTAATTTTAATTTTAATTTTAATTTTAATTTTAATTTTAATTTTAATTTTAATTTTAATTTTAATTTTAATTTTAATTTTAATTTTAATTTTAATTTTAATTTTAATTTTAATTTTAATTTTAATTTTAATTTTAATTTTAATTTTAATTTTAATTTTAATTTTAATTTTAATTTTAATTTTAATTTTAATTTTAATTTTAATTTTAATTTTAATTTTAATTTTAATTTTAATTTTAATTTTAATTTTAATTTTAATTTTAATTTTAATTTTAATTTTAATTTTAATTTTAATTTTAATTTTAATTTTAATTTTAATTTTAATTTTAATTTTAATTTTAATTTTAATTTTAATTTTAATTTTAATTTTAATTTTAATTTTAATTTTAATTTTAATTTTAATTTTAATTTTAATTTTAATTTTAATTTTAATTTTAATTTTAATTTTAATTTTAATTTTAATTTTAATTTTAATTTTAATTTTAATTTTAATTTTAATTTTAATTTTAATTTTAATTTTAATTTTAATTTTAATTTTAATTTTAATTTTAATTTTAATTTTAATTTTAATTTTAATTTTAATTTTAATTTTAATTTTAATTTTAATTTTAATTTTAATTTTAATTTTAATTTTAATTTTAATTTTAATTTTAATTTTAATTTTAATTTTAATTTTAATTTTAATTTTAATTTTAATTTTAATTTTAATTTTAATTTTAATTTTAATTTTAATTTTAATTTTAATTTTAATTTTAATTTTAATTTTAATTTTAATTTTAATTTTAATTTTAATTTTAATTTTAATTTTAATTTTAATTTTAATTTTAATTTTAATTTTAATTTTAATTTTAATTTTAATTTTAATTTTAATTTTAATTTTAATTTTAATTTTAATTTTAATTTTAATTTTAATTTTAATTTTAATTTTAATTTTAATTTTAATTTTAATTTTAATTTTAATTTTAATTTTAATTTTAATTTTAATTTTAATTTTAATTTTAATTTTAATTTTAATTTTAATTTTAATTTTAATTTTAATTTTAATTTTAATTTTAATTTTAATTTTAATTTTAATTTTAATTTTAATTTTAATTTTAATTTTAATTTTAATTTTAATTTTAATTTTAATTTTAATTTTAATTTTAATTTT
The DNA here is from genome assembly GCA_963920215.1 of Nineta flava. Lineage (NCBI taxonomy): Eukaryota > Metazoa > Arthropoda > Insecta > Neuroptera > Chrysopidae > Nineta > Nineta flava. The sequence goes on along the minus strand of OY986046.1, from coordinate 31,037,611 downwards.
AATTTTAATTTTAATTTTAATTTTAATTTTAATTTTAATTTTAATTTTAATTTTAATTTTAATTTTAATTTTAATTTTAATTTTAATTTTAATTTTAATTTTAATTTTAATTTTAATTTTAATTTTAATTTTAATTTTAATTTTAATTTTAATTTTAATTTTAATTTTAATTTTAATTTTAATTTTAATTTTAATTTTAATTTTAATTTTAATTTTAATTTTAATTTTAATTTTAATTTTAATTTTAATTTTAATTTTAATTTTAATTTTAATTTTAATTTTAATTTTAATTTTAATTTTAATTTTAATTTTAATTTTAATTTTAATTTTAATTTTAATTTTAATTTTAATTTTAATTTTAATTTTAATTTTAATTTTAATTTTAATTTTAATTTTAATTTTAATTTTAATTTTAATTTTAATTTTAATTTTAATTTTAATTTTAATTTTAATTTTAATTTTAATTTTAATTTTAATTTTAATTTTAATTTTAATTTTAATTTTAATTTTAATTTTAATTTTAATTTTAATTTTAATTTTAATTTTAATTTTAATTTTAATTTTAATTTTAATTTTAATTTTAATTTTAATTTTAATTTTAATTTTAATTTTAATTTTAATTTTAATTTTAATTTTAATTTTAATTTTAATTTTAATTTTAATTTTAATTTTAATTTTAATTTTAATTTTAATTTTAATTTTAATTTTAATTTTAATTTTAATTTTAATTTTAATTTTAATTTTAATTTTAATTTTAATTTTAATTTTAATTTTAATTTTAATTTTAATTTTAATTTTAATTTTAATTTTAATTTTAATTTTAATTTTAATTTTAATTTTAATTTTAATTTTAATTTTAATTTTAATTTTAATTTTAATTTTAATTTTAATTTTAATTTTAATTTTAATTTTAATTTTAATTTTAATTTTAATTTTAATTTTAATTTTAATTTTAATTTTAATTTTAATTTTAATTTTAATTTTAATTTTAATTTTAATTTTAATTTTAATTTTAATTTTAATTTTAATTTTAATTTTAATTTTAATTTTAATTTTAATTTTAATTTTAATTTTAATTTTAATTTTAATTTTAATTTTAATTTTAATTTTAATTTTAATTTTAATTTTAATTTTAATTTTAATTTTAATTTTAATTTTAATTTTAATTTTAATTTTAATTTTAATTTTAATTTTAATTTTAATTTTAATTTTAATTTTAATTTTAATTTTAATTTTAATTTTAATTTTAATTTTAATTTTAATTTTAATTTTAATTTTAATTTTAATTTTAATTTTAATTTTAATTTTAATTTTAATTTTAATTTTAATTTTAATTTTAATTTTAATTTTAATTTTAATTTTAATTTTAATTTTAATTTTAATTTTAATTTTAATTTTAATTTTAATTTTAATTTTAATTTTAATTTTAATTTTAATTTTAATTTTAATTTTAATTTTAATTTTAATTTTAATTTTAATTTTAATTTTAATTTTAATTTTAATTTTAATTTTAATTTTAATTTTAATTTTAATTTTAATTTTAATTTTAATTTTAATTTTAATTTTAATTTTAATTTTAATTTTAATTTTAATTTTAATTTTAATTTTAATTTTAATTTTAATTTTAATTTTAATTTTAATTTTAATTTTAATTTTAATTTTAATTTTAATTTTAATTTTAATTTTAATTTTAATTTTAATTTTAATTTTAATTTTAATTTTAATTTTAATTTTAATTTTAATTTTAATTTTAATTTTAATTTTAATTTTAATTTTAATTTTAATTTTAATTTTAATTTTAATTTTAATTTTAATTTTAATTTTAATTTTAATTTTAATTTTAATTTTAATTTTAATTTTAATTTTAATTTTAATTTTAATTTTAATTTTAATTTTAATTTTAATTTTAATTTTAATTTTAATTTTAATTTTAATTTTAATTTTAATTTTAATTTTAATTTTAATTTTAATTTTAATTTTAATTTTAATTTTAATTTTAATTTTAATTTTAATTTTAATTTTAATTTTAATTTTAATTTTAATTTTAATTTTAATTTTAATTTTAATTTTAATTTTAATTTTAATTTTAATTTTAATTTTAATTTTAATTTTAATTTTAATTTTAATTTTAATTTTAATTTTAATTTTAATTTTAATTTTAATTTTAATTTTAATTTTAATTTTAATTTTAATTTTAATTTTAATTTTAATTTTAATTTTAATTTTAATTTTAATTTTAATTTTAATTTTAATTTTAATTTTAATTTTAATTTTAATTTTAATTTTAATTTTAATTTTAATTTTAATTTTAATTTTAATTTTAATTTTAATTTTAATTTTAATTTTAATTTTAATTTTAATTTTAATTTTAATTTTAATTTTAATTTTAATTTTAATTTTAATTTTAATTTTAATTTTAATTTTAATTTTAATTTTAATTTTAATTTTAATTTTAATTTTAATTTTAATTTTAATTTTAATTTTAATTTTAATTTTAATTTTAATTTTAATTTTAATTTTAATTTTAATTTTAATTTTAATTTTAATTTTAATTTTAATTTTAATTTTAATTTTAATTTTAATTTTAATTTTAATTTTAATTTTAATTTTAATTTTAATTTTAATTTTAATTTTAATTTTAATTTTAATTTTAATTTTAATTTTAATTTTAATTTTAATTTTAATTTTAATTTTAATTTTAATTTTAATTTTAATTTTAATTTTAATTTTAATTTTAATTTTAATTTTAATTTTAATTTTAATTTTAATTTTAATTTTAATTTTAATTTTAATTTTAATTTTAATTTTAATTTTAATTTTAATTTTAATTTTAATTTTAATTTTAATTTTAATTTTAATTTTAATTTTAATTTTAATTTTAATTTTAATTTTAATTTTAATTTTAATTTTAATTTTAATTTTAATTTTAATTTTAATTTTAATTTTAATTTTAATTTTAATTTTAATTTTAATTTTAATTTTAATTTTAATTTTAATTTTAATTTTAATTTTAATTTTAATTTTAATTTTAATTTTAATTTTAATTTTAATTTTAATTTTAATTTTAATTTTAATTTTAATTTTAATTTTAATTTTAATTTTAATTTTAATTTTAATTTTAATTTTAATTTTAATTTTAATTTTAATTTTAATTTTAATTTTAATTTTAATTTTAATTTTAATTTTAATTTTAATTTTAATTTTAATTTTAATTTTAATTTTAATTTTAATTTTAATTTTAATTTTAATTTTAATTTTAATTTTAATTTTAATTTTAATTTTAATTTTAATTTTAATTTTAATTTTAATTTTAATTTTAATTTTAATTTTAATTTTAATTTTAATTTTAATTTTAATTTTAATTTTAATTTTAATTTTAATTTTAATTTTAATTTTAATTTTAATTTTAATTTTAATTTTAATTTTAATTTTAATTTTAATTTTAATTTTAATTTTAATTTTAATTTTAATTTTAATTTTAATTTTAATTTTAATTTTAATTTTAATTTTAATTTTAATTTTAATTTTAATTTTAATTTTAATTTTAATTTTAATTTTAATTTTAATTTTAATTTTAATTTTAATTTTAATTTTAATTTTAATTTTAATTTTAATTTTAATTTTAATTTTAATTTTAATTTTAATTTTAATTTTAATTTTAATTTTAATTTTAATTTTAATTTTAATTTTAATTTTAATTTTAATTTTAATTTTAATTTTAATTTTAATTTTAATTTTAATTTTAATTTTAATTTTAATTTTAATTTTAATTTTAATTTTAATTTTAATTTTAATTTTAATTTTAATTTTAATTTTAATTTTAATTTTAATTTTAATTTTAATTTTAATTTTAATTTTAATTTTAATTTTAATTTTAATTTTAATTTTAATTTTAATTTTAATTTTAATTTTAATTTTAATTTTAATTTTAATTTTAATTTTAATTTTAATTTTAATTTTAATTTTAATTTTAATTTTAATTTTAATTTTAATTTTAATTTTAATTTTAATTTTAATTTTAATTTTAATTTTAATTTTAATTTTAATTTTAATTTTAATTTTAATTTTAATTTTAATTTTAATTTTAATTTTAATTTTAATTTTAGACCTCTATATTTAAAAGAGATGCAGTATATTATACTATCTTCTCTTAGTTCTGATGTGATAGAGTTTATCTCGTTCACATGACTATTATTTCCAGCTGCTTTTAATGCATACAAAAGGCGTAATCTATCAACCAATTTATCAGCTACATTCCAATAAACATAATTTGTAGGTTTATTATTAACTGTAAATAACGTTCAATCTTCACCAGAAACGGATAAGTGTTTCTTAATAATATTTTATATTTCAAACTTCTAGAACCTTGAATTTGTCCGGCTGAGTCATAATTCCGCTTATGAGCATTAGTAGATTTTATAATTAGTATATATTTACTCAAATCTTCTTCTGTATAATTTCTGGGTGAATTTTTTACTAAAAGATCAAATTAACCCATAATTCCTTTATACCACTCATCGCCAACTTGTATATCGTTATGGTTAATGTGAACAGAAGTATTACCGATTTACAATTTATCTTCATTATTTTTATAGCGCAATCCATAATAATGATCAATGAGTTTACTATCTTTATATGCAAATATATCATAAATGTATTTACCAGCCATTTCACCGTACATATCAGTGAAATATTGATGTGCGCGGTGTTCAATTTCTTTTCATTTTATCATATCCCTAAATACATCGGGAGTACGTGTACCTTCATCTACGTATTCAGCTGAATGACTTGGTGGAGTGATAGCATTTTTACCAACATGAAATAATTTTCTTTTCTTAATGTACAGTGATTATGGTGTAAGATTCAAAGTGCTTTCGAACTAATATTATTCTTATGAAATGGAATTCCACCTTCTAAAGTTTCAATATGTACTCCCTTTGTTGATTTTGGTGTTAGTTTTTTAATCCATAATTTTTTTTCATCGCCTTTGCAATATATAGTATTGTTGTTAACAATGTATGATAAAACCTTTGACAGTTCTCCATAATCAGTGGATCCCTGATTCCAATGTAGCCCATGATGATTTTTGGGCAACCAGAACACTAGTTTTTTATCAGAATCACTTAAGGTATTGAATGCAAATGGTGGTTTAAAAATATAATGACCAAACTGATTACCATTTGTATCCACAAAACTAAGTTCCTTAATAATGAACTCATTGTTAACATTAAATCCACAATGTATGCCATCTTAAACCACTTTGTAGCGTCTTTATTGAATTTATCACCAAAATCACCATTCTCTAATGCTTTACTCTGATTTTCGTTTAATGTTAGGTAGTTTTTTATAGTGCTTACAATACCTACATTATTAATAAGATCAATTACTTGACCACCAATTTCATAACGAATTTCTTGGAACATAAATGATATAGCGTTCGATATGAATGCTGCTTTATTTTTAGTATCACCAGTTGCTGTACCTTCAATATTTAAAACACTCTCACTTGGTAATGTATATAAATCTTGTGATTGAATACAAGTTCTAATTTCATTACTAGGCTCAAATTGTGTTGAATTATAGGCTTGATGATTGTGATACACAATTCAATTTTATACATATAACTGATTTCTTTAATTTAAGTCAACAACTAAATTTCAACCAACAACCTGCCGTTATTTATTTCTTAGTTTTAAACCAATTGATTATAGAAATTTTTGATTACTAAGTGATAATCGGTTTCGATTGTTATGTTGTAATCGGTTTCGATTATTATGCTTTATTCTATTATTGTTGTCTGATAGAACTTGTTTTATCTGACGGTTTGTTGAAACACTACCTCCAATGTAACGTGTAGGGTGATTAAATACAAAACCCATTATATAGTTTTCAGATGCAGTCCAATAGTTATATTTTCACCTCTAAAGTTAACTAATTTACCTGATCGATCCACCAAAGAGAGCGTAATGTTGTTACTGGCTCGACAATTGATGGGTCAATAGATAACATTTGTGGGATGCAGTACAATTTTATAGCTTGGTGGTAAATTTGGTGAGAAATAAAAAATTGTGTGATTGATTTTATTGTTATGATATGAACCACTTATAATATTACAAATAACATATATTGTCTCTACAGATAGAATGTTAACACTTGATTCAACCACATGTCTTTTATCTGCACTAAGTTTTTGATTTTTGAAGCCCAACATTTGACCAATTGAATCCGATGGTTCAAAATTTATCATTTTTGTGCACTATATTTCACATTTAAGGGTGTTTGTGTTGGCATGCATAAGAATAGTTGCTTTTCAATCTAGAGCATTACTGAAATAACGTGAAATGTCATCAATCTCATATGATCCAACAGGTATTTTAATTACCTTACTATCAGTATCATAATAAAATTTATTGTTCGTAGTATCAACATTAGGAATAGAATTATATGTTTCTAAGTCCACTAGCCCCATCACATAGTTTGAACTATTATCTAAATCAATAGGTGGGAAATAGTCTATTGTTAATACAGAACTATTACCTGTGAACGTTTACATGAAAGGCATATTGATAAATGATAAAATTGTAGCATGTGATTGTTTATTTATCCAACAAACAATTTAAACATAAATGTCCACATATTGTAGTATTGAATTTTTGTTCTTGATTAAAATTATACCGGATATCACATCCTTCAAATTATTTAATTAACTCTTGCGGCGGCCGAAGGTTACCAAAGCTATCAAAATAGATAACATTCTTATTAAATTTTTTATACGCCGTCCAATGAGTTCCTCTATTCTCGTCTATGCCGTGATTGATAATTCCCGTCTCATATTTGTTTGGTGATTTGGGTAGGGTGTCACGCATAAACACACCACGAAAATACGGAATATTTAATTTTTTAGCCTACTCACGCAGTTCCATATCATAAAGTGCTCTGCGTGGTGGTAGCGTTGCTATTAGTTTTTTGTTAGGTATAGACCCATCTCCTGTTGTAAGGTTTTAAATACAAGCTTTTACCCTTTGCAATGGCCTCCATTCTTTTATAATGACGTTGACTCTCACTGAGTTAAGGCTTAGAAGGCAGAGTACCCAGCGAAGATGGGAATTAACGGAAGCAGACCACCAGATTTTGGAACTGGTATTACACGTGTTGGTGCTTTAATACGTTGACCACGTACAGCTGCTTTTGCAATCTTCACTGCTGCTTTTAAATCTGCTGTTGGTGATTTTTTCAATGCATTTCTAGCTTTCCGAACTGAAGTTTGAAAGTTTATCGATTTCTTTATCTTTTTTGATGTATTTCTTTGCTTCTTTTTCTTCAATCTCATGGCGCCTGTGACAATAGTTGAATCAGATGCTTTAGATCGTTTCCAAGCAGCTTCAGCTAGCTGTTTGTCAGCTAAATGTCTATCCTTTATATCTTTGCTTTTTGAATAAGCAATATCATGAACCATACAAGCCTGATATAGTGCGTTTTTTGGTTTATCACCACGGGCTAATCGCTTCTATAGTTTGGTTCCGGGACCACAATATTGATAAGTTGATATATGTAACTCAACTGGTAATTTATTTATAAGTGTGTTAACAATACCTTTTCCTTGATGTTTCATCTGACAAGGCTTCATACTAAATGTTTCTGATAATTATGTGGACATGTATTTAAGTGGAAATGGTGGAGGGGGTTTATTCGTAAACCCGGGGGTTTATTCGTAAATGGTTGTATCAAACAATTAGTTTTAGTAGTTTGAAAAATGTATTTCCGTAAACAACAACATACATTTATTGTTAAAGATTTAATTCCCGATAATACAAATAGTGTAAATTATCATGGACCCCTATTTTCAGATTCACTACGAGCAATACTGTGTCGTCCAAGTGGATGTGTTAAAACAAATCTTATGCTATACTTAATTTATGATGAAAATGGTTTACGATTTGAAAACATTTATGTGTACAGTAAATCATTATATCAACCTAAATATCAATTACTCGACAAACTATACAATTAGTAAATGAAGTTTAATATTTCCCATTTAGTGATACTCATGAAATTCTGAATCCGAATGATGCATGTGAAAAAAGTCTATTCATCTTTGATGATGTTAGTTGTCATTCACAACAATGCATACGAGAATACTTTAGTATTGGTCGTCATAAAAAAATTGATTGTTTTTATCTATGTCAGAGCTATGCACGACTACCAAAACATCTCATAAGAGATAATTTGAACTTATTGGTATTGTTTAAAACCGATGGAATGAATCTAACGCATGTATTTGATAATTATGTAAGCTCTGATATGAATTTTCAAAAATTTCGTGATTTATGTAAACACTGTTGGATTTCATCCAATGCATTTCTTGTTATTATGAAAATTTTTCCTCTTCATGCAGGTCGCTACAGATGTGGTTTCGATATATTTATTGAGTTGTAGAACACCCAGTACTTGACATTCAATATTAACTTCCTGCATTATATTTTTTATATCTGATAATTATTTTATTTTGTTTCTTTTCAATTTAAAAACTTATGGTTTTTTAATTATTTAATCTTCCGTAATATTATTATTATTAAAATGAAATATGATTCCAAAAAATGTGCTGACATGTGATTATTATTATTTGTGGCTTCTATATTAAGATTGAGGTTTCGTATGACATTAATTTTGTTAGTTTCCTGTTGGAAAGAATAAAAAATTTAAATTTGATTCCATAAAAAACTGAATTTTGATTAATAGACAATTTTTATGTAATAAGATATATCATTACAATAAACGCAAATTTACCGAATCAGCAAAATTCAGTTCTAATTAATTTCAACAAAACTAACTACAGAAATAACTAGTTCTGTCATGTTCAAGGTTCCCACTTACGTCACAACAAAACACCTGCTATGGTTATCAATTGACTCCTCCCAATTAAATCTCAAACCAATACGATCGCAGCGCCCCCACCATAGCATCCTCCAAACTTATCCCAGATCAGAACCTTACAGAGCCCACGCCCCTGCCCCTCTACTCGCTTAGCAAAATTCCGAACCACAACCACCGATCTCAGCGCCACCCTAGCCTCTGGTGGACAAATTTGGAAGTATGCGCTAGCACCGGCATGACACTTCTACTCATATCTATTTAATTTCATAGTGTGCTTTCGCTGTCACGCTAGCAGTGTCGAGTATGAAAAGGCCTATGTGCACATTTGCACACTGTTTAAAATAAACACTTTCATGACTGTTTCATAGTAAATATAACGAGAAAATGCTGTCTATACAGCAGAAAAAATTTATCAAAAATAAATTTTTGTCATACTTGTACTGCTAAGTGGCAGAGATAGCTCGCTATGAAATTAAAAAGAAATAGTCAACTCCTTGATCCTATTATTTTCATCACAACAATTAAGTGCTATATTAGTGCTGTATATACAACAAGAAAAATTTACTTAAAATATAAGTTTTTTTTCAATTTTTAATACTCGACACTAGCAAAGAGATTTTTTCTTATCTAAATTATTTTTATAAATAAAATTTCTTTTTTTAAAATAGTTTTTTGTAAACTTGCGTCAATCTAACCATTGTTGGTATGGTTGTCTTTCGGTTATATTATACCAACAAAAGTGACAATCGTTTGCCTAATTTGACATTTAAGTAATATGTTTTTGAGGGTGGAATGGTCATGCATGTGCAATATATAACCTCTACATGGCAAACAGTCAACCTCGAACATTTACGCTGGTGCCCCTGTTCAAAACTAATCGAGGCTATGGCGTCTGAACTAGCAGAAAACCTTTATCACCCCGTAACCTCTTGGCTTTGCAACAGTTATGTTTTGGGGATGTTCAGGAGAATCGGGGTGCTTGGCTTAACCACCCGGAATCCGAGGATGGGATCTCTATAAAAAAACCTACCCTAATCCCAAGGTCTAGTATTGTGTCGATGGGATGCATGAGTAAGGGAAGGTAGTATTAAACGATCCCTCTGACACCGGGCTGCCTCAGGGTGTGTAAAAGGTCAATTTTTACAGACGTTTTATCTGGACCCGCAGGGACGTCGCAAGGCCGACCCACAGGGATGGTGAAGTTTCTCCCATGAAGGACCACCTAGGGTCAGCTTAAAGCTAAATGTCCCGACGCCCAGCGAAATTGAGCAGTGGCAATGGCATCTTCCCAACACTCCTACAACAGGGCTTGGATATAATTGTTGGAAGGCTCAAGGAGATTTTTAAAACATGCATAGCTTTGGGCTACACACCCAGGAAATTCATACCTAAACCTGGACGCCCAAGCTACGGCGGCATAAAAGACTTCAGGCCGATATGCCTGATGTCATTGTTGCTCAAAATTCTTGAGCGGCTAATAGACAGGCATATTCGATATACGCGTCATGTAGAGAGACCGCTATCAGAATGCCAGTTTGCTTACCAAGCTGGCCTTTCAGTGGATCCTGCACTTCATCGACTAGTAGGGTCGATAGAAAAGGTAATGGCCTAAAGGTTCTTCCTTGATATCGAGGGAGCCTTCAAGAATACAACGGTTGGGGCGAAACGCACTGCATTAATTGAGCGCGGGTTAGCGGGCAGCTTGGTAAGGTGGATCTGCAACATGCTCGAAGTGAGGTGCATTACCACAACTTTAGGGGATAATCAGTTAAAAGCTTTGTGGGTGGACGGGGCCCGCAGGGTGGAGTTATTTTTCCATTACTGTGGTGCCTCGCCGTGGATAGCTTACTAACCAGTCTCAAGAAATCAAGGATATTTGCATTGATAAAGAACTCTCTGTTAAACCGAAAAAACGGGCTGTGTCCTGTTTGCAAGGAGACAAGCAGTTGCTCAACGGATGATCAGCATATCTGGCATTCAAATTGCACAAACCTGAATGGTTAAGCATATGGGATTCATTCTGGATGCAAAATTGAACTGGGGTGATCATTTGGATTGGATACTAACCAAGGCAAATAGTGTCTTCTGAATGTGCAGGAGAGCATTTGGTAGTCTTGAGGACTCCAACCTCACATGGTGCACTGGTTATTTAGAATGATCCTAAATCCAATGCTCACATTTGGATGTGTAGTATGGTGGAAAAGAACCTCTCTGGCCGTAGCCAGGACAACAGGTCATGCGAGTATAATGAACAGGTTGGAGACTGTGGCCCCACTTTTAGAAATGGTATAGGATTCCACTGTTCCGATTTACCGTTTTGACCGCAAATTTAGAGGAATGGGATCAAGATATACCTTACTTTTCACCCCTTCTGGACCATATTTTTATACGGATGGATAAAGGGCCGGATATTAATCTGGTGCAGGAGTTTAAGGACCTAGAATAAAGGAATCGATTCCTCTTGGTTAATATGCGGCGGTTTGCTGTGCATAACCACAGTTGGGCCACTCGACTGTGCTCGGTTGAAACTCAATAGAATACAGTTGAGAAGGGTGCTGAGGCTCTTGGCAGGACACTGTCGATTGGATTACCATCTTCATAACTTGGGGATCTCTGATGATCCTACTTGTGGTGTCAGGTATAGAATATTTGGGTCAGAAACCCTGGATCTATCAATCCTGGGAGCAATCTTGGTGGAGAAGCTGTGGGCATTCTGTGCGGCATATGTCCTCAGCAGAATTCTGTAGCTTCGTCTGCTTACAATAGCACCTCTAACGCGGAGACGTCTCGCCTTCGGGTGACAGGTTGTTCTCAAGGAGGGTACAGAAGACTCCTTGGTCTAGATGCTAGGGACCCATTTGCGAGTTTGCATTATTAATATGTCTGAACATTCACAAAAGTCTTTGACCTCTGGCCGAGGGTTCGATTCCCATTCTAGATGTGTATGATTTTTCATATCAAGCATTAAATGTCAAAGAATGTTATCAAAAGACTAGTTTTTCATAGAAACTTTTATAAATTTGGTAAAAAATTACTTTGTTTCCAATTTTTTATGGATGGTTCATAGTGCCTCGGGATTCTCGCATCATTCTGAAACTTGATTAATACATTTAACTTAAAATAGTTGGCCAACAAAATTTGTTTTTGACTAAATTTTTGTGGTAATTTATTGTACCCTATGCTCCTCTACACATCCAAGCAAGTGAACCTAAACGACGTGGGTACATGAGCTGGATGTACACATTATGGTGCGAAAAGCATCCCGTACTTTGGACGCGAACAGGAATGCGTACCCGAAAGTGAATATGACGGACGGCCAGTTTTAATTAGGTATGGGTTATTTGATATGTGGATAAAGGATTGGACATCTCAGGACGAACCAGTGTCGGGAAGTGGCAGGTCTGATACTGAGATATTGGAAAGGGTGTATCAAAATACTTTATCACTACTTGTGTTAGAAGCTACATAACCCACGTCATGAATTTTCATTCTCCACTTGTGATAACGGCAGTAACAGCCCCGCCACTTACAACCATCGCAGAAGTACCCGTAGAAGTTCAGAACCTCTCTGTTGAGCCACCAAATACTCGTTTGGAAGAGTTAAAGCATCGGTTCCATAATGATCTGAATACAACCGATAATGACCGTTTTAAACCTAAATGTCCAAAATATAGCAAGACTTTCTCATAACGCTAGAACTCTACTCGAGATTAATTGCTCCATCTATACTGCACAGTACGCATTCTCTTCTCCCATAAAGTCTACTGAGACAGTTGAGGAGAAGACACGTAACCGCTCACAGCCACTTGACTCTAAACTGACACCTCTGACAGTCGGTATCACGTATCAAGTGTGTGTAAGAATACCAGAAGACAGGTAAAGGTGTGAAACTTCGCTCGTGAACTCAGGCACCAACAGGTCACAAGGGTATACTGCTCACTATCAAGCAGAAAAAAATTGAAAAGAAACATGCACTAGCTCTTGCTCTGAAAAAGCTTGCAGGTTTATTCACATAACCACACGCACTCCAATGTAAAATACACTATCGGGATCCGAGGAGAACAAATTGGGACGAATATAATTCGACAGTAAAGTTCATACTCGCAACAATCTCGAAAAAAGTTAAAACAGTATTAAACATTGCGCTTACTGCAACTGAGCTTCAGCATGCAATAATTAACTCCTTCCAAGAAAACTGCCCGGAGGTTCGCCAACTATTTAATAGAGCAAAAATGATAGGGAAATACCACGAAGCCCTTACTGAATACAGAAGGTCTCTCAAAATAAACTCATGGATGAAGCTCTGTCAAGATGTTGAAAACACATCTGAGGGAACAAAACTTCTTCGTATCCTAGCGAAGAAACTCGCTGACAACACCGGGTCACTACGTTAACCCGACGGTGAGTAAACTAGCTCCGCGAAAGACACACTCCAGACACTGATCCGGAATCATTTTCCGGATTTGGTGGCAATGGACAGTGAAAATCATTCTCAAGAGAAGTTAAACCAAAGTCTCCTACCGACAAGCGAGGACTGGACAAGAGCATAAATTAACACTAACCGCTCAAAGATCGAATGGGCAATAAACTCATTCGACCCCTATGAAGGACCGGGACCATATGGGATATACCCATTGCTTTTACAAAAAGGAGGAGAGCATCTTTTAACTTTGATTGGTTATATAATCAGCGCAAGCATAGCTACGGGTTACATCCAAACAGTATCCAAGCAGTAAGTAAGAGTGGACTTCTTGCCAAAATCGGGAAGGCTCAACCACTCCACGGGAAAGGACTTTAGACCAATAAGCCTGTCATCGTTTCTACTAAAGACAATGGAAAGACTAAAAGGATTTCATTTAATTCAGGGGGCATTGTCAAGAAATCCGCTGCATGCCAACCAGCACCAGGTGGGAAAATCCTGTTAATCAGACCTACAACATAATATACAGGATTGAGGAGGGATTCGCAAGGAAACAAACCACCTTGTGCGTTTTTCTTGACATAGAGAAGGCATTTGAGAATGCCTATTACAATTCCATGGATGATTCTGTAAGTCTGCACGGAGCAGAAGACACCTTTTGCAGGTGAATAAACTCTATGCTGATAGGTAGAAGAATACCAACTTCCTTTCTTGGAGAGTTTGCCACTGTGAGAGCCACAAAGGGATGTCCGCAGGGTGGTGTTTTATCCCCACTTCTGTGAAGCCTAGCAGTGAATATGATATGAGGACGAAATTGTAATTGCAATCCACGGACCCTGTCAAGGCACAATCTCGGAGCTTATGCAAAACGCTCTAAGATTCGCACAGGAATAGTGTATCAACCAGGTATTGAAAATAAACCCTGGTAAGACCGCACTAATTCCATTCACATGGAAAAGGAAGGTGGATAAAGTAAAACGATCCGTCATCTTCGTTGATAGACTACAGATCGCAAGGGAAAATAAATTCTTAGGAGTGATGTTAGACTCTAAACATGGAACTCTCATCTGGAATACATAAAAAATAAGAGCAAATCTTCTCTCATGCTTTGCAAGAGAGCATGTGAAAAAATCTAGGGTCTAAAAGCCAAAATAATCCACTGGCTTGTTGTATTGAAAATTATTGAGAAAAATTTTTCTGATCCCAACACACATTCTAATAATACAAGAAAAAGTATAAAAAAAGGAAAAATATTTAAAATGAGAATAATTTTCTCCTTACAAGAGGAGTTTTTTTTATTCAAATTACAAAAAAGAAAATAATAAGATCCTGGTTGATTTAATTTTTTTTTATCTTTAAAAAGTTTTTTTTTTTTTCTTAAATCAAGTAATTGAAAAGGACTGAATATAAAAATCATATTTGCAAATCAAAAAATTATTAATCAAATAATTATTGAATATTGATTTTAAATTTTTAATAAAATCAAAGATAAAAATTATTATTTTTGAAAAAAAAAATATATATATAATTCATTTACACAAATTAAAATAATTTTTATACATAACAGTTAAAATGTTGTAAATAAGTAAATAATTTTTTATGTAACCAAATTCACACAAGCAAGTTACGAACAGAATATTATGTTGTACTATAAACAAATATTGGATTGGTAAGCTTGAATATCACAAAATATGTTTTGAAAAAAACTATGTTTTTTTTTGTTATTCGTTTGAACATGTTTAGATTTTGGCTGTATATAAAGGCCCGATTCTACCTATCCAATAGTCAGTTTAAAATTGACATTTGTTCGATTAAATCAATTTAAATTTGACGTTACAGTTTAAGTACCCTTGTTCAGTTAAAAATTAGTATTGTTCAAGTAAGAACAGTTGTAAACAGTTGCATAAAATCGAGAGAAAAGACTCTTCGTGAAAATAAAAATGAAATTATTAAAATTCAAATTCTGTTTTTTTGTTCAAATCAAATTTTTCAGGTTTGGAGAATCATTTTGTTTTACAGTGTGTGTTGTCCAAATTTACATCAATTTAGTAAAACTTTACTAATATTTGTGTTTTCTTTTTTTGTGTCGAGTATCGGAACGTGTTACAGGTTCGACAGCGCTCTTTCCGAAGATTAAAGAGAGCCAAGATACCGCGACAATTGGCGACCGTAACAGGACCTGGAGACGCATTCTCAATGGTATTGTTAAGCCGTATTAATGTTCTTTTCAATCGAACTGGATTTTCGCCTGCCCAATTCTAACTGGGGGTAGATCTGCAAGAATGGGTTAAGGAGAGCGACCAAGTAGATACATGACTCGTTTATCATCCTGGAAAGTCCACCTAGATACGCCAAGTGCTCAGCAGTAAGGTGGAAGATGTCCAAAGTGGATTGGCACCAAAGTGGAAAGGTCCTTACAGGGTACTGAGATGTGTACCAGCTAGTGTCTATATGCTGAATACAGTGCATCTCACGAGGATACATGGACGTCTCTTGAAGCCGGCCAGTGCAAGGACCGCCGCTAATAGGAATCTGGGAAGATTGAGTTTGGGGGACGAGGTGGACAACAGAACCAGTGTACAATTTGCGGCCCAGACGACCGGCAATTAACACCAGGCGCCGTTAAGAAAAATTAAGTCATGTGCACGCGCTCTAAAAATAGTTCTAGGTCAAAAGTTGGTCAATCAGAAATATGAGAGAAAATTCGAAAATGTGTGTTGAGGTCCAATGGGGGAGATTTTGTTGTAATGAAAATTAAAGAAATAATTTTTGAAGCCTCAACGCACAATTCTAATTACAAAATGAAAATAATAATGAAAATAGTTATTAAATGGAAACTTGGAAATAATATCGAAATAAAATCTCGATTTAAAATTATTTTATTGAAAAGACCTTTAATGATCTAAAATTATTTTTTCATTTAATATTTGTTTATTTGTGTATACTTTCGTGTCAACATACAAGTGTTTGTCCAAATTCCTTTCGGTTACGTATGACAAACTGTAGAAGACTATAGCGTATACCCGACACATTTCATTGTCATTGAATTTATTAATTAAATTAAATACTGATATGAAAAAATTAACTCGTCAACCAGGAATCGAACCTCGGGCCTCTGGATAACTAGTCCAGTGTGCTTCCTCTACACCAAAGACGATTGTGATGTGACAGCCAACTTTTTCATATTATTCTAATTTTTATATATATATATATATATATATATATATATATATATATTTTATATATTTATTAGACAGTATAAACTTCTTGTTGAAGTGATATTTTTATTTAATATTTGTTTATTTGTGTATACTTTCGTGTCAACATACAAGTGTTTGTCCAAATTCCTTTCGGTTACGTATGACAAACTGTAGAAGACTATAGCGTATACCCGACACATTTCATTGTCATTGAATTTATTAATTTAATTAAATACTGATATGAAAAAATTAACTCGTCAACCAGGAATCGAACCTCGGGCCTCTGGATAGCTAGTCCAGTGTGCTTCCTCTACACCAAAGACGATTGTGATGTGACAGCCAACTTTTTCATATTATTCTAATTTTTATATATATATATATATATTTTTTATATATTTATTAGACAGTATAAACTTCTTGTTGAAGTGATATTTTTATTTAATATTTGTTTATTTGTGTATACTTTCGTGTCAACATACAAGTGTTTGTCAAAATTCCTTTCGGTTACGTATGACAAACTGTAGAAGACTATAGCGTATACCCGACACATTTCATTGTCATTGAGTTTATTAATTAAATTAAATACTGATATGAAAAAATTAACTCGTCAACCAGGAATCGAACCTCGGGCCTCTGGATAACTAGTCCAGTGTGCTTCCTCTACACCAAAGACGATTGTGATGTGACAGCCAACTTTTTCATATTATTCTAATTTTTATATATATATATATATATATTATATATTTATTAGACAGTATAAACTTCTTGTTGAAGTGATATTTTTATTTAATATTTGTTTATTTGTGTATACTTTCGTGTCAACATACAAGTGTTTGTCCAAATTCCTTTCGGTTACGTATGACAAACTGTAGAAGACTCTAGCGTATACCCGACACATTTCATTGTCATTGAATTTATTAATTAAATTAAATACTGATATGAAAAAATTAACTCGTCAACCAGGAATCGAACCTCGGGCCTCTGGATAAATAGTCCAGTGTGCTTCCTCTACACCAAAGACGAATGTGATGTGACAGCCAACTTTTTCATATTATCCATATATATTCATATTAAGCTCCTGGCTATTGCCAACATATGGGAGAAACGAATCTCGTCGGACTGAAGTAGAAGGAGGAGCACAATGGACCATAAGGTTGAAGTGCAATACTTTTTAGACCTCAAAATCTATCTATCTAACCTCTCTCTTCTTGAGAAACCATCTACAGTTGAGCAAATCGACAGCTATTGACATTATTTATATGAGAAGTCCACAAATGTACAAATATAACACCAATTAGGAAGCCCAGGTGAATATCCATCATGAAAAGGGGGCAACTGCCGCCATTGCAATGATGTTCACCAAACGACAATTAAGCTTGTGCTCATCCAAGAACCTAGAGTATACCCTCAAGAACCTTGGGTATACAAGAGACAGATCAAAGGACTGTCATGTAAGGATGGTAAAGTCATATGGGACAAAACGTACGAGAGACCTGGATCTTGATCAGAAAAAATATCAATTACATTTGTCTTTCAGAATTTATGACTCGGAGTAAGGTCATTTTAGTGGATTTGAATGTCGATGGTAAACATCGCGCCAGTGTTATCGTATCCGGCTATTTGGCCGAAGACGAACAGACCGTACCACCAGCACAGATTCAAAGGCTTGTGGAATACCTCAGTAGATTCAATCTCCAGCTGATACTCGGGTGTGACGCTCACACCACCATCTGGGGCAGCAAGGTTAAAAATCTGGGTGAGTACCTTTTAGAATTTATCCTTAATGACAACCTAAGCAAACTCAATGTAGGGAATACACCTACTATGGTGTGTAGGGTGCGAAAGGAAGTATTAGACATTACGTCAGTAGTCCGAGTCGACACACACTGAGGGCACTCATTACAAAGACAACTTCCAAAAGAAATCCCAAGAACACCGACTGAGGTACATTCAAACTGAATCTGAAGTGCAATCTAGACCAAACATATACTAGAAGAGTGTCCAGGATCCATTTAAAACTATAAAACTCACTAAAGAAAGTAAATGGATCAATAATGGATGCAAATGAAGGTAGGAAAAAGGATATTTCTTTGCCAAAGTCCTTAAGACCTATCAGCCTCCCATTTTTCGAACAGAAAACGATGGAAAAGGTAGTTGATATTACAGACAGAAGTCCTGAAGTAGGTCTTCTAAAGAGCGGTGGAACCTCAGGAGGAAGTAAAGATCTTCATAGTTGATACAACCCGAGGCTGTCTACAAGGGGAGTGTTATCCCCCCTAATGTGAAGTCTGGTGGTTGGTGAACTTCTCGACAAACTAACGAATTCTGGCGTTAACTGCCAAGTTTATACTGACGACATAGTGATCATACCCAGGGATAAGTTCGAAGAAACGCTTTGCGATATTATCCAAAACGCGATAAATAGTACAAACGATTAGTGTGAATTAATAGAGTTAAATATTAACTCAGGAAAGGCCACACTGATGCAATTAACTTAGAAGAGAATGCTTCCAAATCTAGGAAGCATCCTACTAGCCAGAGTAGACTAAGAGTGAAAGAAAGAAGTTAAATATCTAGGGGTATCACTAAACAGTAAGCCTCTATGGGATAAAACATAGGGTCACATCCTCCCCAGTACCTTGCGGTGGATGTACCCTATGATGGTTATATACCCATAATTACGTACGGGGCAATAGCTTGGGTTAAAAAGGTCAAGCTTGGCACTACGAGGAAAATCCTAGACAAAGTGCAAGGGCTGCGATGGAGGTCATTCTTGATCTCACACCTCTCCAACTGGTGGTTAAGGGAAGCGCGAAAGGGACTTTCTTCAGAAAAGGAAGAGGAAAATGTATCGGAAACAGAGAGCGAGATTCCGTTTCTGATTATGGTTCTCTTCTGGACCAACCCAGGAATGGAAAGGTGAAGACATATAACCATGAAGCGATTCATCATGGAGTTAAGTGAAACGCAATAATTATTATTATTATGTTGTAATTTGAGATTGGGGCTAGTTTATAAATCAATTCGAACCCACAGTTTTTTACTATACAAACTAATTGTTTTATAAATAATATTAAGGAGAACTCTAGGATTTTTCGAAATAAATTTCGATTTTTTGCCTCAATTTCCTAGATCAAAATTTTTTGTATTTTATAAATACGTATTTCGACTACTAAGTAGTCATCATCAGTATGAATTAGCTAATTGTAATTATTCTCCAAGGAGATGTTACTTGTTGCTAATTTGCTGACGATCTGCACGATAAAATACAAAAAAATTTGATTTAGGAAATTGGGGCAAAAAATCGAAATTTAAAACTAATTGTTTGTTTTTAAAAAGATATATTTATTTCAGTATGTTAAGTTATGTTTTGTTAATTTGTTATTCTTTTAAATATGACAATATATGCGGTTTAATCTCTATTTCGAAGCTTCTTCGGTTTAAATTTTTGTCCACAGGATTCGTATATGAAAAATAATTAAGCTGTCAGAAATTTTAGAATAACATCAAATCAAAAGTTTACCTTATGGTTGAATAAATAAAAATCAACTTCTCTTGCAATTTTTCATTGGCCTAGAATGGTTATTTAGTCCTATCACGGTGATATTTTGAATATTTCAAATCAGCGATTTAGGAAGCTAATTAAAATTATTTATTGTACGTATTATTCGTGTAAATTATTATTCGTGTTATCATTGTAATTGTTTTGTTAAATTCTTCAATTTAATATTCCTTGTTGTAAATATCTTTTCCTAAAATAATTTGTATTCCGTAATATTTTGTGATAAATTTATCTGTAAAGTTGTGTGTTTAATATATTTAGTACTGTTCTTCGATTTATGTTTCACAAACAATATCTAGCGAAAATTTTAAAATTAATTTATTATTTAATTAAATTAATAAACATTTAATATTTATATTTTAGTTTTTGTGTATAAAATACCTCTTGAATTTCTAAGATTAAGTCACTCTGACATTTCATATCTAATATGATTTAAAATAAGACCTCCATATTTTTAAATTTAGTGAATTTTAGATAATTTTTTTTAAGTGGGAATTTTTAAAAGAGTAGATTTAAAGAAAAGAACGAATAAATATAGAATCAGAGTGCGGATAAAATGTGTAAAAACCAAGCGCGTCTCATAAGGTTTAAATGGAGCAGCGAAACCGAGGTGTACTTACTCAAATAACATACCATAAAATTGTATACTGATAGGTTAAGGACTTTCGAAGAAACCGGAGCAGGTCAATATGGACCAAGGGTCAAACACTGAATATGGGCCAATTCCTCAACATTTTTAAGGCCAAAGTACTAGCTATTGAAAGATACACCTAGTTTAATCAAGATAGGAACAATCGGAAACGTTATATAGCGATCCTCCGACAGTCAAGCGGCCATCAAAGCGCTGAGTTCTTATGTCATCAGCTCAAAGATGGTATGGGTGTGCCTAGACAGGGTTTACAATCTGAGCAAAAATAAGAAAGTCACCCTCTATTGGATCCCAGGACATGTGGGAATAGAGGGGATTAAGATAATAGATGGTATGGCAAGGAAGGGAGCATTGAAATCTCTTACAGGACTGGAGCCATCCTCTGTACTGGGTGATCACTTCTATCGAGAGGAGATAAGAAACAAAGAAGACACCAAAACAGGAACACACTCTGGAGGAACCTTCTGTGGCTCAGGCAAGTCAAGAGTCTTCTCGGGAATTTTAACGGTAAAAGACATCAAACCTGTATTCGACTGAGCAAAAATAGACTGTGAATTCTGACAAGGTTTCTTCCAGGGCATTGTAGACTCAGAGGACACCTTAGGAAGCTTGGATTGGGAAATGAGGATAACTGTAGGTTTTGTAGATACATGGCAGAAACTCCGAAACACCTCTTTATAGATAGAGACGACCACATACACAAAATAATAAAATGATACAATTCCTAGATCCAATCCCGATCCTGTACTTCTTGAAAAAAACAGGGCTAGATCAGATGCTCTAGGACGAGACCACTCCTTGTTAGACACCATATAAGGGAGCACAATAGATCTTATAGTTTTCAGAACACCTCTCCCCCACAAATTATCATTCATTTATTCAACACCAATCAGATTGTTCCAAAAGTTCTGCAACACTCATTTAGCAGAACAAGCGCTAATAACGTCTGTTACCTCTAATAAAGTTTACATTGCCTTCAAAGGCAAGAATAATAATTAATATGTCCTTCAAAGGCAAGAATATTTAGAAGGTTACCTTGTAAATATTTATGTTTGTTATGCCTTTGGAGTGTATATCCTGTATCCGTTCTCCCCCTTCAGACTTAAATACGTTAAATACTTCACTCATAATAACATTTACTATCATTTTATTCTTATTTTTAATAAAGATTATTATTATTTTTTTCTTTTTTTTTGTGGCATGGAGGTGGGAAATGCATCAACACACAGAGTGTGGGACTCCTGGCCAGCTAGACTACCCATTAATACCCACCTCCTTTTTGGGGCTTTGAGAACTTGCTCATTAGCCCCTCCCCCCAACCCCGAAGTTAAAAAGCAATACCAAAATAATGGAAAATTAAAAACAAAAATATCACAACACTACCTAGTCAAATTAATTGACTAAGTAGGAATAAAACAACAAAATATAAACTATGTAAAGAAAAAAACAACAAAAATAACAGCGTAGCAGTGAAGGTGCAAAATGCCTTCACTGCAACTTGATAACAATAAAAATTTTAACACTTAAAAACTACATAACAGTAAAATGTTTTTAAAAACAAAAAATATAACAACGTGTAATAGTCTGGATGTAAAGATCCCACACCATTCCAATAAAAACAATAAAAGTTAAAACTATGAGTAATAAAATGTGATATTGTGGGTGTAAAGGGCCCACAATATCACAGATAAAAGAAATAAATAAAAATATAATAAATAAATAAAGTATAAAAACACTAAACATTTAAAAAAGAATAAAATTGTACGTGGCTGTACTTAAAAACACATAAAAGAGACGACTTTAAAAATCAAAGATGCTACTCCTAGAATCTCCGTAGAAGTTGAGATTAAATGAAAACTGTAATCATCCTCATCTCAGAGCTCGCGTTATACGATAATGCTCGCACTACATTCTTTCGAAGACGTAGTCTTTGCCAAAAAGGTTCAAAGACAACACATTCCTCAACAATATGCCTCACGGTTTGCACTGTCCTGCACACAGTGCACCTTTGACTAATCCTCACCACAAAGAAGATATGCATGCGAGATTTGAATGTGGCCTATTCGCAAACGGGTAAAGGCTACACTCTCTCTACGGCTCAGATTTACAGGTGCCGGCATCTTATTGATGCTTAGCTTGGCCTGTTTGAGCTTTTCCGTGAGGTTGTTTCACTCACGTTACCATTTTTAACAAATTCTAAAGCGTATGCACACATTCAGGTCCTCTGGGCGAATTGGGATTTCCTCCAGGTTACCTGAATCAGCCTTAACCCGCGCAGCTTCATGAGCCACCTCATTGCCATACATACTCATGTGCCCAGGCGTCTGTGCAAAAACGATGGATATATGCAGGAGCACTAAGAGTGTCGCTAAGGTGTTTTGCATCAGAGAGTCCCTTGAAAGCGTGCACATTAGTGCTTGCAGCGCGCTCAACGAGTCGGAACAAATGAGGAATGTATTGTGAAGGTTCAAAAACTCTTCACAATATCGCAGGGCTTGCAAAATTGCATATAATTCAATAGTGTACACGGATACCTGTGAGGAGAGCAACCAAGTGTGTGAGCTACTGCCACTGGACATGGCGCTCCCCACACCAGAAATGGTTTCCGATCCATCCATATACACGCACAGAGAGTCATTGAGTTCGCTATCACTTCGTGGAACCAGGTCCGATAGAACTGGAAACTGGTCTCTTCTTTACGGACACCAGCCAGGTCAAAGCGGCACCTTATCTAAGGGATCAGGCAAGGAGGTATTTCATGAAAAGTATAGGGAATTACCTGAGCGAATTCGAAATTAAGATTCTCAAAAAACTCCTGGCGTGTGTCTCATATAGCCCCCTCAGAAATCTTGACTTTCTAAAGAGAGTCGGGAAGCTGACATGATTAGGCTGGGCCCATACCCCCGCCACATAATTGAGGAGCAGGCACTCACGCCTCAACCTCAATGGGGGCAATCCCGACATATAGACTCATAGAGGGACTCTTTCGAAAGGCTCCTATAGCAAGTCTAATCCCTACGTGGTGAATAGGATCTAGGATTTTGAGCGTGACGTACTGGTAGAGGAGATTACTACACAGCCATAATCTATCCTGGGCAGAGCCAGCGATGAATAAAGCTGCAGTAGCATCTCCCGGTCCGTACCCCACGGTGTACCAGCCAATCGTTCAAGCACGTTCATTGCCTTGCGACAAGTGGCTGTCAGGGATTGGAGGTGTGGACGCCACGTTAATTTCTTCCACGTTAAGTCCCAGAAACTTAATAGAGTCGGCACATCCAAAGGTGATCTCTTTAATTAGAAGATCGGATCAGGATGTGCCTTGAGTCTCGTTTCAATTGTATCCATTGAGGAAACTCCGTAGAAAATTACAAGGTCATCAACATACAGACATTGACTTATCGGGGCTGAAGCTGCGATGTGATTGACTGCTGCAGCAAAAATGGTGACACTAAGCGTCGAGCCCTGGTGTTCACCATTCTCCTGGGAATAGATCTCTGAGTCAGTGCCACCCACCCGGGCACGAAATTTGCGGTCACACATAAAACTTTGAATGAACTGGGGTAGAGATCCTCTTAGACCCCAGTCATGCAACTTGCTGAGAATGCCATACCCCCAAGTCATATCATATTTTTCTCCAGGTCGAAGAACACTCCCACAAAGTGGTAACCTCGGAGAAAATTGTCTGGTATTTACCTATGAGACGATTAGTTTCCAGCCACTTGTTGGCCGGTAGCATGATGGTTGCGATGAATCTTTACCCATTTTAAGCAACGGAATAATAATAACTTTCCGCCATCGCTGAGGGTAAACGCTCAGCCGAAAAATATTGTTGTATAGATCCAGTAATCACTTAGCAGGATAAGGCAAGTTCTGGATCGTCGCATAATGTATTGTATCGGGACCAGGTTATGTATCTGTTGACCCCTTTAGCGCCTCCAGTAGTTTTTGTATTGTAAAATCACTGTTATACTGGAGGGATTCATCCAAGAAAAATCAAGATCATCATGTTATTATAATCCGGGTTATAATTCTGGGAGCTGTAGACGTGCTCGAAATATTCCGCAAAACCCTCAGCGATTTCGGCACGCTGCGATATGCCCTGGTCATCCAAATTGAGGAGGGTAGGCACCGGTGATTGAGACAATTTCCCCAAAACTGCCTTCACCCTCCTCCATACCTCCTAAGGTGGTGTGGAGGTATTGATGGCCGAGACATATTGCTCCTAACATAGCCTTTTCTAATCACGGATGGTCCTGACTGCAATAGATCTTCTTCATTTAAAGGCTATCAAATTTTCCTTCGTGTGGTTTCTTTTAAGTTTGTTAAACGCCCTCTTTTTTCTGTAACCGCTACTCTCACGACATCATTCCACCATGGAACTTTCCTCTTAGGTGGAATGCCGGAAGACTTACTTATAACGTGTATATCTGCTGCTTCAATGACTTGGGAGGACATTTTGTTTTTGTACATATCCTCTTCTACGTCTCCCCACAACGTTTGAACTTGAAAACATGAAAGTGTCCCAGTTGGCACGACGAAGATGCCATCTCGGCGAAGTAGGATGTGGTCACATCGGTGAGTTAAGAGAAATTTTGAATGGTAGATGGTCACTCCCGCAAGGATCAGGTAGTACCATCAATTCCAGTCGATGAGCCAGAGATGACGAGCATAATGTCAGATCAATTGCTGGCATTTCACCAGCCCTGGCATTATAACGTGTTTTCTCATCGGTATTTAAAAGAAACGTGTTTGATTCAATGAGCCACGTGCGTCTCTTTTCTCACAGTCCCACAATGGACTGTGGGCGTTAAAATTGTCTAGCAACGGAAATGGTTGTGCAAGTTGCAAGGTAAAACTTGCCAGATCATCGATATTCCAATCGAAGTCTGTCAGATAGATTATGCATACTGTGAATTCGAGCGATCCATATATTCTAACAGCTATAGCTTGTAGGGGGGTGTCAAGGCAAAGGGCCTGGTAAGACACGACTTAATAATATTGCGACACCTACCCTTGCTCGAATATCTGGCAGAATATCCTACCGGCGGACGGTATAACCTTTCAGGGTATATGTCTCCGCCGGTCTAGGATGTGATTCTTGTATACATGCATATGTGTATGTTTTGCCAGAAGCATATTTAGCTCACAGTAGCGTTGTTTAATACCATTGCAGTTCCACTGTAATATAATTACCGTTACTATTGGCTAGGCTGGGCTGTCCCAGTAGGTTGTGGGGTCACTTCCAGGGTTTCAGCACTTCCTACATCTTCTTGACGTCTCCTCTTACTTACGATCCGAGAGACTACTCCAGCGCATCTGGTGCATGCGTGAATTTACGCATGTTATCGGCTTATTGCACTGTATTCACTCGTGCAATGACTCCCCGCAGACACAAATTTGAGGTCGTTCACATCTATTTGCCGTGTGCCCGTATTTTTACACTGATAGCATCGAATCGGTGCTGGAAAGTGCGGACGTGTGGGGATCTGATCTCTGAACCTGGCATTCCTTCCAGGTTCCCGCGGAATTTAATTTTATCTTTAGGAGGTTTTTTATCTTTAGAGGGTGATAGCCGGGATGCCGTCCCTGGCCACCTTTTACAGTAGGTGGCTTTTTCGTAATATTTGCGGTTTTTGACTGTCCATAAACATACGAAACATCCGAGATCGATGGACAAGTTACGCACCACGGTTCGAACACGAAGAGCCAGTATCAATGAGGAAGGAAATTCGTTCTGGGGTACACATTAACCTCCCCAAAAACGCACAAACTCGGCGTAAACACAGACAATTTCCTGTTTTCCTCTCAACAATGGAGACCAAAAATGGCCCAATTGTGGAAGTTGATGTGCGTGATAAATCAATATTGGCATTAATTGATGGCCAAGCATTATATAATTTTATAAGTGAAGAATTGGCAAGAAGCATTGGTAAATAGCACCCTGTCAGAGATAGTATAGGAAGTGGAGCCACGTGCCACAATATCTTGAAGATTCTTGGAAAATATGTATGGATGTGATGGTATCGAAAATGAGTTTCAATATTGAAGTAATAGTTGTATCTGGCCTACGGAACCATTTCATACTTGGTTGCGAGTTTTTAATGAAAAATGGTGTGAGCATCGATTACGAGAGTAGAATAATTTACTTGGGGTGTGATAAGAGAGTCCGCATTGCATGAGGGAAATCCGATGAAGCGCACAGAGAAATGGCAGTATTTAACGAAACATTGGGTGAGTTACAAATAAAACTCCTGGAAAACCAAGAGCAGTTAAAAGATGTCGGCGACATCCCAACGTTTTCGACAAAGCTGGAAGGACTAAAACTATCACGCATAAAATTGAAATCACGAAGAATTCCTCAATTAAATTACGACCATACCAGTATAATAATGAAAAATAACTGGTCATGGAAGAAATGATTGAAAAGATGGAGGACAATGGCATTATAGAACCATCCACATCGCCCTGGGCCGCACCCATTTTATTACCGAAAAAAGGATGGGTCCTTTCGATTGTGCGTCGACTATAGAAAGTTGGACTATCTTATCAAGAGTAATGCATTTCCGATTCCATATCTGCAGGATGTGGAGAAAAGTAAATGGTGCCAAAATATTTTCTACATTCTTCAGACTGGTTATTGGCAAATTGAAATAGATCCACAATCCAAAGAATACACAACATTAACCACCCCAAGAGGCCTTTATGAATTCGCCGTCATGCCGTTTGGATTGAAGAATGCTCCAGCTACGTTCCAAAGTTTAATGCCAAGTTTACCTGGACGACATATTCACATGCAGTCGATCATTCAAGGAGCATTTACACCACCTCGACTTTGTACTAGAAAGACTCGAACAACATGGGTTAACCTGTAAAGCAAGCAAATGTGTCATGGGCAGTATCTAAGTAAAATACTTGGGACACATTTTGAGTGAAGACGGCATTGAAAGAGAGGAAGAAAAAAATGAAGCTATCAGTAACCATCGTGTACCACGAACACGAAGACAACTACGGCAATTTTTGGGCTTGTGTGGTTAGTACAGAAGCTGCGTGAAAAACTACGAGGATATAGTTGCTCCTCTAAGCGAAATGCTAAAGAGAAATATAAAGTGGCGTTGGCTGACATTGCATCAAAAGGCGTTCGAAAATCTGAAATCATCAATAGTAAATGCATCGAAGTTAGTACATCCTAAGAAGACGTTCTGTTTAAACACGGATGCTAGTGACGACGGTATGGGTGCTATTTTATTTCAAATTGAAGATGAAAGATGAAAGATGAGACGGGTAATCAATTATGCCAGCAAGAAACTTGGACCCACAGAACGAAAATACGCCACTACAGAAAATGAATGTCTCTCAATTATTTAGGCACTGAAGAAGTTTCGATAATATCCTGAAGGAAGACACTTTAAATTATACACGGATCATGCAGCGCTCCAATGGTTGGACAAGACTAAGGATAGTCGAGCTAAATTAACAAGATGGGCATTGTCATTGGGAGCCTATGATTTTGAAATAATTCACGTCCCGGGAAAAAATTATCAAACCGCCCACTCCTTGTCCAGGTAACCACAGGGCAAAGCTGAAGACGAAGAGTGGAAGGCATTCCAAAGTGAGTGATTCAAAAGAGGGTGAAAACACCAATAACCCTCAACGTCATCGAATTGGAAACACTCACACTTGACGACATTCGACGATGGCACGATAAAGACCGTGATGTGACTGCCATCAGAGGTTACATCTTTGATAGCAACAGTCCACTCAGAAATAGGTGGGATTACACCGTAGCCGAAGGGATCCTCAGGTACCATAGCCAATAGAAGATTCAAGAAGTACCAGTGGTTTCTGAAGAACGCCGACTCTGGTTTCTAAGAAAATACCAGGATAGTGTAGAAACAGCACACCCTGGTTTGAGAGAAACGTATTGTCAGATCCGTATCCGCGTCTACTAGTATGGGATGCAAGATGATATACGTAAATACGTAAAACGGTAGGATACTTGTGCTAGAGTGAAGCCAATGAACCAGAAGCCAAGTCAATGTATGAGAAGTCAAAGACCTACTTCATTATGGGAGGTAATCAGCATCGACTTGATGGGTCGATACCCATGCACATCATTAGGGAAAACGAATATTTTGGTAGTGACTGATCTTTTCACGTAGGCTATTTCCATTAACCTCCATCGTAGCATTTCCACGTTGACCTCAAAGATAGCCTAAGTACTTGAGGATGAATTATTCAGTCGCTATGGATATCCGAGAGCAGTACTGAGTGGTAATGGTCTCCAGTTTAGATCACGAAAATGGAAGAATGAAACACAGAAATTGACCATTCCAATTAACCATCCAAGAGCCAACCCCACAGAACGTCAGAACCAAGAGTTGAACAACACAATTTGAATTTTGTTGAATAACGTTTATACAAGCAAGTTTGCTGAACCTCGGCTTAACCTCTGCTGGGCATGTTAGGAGCTTGTCGTTGGTGGAGAGATTTAAGTGCATTGATGAAGGGCTGTGCTACGCCGTCGGTAACTACGTTACTAGCAGCAATACCCATGACGGACAGGAAAGCCTTGAGAAGCACGACTAAGAAACCATGTAAAACCCAATCTACGGTGCGAGGCATTGTGCCTAGAGAACTAGTCGAAGGCTAGGGCAGCAGGGTCAAATGCTGTCATAAACAATCCCTTTGGAGCAACTGACGGACTCCATTGTATAAATGCCACGGCCCGATTTACTCGTGGGACCAAAATGGTGAAACATAGTAAAAATAATAATAACTCTAGGGCTCAAATCCCCTCAAAAAGAGAATTCACCGGGCTGCACAAGCTGACCTCGCCGAGAGACAAAAACTGCAGGTGCATCTAGTCCAGCAGCTAATCTAGACGATGAACTCCAGAATCCTTCCCTGAAGGTGGAAAAGAAAAATCTCTCGGGTGCAGCCCGAAGAAAAGCAGCAGAAGAGAAAGCCGGGGCTGAGGAGAAACCAATTTCTCCGATAAAGAGGAAAATCCGGACAAAAAAACCTACAGCACTGTTTTTCTCAAAAACATTGATACTTGTGGGGTCCGATTCAGGGAATCAACCTTTGGAAAACCCACAGAAGACAAGGTCGACATCTGCAGATGGGACTCGAAAAAACGTAGAAAGGGAGAACAGGCAAGTGATATAAATACCTTTGCTGAAACCGCGTCAACAATAAAGATGTGCATTGCATTGCGGAGTTATCCTGAGGTCAAAATGACTCAGGAACAATCCGAAAGGGTGCAACTCTCGCTGCTACTAACCTTCATTAGCCAAGAGCTTGTTGAGGGCCCACAGTATCGGGGTTGCCACCTGGACAGGAGAGCTCTCGTTGTGCAGTGCATAGGCACAACAACCATAAACTAGCTCAAAGAGAACGTCCCGAATATCAGGCCATGGGAGGGAGCGGAACTTGTCATCGGGGATGCATGAGCCCTAATGAACACATGAAAAGTTCTGCTGCATGCTCCCCATATCTTTAACTCCGTTGAAACGGGCAAAATAATAAAAACTCTAGGAGTGCAGAATGCAAACCTGCGCGCTGAGGAGTGGCGAATTATCAACAACACGAGGGCTGAAGCGGAACACACCATCGTGCTAGAAGTGAGTGCAGTGGATCTGGGGTTGATTCAGGACCGAAGGTTAATATTATACCTCGGGTTTGGTCAAGTCAACCTTAGACCACTGAAAACATCAGAGAGAAAAAAGAATGCCAGATCTTCTGATGCTTCAAGTAAACCTCCAGCAGAGTAAGGCGGCCTCCACTGTCTTCTGTCAAAATGTGCTGAAAAGAGGAATTTCTATCGCTATAGCTCTGGTCCAGGAACCTTGGGCTGTGAACCAGGTTACTTCGTAAACCCGATGGTTAGTATACTAGCTCCGCGAAGGCTACAGTCGACACTCGACACTGATCGGGAATCATTTTCCGGATTCGGTGGCAGTGGACGGTGAAAATCCATCTCAAGAGCAGCTTAACCAGGGTCTCGCACCGACAAGCGAGGCTTGGAGAAGAGCGGCGATTGTTATTAACCGCTCAAAGATTGAATGGGTAATAAACTCATTCGACCCCTACAAAGCACCGGGACCAGATGGGATATTCCCAGTGCTTTTACAAATAGGAGCAGAGCATCTCTTAACTCTGCTTGGTCATATATTCAGGGCCAGCCTGGCTACGGGTTATATCCCAACAGTATGGAAGCCAGTAAGAGTGACTTTCTTGCCAAAATCGGGGAGATATAACCACTCCACGGGAAAGGCCTTTAGGCCAATTAGTCAGTCATCGTTTCTACTGAAATGGAACGACTAATAGGTCATTTGACCCAAGGGACATTGTCGAGAAATCCGCTTCATGCCAATCAACATTCGTATCAGGTCGGAAAATCCTGTGAATCAGCTCTCCACAACCTAATAATAATATATAATAATAATAATGAAACTTTATTCGTAAATTTTCGTACAGAGTACATTGAATGCGTCAAACCTAGATTAACAAAAATGGTAGCAATAACAAGAATGATGACAATAAGAAAATTGACGAAGATGATATCAATAAAAAATTGACAGAAATGATAACAAGAACAAAGCCAGTAAAGATAATAGCAATGACAAATATAACAGAATTGATAGAATTATATAAACAATATTAACAGATAATAATAAACTATTATAATATTAGATACAACAGTAGACAAAATTTTATGAGATCTT
The DNA here is from genome assembly GCA_963920215.1 of Nineta flava. Classification (NCBI taxonomy): domain Eukaryota; kingdom Metazoa; phylum Arthropoda; class Insecta; order Neuroptera; family Chrysopidae; genus Nineta; species Nineta flava. The sequence goes on along the minus strand of OY986046.1, from coordinate 31,006,179 downwards.
TAAATTATAAATTCTTTCACATCATAATGGTTTTTGTAAGGAGAAATTTTTTTAATTCTTTTTTAAACAGTCTTGAATTTAAATTTTTTATTTCTGTGGGAATTTTATTGTAAATTCTAATACATGTATTTAATACAGCTGAATCGATATACGTTCTTGTGGTTTGCCTGACTACCAAGTTCTTTTCATTTCTTGTATGGTATTTGTGTTCTAGTTGATGATCTAGAAATAAGTTTAGGTTGTTTTTAACAAATAAAGCTCCTTCCAAGATAAACGTGTCAATCACTGTAAGGATACCCAGGATCTTGAACAAAGGTCTTGCGGGTTCGTCTGGTTTTGCACTCACTATTACACGCAGGCACCTTTTTTGAAGTTTTAGTATTTTATGTACTTTGGGGTGTTTCCCCAAAACAGTATGCCGTTTTTATATTTGAATGTATATGGGCGTAGTAAACTTGTAAGACAATGTCTTGAGACTCGGTGTCTCTCAGCCTGTATAGCAAATATATTAGCTTCGACAGTTTCTTTGATAGATAGTCTATGTGTGTTCTGTGGTTCAATTTACTATCTATGTACAATCCCAGAAACTTTACATATTGTGATGCTTTAAGTGTTGTAGACATTTTTTCAATTTCTATTTCTTCAATATCATTTCTTATACATAAGATATTAGTTTTGTCAACGTTTAGTCTTAATGTGTTGTCTTTGAACCATTTATTTAAACTATCAAAAGTTTTATTGTTGTTTGATATAACGTCTTCTTCGTTTATCCCGCGAAAAAGAACAGTCGTATCATCAGCGAAGAGGATCATTTTGTTTGTAGTTCTTAGAGGAAGATCGTTTACATATAAAATGAACAATAAAGGACCCAATAGTGACCCTTGTGATATGCCTCTTTGCACCTGCTTGAAGGTCGAAAGAGTTTGTTTTCGTCTATTTCCCATACTTCAACCCAGTTTTACACACTGTTGCTGATTTGTCAGATATGACGTTATTAAATCAAGAACTTTACCTCTAATTCCGTAGAAACCAAGTTTGTGTAGCAACAGATCAATATCTAGTGAGTCGAAGGCCTTGCTTAGATCTAAGAAGCAAGCAATCGTTATTTCTTTACTATTCAGTGTAAATTTCACCAAAAGCTTTGAAAGTTGCTTGATCAATGGTTCTTTCCCTCGTGAATCCATGCTATGCTGGAGAAATAATATGCAATTTTTCCAGAAACGATATTAATCTGATGTACAATACTTTCTCAAATATTTTCGAAATAGCAGGCTGCATCGAAATCGGTCTGTAATTTTTTAAGTTCATAGAGTCGTTGTCTTTGAATACGGGTGTTACAATAGCCTTTTTAAATGCGTCAGGGAAAATACCACTGGATAACATTTTATTAATAATATCCAGCAAAGGTTTTATTAGTTATGTGGCGCTAAGTTTTATTATTTCGATAGGGATTTCATCCCAACCACAATATTTTTTGCATTTTAGTTTCCGCATTATCTCGAGTAATTATATTTCATTGCAGAGAAGTAGATATAGTGTAGTATTTGCGTTGCTTAGCTTCGTATTAAAATTTGGTTGATTTAGCCCAAGATTTTCAGCAATATTAATAAAATAATCGTTGAAAGTATTTGAAATTTCTTCTATATTGGTGATTTTATTACCTTCAATATTATATATACTTTCTATTTCCTTCCTATTGCTTGGTACTGGTTGAGTGAGTCTATTTACAAGATTACAAGATTCCAGGCAGCTTTCGTCTTATTTTCAGATCGATTTATTTTGCTACAGTAGTGCGATATTTTTGTGTCTTTAATCCATGTTTTAAGATGATTGCGGATTTTATTATATTGGCTTCTCTTTTCTGCGAGAATGTGTTCTGGGTTTTGTGTATTGCGAAATTTAATTTCTCTCCATAATTCATTTTTATTTCGAGATAGATTTATAATTTCAGGTGTTATCGACGCATTTTTTTCTTCGTAGTTGTGGAAGACGATCTTTGAGGGGAATGCTACATCAAAATAGTACATAAATGCTTCGTAAAATGAGTCTAAGGCACTATTTGGGTCCGTTTTAAATAATACTTCTTCCCATGTTGCCGTATTCAATAATGCTTCAAAGTACTTTATGTTGCTTTGACAGAAGTTTCTTCTTTCATAATGGCCATCTGTTATGAGAATTTGTAATGTATGGTCTGACTAAGGACTATGGTGTATATTTACTTCACGATAGTTAAAATTTATGAAAAAATTACCGATGCATGTTGCACTGTTATTTGCAATTCGAGTTGGCTCATTAATGAGTATTTGAAAGTTATATGATAGAAGGATTTCTTGAAGTGTATTAGCACTGGTGTCTTTTTGAAGTAAATCGATATTGAAGTCCCCGCATATGATAACTTTGTTGTATATTTTCTTATTACATACATAATTTAGGAACTTTTGCAATTGAGCAAAAAATATTTCAATATTTCCCAATGGGGTCCTATATTTACAAATAACGACAATGTTTAATTCTTCTATTTTTACAGCGCTGCATTCGAAGTCCATTTCAGATGACAAGGCTTCTAATTCCTTATAGTTTTCTACTTTTAGTCTTCTGTTAATGAGAATACAACTTCCACCTCTCTTTTTTATACTTCTGGTAAAAGAAGACTTTACGACCAAATTGTTGACAGATAGCATTGACAACTGTTTTTGTACGAGCCAGTGTTCAATTATACGCATTACATCCAACGATATTTGTAGTTCACTTAGTAATAGTTCTAAAAGTGGCGTTTTGTTTGTTATACCTTGTATATTAAAATGCATAATGTTTAGTTCATATGGCTTTTGCCGTTTCGGATTGTTGCATTCGTCAATTTGGAACGAAATAAATTCGCGGTTGGTTTGGAACGAAATAAATTCAAATTGAACCTTCTAATAGCTGTTCCCGCAGGTCAAAAGGTAGGATCATACATTTTCTCCTTGTACTTGTTATTAATACCCACCTTAAAAGCTGTATTTGATCCCAAGGTCTTTAACTCCTCTCAGATCACATTTTCTTCTCCCGTTTTTTCTTTTATGTAATTAAAAACATTTTTTTTTGTGACATTTGGTTTTACTCTACCAACGTAAACCAAAATTTGTGTTTCGGCTGCTTGAAAGGCTGTAGCTTCATCTGTTTTTCCAGTACCAATAATTGTTTCTTTCCTTTTTTCGTATATGTCACTGTTTTGAATTCTTTATCTGATGCTATTTTATCGGTCGTAACAATTTTTGCAACTTCAATATTATGCTAAGTATAGGCACTATGATTTAATTGTTTGTTAGTATCATTGCCTATGTCACCATCGTTAGTGTTTTTTTTAAATTTCATCGCCCTGTTTAGTATAGTCATTACATACAGCATCTTTGTAACTATGATTGCCTACACCAACTTCATTAGTAGTTGTTTCTGATATTTTTCTTGTTTGCTTTTCTTTAATATTAGCTTGCATTTTTGAGATGTTATTTTCGTATTCCATACCCATATCACATTGTATAACTCTATTCTGATTTGTAAGGCTCTTATATGATTTTCAGCCGCTCTTAATTTTTCTTCTAACATTTTATTCTTATCTGTCATTTCCTGTATTAATTTCTTAAGTAAATCATTTTCTTGATTAATAAATTTGTTTTCATTGATGATTACTTGTAAAGGCACATATTTGTTTTCCTCCGGTTTATCAATTATTTCAAATTCGATACTTTTAACAACTGTTTTGACGTTCACTTTTGGGGTTATGTTACAATTATTGCATTCCCAATCTTTAATTTCTTTTGTATCAATAAGTCTTCAGAATTCTTCCAGATTAATGTTAACGCATTCAATATGCTAACTTTCATCACAGTTTGCACAATGTATAGAATCACAATATCGATCAATAACTTTTTTACATCGAGCACATGATAGACCGCGACCACCACCCAAATTAGATTTTAACGTCGAAATAATTTATTAAAAAAAACTATTTTTTTATTGTTAAAATATTACAAGTCAAAATATTACAATTAATTGTTTGATTGATCAAAAGAATATCGCAATTTTACATGTGTATCAAACGAAGACCAGTTATACTCTAATTCAATTTTACTTTAATAAAATTTAATGTAATGTATTTTTGATGATTATGAAAAATTGCATTATTCAATTTCACATCCTGTTATTAATATATAAAAATCCAAAGAATATTCTAGAAGGAAAATTATTGATTATTAGACAGTTTTATTATGAACATTTGTATTAAAAAGTATTATTTTGAAATAATAATTTGAATCAAATAATATTTATAAATTAAATAATATTACAGAAAAATATATATTTAATTTTAATTATAATATTCTAATATGGAAGAATGTAATTCCTCCACCGTTTAATGGGCGACGACCAATTGAGTTTAAATTTGGACTCGGTTGTCGGAGCTACAGGAGCGGCAATTTCTATTGTTTTATCCAGTTGATATTTCTTGATTACAATTTTAATAAATCCATACAGAATGACCATAAAAAGTACTGTAATAGTACCAAACAACAAGTAGTCTCTCTGATGTGCGTTTGTTTGTAGTAAATCGATAGCTTGATAATTTTCCATATGATAGTCAGTTAGTTTTTCCAAATTGATTGATTGAAGGATTTTGGTTGCATTCATTTCGGAGAATGCCACTGGTATAAGATATATCGAATCCCAATATTGGTTCCATTTATTTGTATATTGTATTCCATTTATTGTGATCGAACAGTTTTCATAATGTAGTATTAATGTACCCTGTATAATTTTATTTTTGAACCGACAGGTAGTTTGAATATTAGTTTCGGGAATGTTAACCAGTAGTATGTAATTTTCTTCTGGTTGTGATATTGTTTGAACCTTTGATTGTTCTGTTAGTGTACAATGAACCATTTCACCTTTCAATATATTTCCAATACAACTTGAATCATTTGTATTTTCTTGATTATCAGTTTTCGTAAAGATAAATTGCTGTTCAATATTTTTACATTTTTCGGTCAGATAATAAATTTGTTGCTTATTGTAAAGAATATAAGGATATGGGTTGTCTATGAATTTTGTATTGTTAACAGGAATGAGTAGCGAATGGATGAATTCAAATGAGCTATTATCGAACTTTGGTATTTTGACATTGAATATGATTTTGTTATCAATATAAAAAGCCTCGAGTTCTAATAATTCGTAGATCTGTTCTCTGGTTTTAATATGAAAACATTGATTTTGGAGTATTGAATGAATAGATTCTAATTCGGAGGGGTGCAAGATTTGTTTGGAGATTACATTTAATTTGGCTAATGTGATTGATTCTAATATGTCATTTAAATGGTTAGTTAGCATATCTATGTTATAATTTACTTGATAAATATATTGCATATATCTAAAATTTTCTTCCACTTTTTGAATTTTATTGTGAGGATTTTACTATTGAGTTTTAAATTTTCGCTAATTGTTCGCTAATTTCGAAATTTGTAATATTTTTAAATCGATCTATCATTTGTTTGTTTAGTGTGATCTGCGAATTAAATTGCTTATTTAAATCGTGTTCATTCAATTTTGTTTTTTCTATAAAATTTTGAATATTTTTCGCGTCTGTGGCATCCATGTTTCCTGTAATGCCCTTGATAATTGATCCAAGTCCGTCAACTAATCCTCGTTTATTCCTTATATGAGGATATAACATGTTAAATTTATTAGATAATTCTTTGAATTTTAAGTTAGTTAGTTCCTTTATGCTACCTAAATTATCATTGTTAGTTGCTATTTTTAAAGAATTTTGTATATTATCTAAAGTTACTTTATAAGCATCTAAATCTACGATGTGTATAAGTTTTGTATAGTCCTTAATTAATTTTGCTTGGCCCAGCTTCATCGGGACCATGCCTTGGGTGTTTATCAGGTCTATGATTTCTATCTTCTGGCAAGATATTTTCGTCAGGAGGACGAGTAACCTGAAATGAACGTTTCTTTTTAATTTTAGCTTTGTGTATTTTGGTGTTGTTAGATAATTTGAGAGTTATTTTTTTGTTTTCGGTTACAAATGATTTTCGAAATTTAGGGTTAAGTTGTTATATCCAAGCCCTTTTCTAAATACATTTTCGCCTGGTTCAATATTAGGTGGGTCTGTCCTATTTGCATTTAGTTTATTAATGCGTTTTTCTTTAAGTTGTACTTCTTTCTGTTCTTGTTTTTTGAATAATTCTTTTTGGTGTTTATTATAAGTTTTAAGATATTCGTGGTAATTATTAGGTATAATATCTTTGTCAAAATTATATGTTCTACCAGTGAATAATTCAAATGGTTTGAATTTTGTAGTATAGTGGATTGAATTATTGTAATGAAGTATACTTTCGTCTAATAAATCTTGGGGTAGTCTATTTTTGTCCTGATTATAAAGGATTCTATAGTGTTCTGCTAATGTTAAATGAAATCTTTCGATAGGTGAATTGCCCGTGCTGTTACCCGTGGATGTATGGTGTAATTCTATTTTAAATTGTTTTAGAAAATCCATGAATATCATTGAACTGAATTCAAGTCCTGGATCGCATATTACTTTTCTTGGTATACCGTGTATACTAAAAAATTTGCGTAAAGATTTGATGACATCGATTGAATTTTTTGATTCGAGTACAAATGCGTTAGCGTACTTAGAAAACTTGTCAATAATGGTTAAAATGTTTTGATTTTGGATATGAAAAATATCAGTGTGGATTATATCTAAAGGTTTTTTTGCAGTTTCAGTTAGTTCGAATTTTGGTTTAATTGGTTGTCTGTCATATTTTTGAGTTTGACAAATTTCGCAATTATTGATATATTTAATAATTTTTTCTTTCAAATGTGGGAAGTAGCTATTGCGTTTTATTTCTAAGTTAACTTCATTTATACCGCGATGGTTATTATTATTATGCTGTTCCTTGATTATATAATCTTGAAGGTCCTCATTTTCACTATCGTCCAATAAAATTTTACATCTAATTAATTTAAATGCTTTCCTATTACTAAAGTATTGAGTGTATATTTCCTCGATCAATTTTAATGTGGCATCACTACAGTGAATACCTATTGTCTTTTTGGGTGAAAAATATTGTTTAAATATGTCTATTAAATTTTGTTTTGTATAAGTTTTGCACGAGAATGTTTGTCTATGTTTTGTTTTGAATAAAACTTTTAATATTCGTTTTGGTGTGTCATGTTTGTCGTCAATTTTAAAAATAATTTGTTCAGTGAATTCATTAAGTGATTTTTCGGAAATAGGAATAAGATTAGAATTATCTTCATCAGCGCTATGTTGTGTATGATTTGAATCACTACTTTCGCTTACATGAATTTCGGGGATACGTGATAGTGCGTCAGCCACAACATTAGTTTTGCCTTTTATGTATATTGGGGTAAATTCATAACCGTCTATAATATCTTTCATTCTCATTAATTTGTTGTTTGTGTTTTTCATTTTATAAATATTTTGTAGAGGTTGATGATCAGTGAGTAAATTGAATTTTCTTCCATACAAGTATGGCCTAAAATATTTCATTGACCAAACAATTGATAATAATTCTTTTTCTGTGGTGCTATAGTTCTGCTCGGTTTTGTTTAAAGTGCGTGAGGCGTAACAAACTGGTTTGTCGCTACCTATAGTACCTTGAGACAGTACTGCTCCAATTGCATAGTTTGATGCATCAGTTGTTAAATTAAAAGTTTTGGAAAAATCGGGATATTGAAATATCGGATCGTTCATTAACAGTTGTTTACATTTTTCGAATGCCTGAACGAAATCGGGTTGAAAATCTATGACTGCACCCTTTTTTAATTTGGCTGTGAGAGGTTTAGTAATTTTTGCTAGATTATGAATAAATTTACGATAATATCCTATCAAACCAAGAAAGCCTTTTATTTCTTTCGTTGTTTTTGGTAAAGGATAATTTTTTATTGCCGAAATTTTGTTAGGGTTAGGTTTGATACCTTCACTAGAGACTATGTGCCCTAAAAATTCTATTTCTTTAGCCATGAAGTGTGACTTATCTAATTGTATTTTTGGATTGGCTTGTCGAAGTTTACTAAACACTCGAGCTAATTTTTCTAGGTGTTCTTGTAGGGATACACTGTACACAACTATATCGCCAATATAAACTAAACAGTCTTTTCCAATTAAATCACGCAAAACGTTATCCATTACTCGTTGGAATGTAGACGGAGCATTTTTTAATCCAAATGGCATTCGAATGTATTCGTAATGTCCATTGTCTACGCTAAATGCTGTTTTTTGGATATCTTTGGGGTCTACTTCTATCTGGTGGAAGCCACTAGCGAGATCTAACGAAGTAAAATACATACATCTGCCAAGTTTGTCTAGAATTTCAGAAATATTTGGCAATGGGTATTTATCATCTATTGTTTGTTCGTTGAGCTTCCGGTAATCGATTACCAGACGCCATTTTTGCTTGCCCGATGCATCTAGTTTCTTTGGAACTATCCAAATAGGTGAGTTCCATGGGGAAAAGCTTGGCCTAATAATACCCTGTTCTAACATTTTTGAAATTTGGTCTTGAACTTCTTGTTTGTGAATATATGGATATCTATAGTTTTTTGTATACACTGGTATGTCATTTTTTGTATGAATTGAATGTTTTAATTCGTTAGTGAAAGTCAAGTTCTGACCTTCTTTGAAAAACAAATCATCATATTCTGAACAAAGTTGTAAAAGTGATGTTTTTTCATTGGGGTTTAAATGGTCCGTTCTAATAAGGTTTTCAATATTCTGGTCGGTTTGTATTGATTCAATATTATCTATTTGCATATTAAATTCAACATAATTTTCTAATGATTCAACTTTTAGTGGTTGATCAATAAAAATTGTTTGTTGAAAATTTGAAATATTATCTACGGGTAATATTGGATGCCAATTGTTTGCTGAATATAAACCTTCTGGTATGATAAAAAAATCATTCAAGTGTGTTTCTGTTAAACAAATATCACCTGATTCTTTGTCTACAGGTAGTTTGTGAAATATTCGAGTGTGTGGATCAATTAATGTTTTATTTGACATGTAACACGGTTTTTCATGTATAGGGAGTTCTGCGTATTTTGTTATAAATTTTTTATGAGCTTTTGCCGTGAGGGGCATTGCTTCTAATTTGTCTATTAAATCATTACCTATTGCACCGTCAAAATAGTTATGAAATTTCCTAACAAAAAATGGGAATGTTCCTATCTCGTTAAATTCTTCAAAAATTGAAATACCAATTTTCAAATTTGCATCAAATATACCTAATGCTGTTTTGATTGTTACCTTTTTTATAATTTGGCAATCATCCTTTTTTACGTGTTTTGGGTCTATAAAACAATTACTTGAACCTGTATCTATAAGAAATTTTAATGTTTCGGGTCCAAATGATTTAATTTCTTTGTAAGGTAGAAAGTGTCCCTGAATATTAAATACCAGCTTTTCGTTCGGTTCTGATAAAGTGATTGAAAATTTACATCGCCTATTTCTGGAGTTGTATCATTGTCGTTTTCGGTTGAATTTTCGGGATACGTGTCATCGTATTCAAGATTTGTATTATAATTATATTCGTCATTATAATCGTCAAATGGTAGTTCGTATTGTTCAGTATTATGTAATTCTTTACTGGTAAAATTTGGGGGACCGGTTGATTTAAAGAATGGTTGATTTGAATTTAGTGGTTTATTAAATTGTCTTGTCTGTACACTTATGTCCATTGGTGTTGGATTCGGTAGGTTTGGTTTTGAATGATGGGTTTGATTTTGAGGTTGATTAAAAACAGGTCTGTTATATTGAATTGGTCTATAATGATTGGGGTTCTGGAAAGGATTTGGTTTGTTGAATTGATGTGGTGGTCTTTGTTGATGCATTAAATGCATAGGTGAATTATTATAATACGAATTTTGTGATATCACAGGTCTATTTTGTTGTGGATGGTAGGAAGTAGTCATTTGTGTACGTGGTTTGTTCAAGTGTCTATGATTTGAAGCTAATCTATTTCTATCCCTTGATGAATTTTGCATACTAATTTCGTTTAATGCAATATCGTATGCTTCTTTCATATTTGTGGGTCTATTTGAACGTACAATATATCCTAGTTCACTATTAAAACCACCTATAAAAGATTTTAAAACTATTCCTAAATATACTTCCATTTGTCCGTTTTTATAATCTGGACTTTTACTAGTATCAATTGAATTTAATAAAGCCGTTTGTAAATCGGATATTTCAGCATAATACTGTTCTAAACTTTTACCTAATTGGCATACTGTATTTAATTTATTTAAAATAGTTTCTTGTGTTCGTCTATCTGAGAATTGTGTAATTAAATGTGATTTGATAGTAGTCCAGTCGCTTGGATCTCCTACTGATATCAAAATTTCATCTGCTTTTCCTACTATTTTTCCTCTAATTAAATCAGTAAATAATTCAACAGTATCTTGATTTTTATTTATTGAATTAATTATTCTATCTATACTTCTAATAAAATGGTTAACTGTACCAGGTTTGCCGTCAAAAGTATTAGGCATTATTTTTATCAAGTCCATAACATTAATTTCTGCCATTTTAAAATTATTTTTTTCTTCAATATTTATATTTTTGATAGATTGATTTAAAAATTCTATATCGTTTTCAATATTATTATTAACTAATTGACAAGGATCTGTCGAACTTAAATCTAACTCAGTTTCCCTATATTCCCTAGAAATTCTGAGGAGAGGTTGGTCAGTTTGGTCAGAGGTTAGTCAGTAATATTTCAGCATTATATCAACGTTGTAAATTCTGGATCCGTGAAACCAAAGAATTTAATTCACCAACAGAACGATGTGCCCTCGATTGTTGTGTTTCAGCGAACGGTGTGTTATTACTGCGTGCTCGATATGCCCTCGAGTTGTTGGACTGGATTCCAATATCCACTTGAAATTTTTACCAACCAATAACACAAAAAGTCTGAATTTTGACCCAAATAGTCGCTTGGATCATACCCGACTACGCCAATTAGATTTTAACGTCGAAATAATTTATTTAAAAAAAACTATTTTTTTATTGTTAAAATATTACAAGTCAAAATATTACAATTAATTGTTTGATTGATCAAAAGAATATCGCAATTTTACATGTGTATCAAACGAAGACCAGTTATACTCTAATTCAATTTTACTTTTATAAAATTTAATGTAATGTATTTTTGATGATTATGAAAAATTGCATTATTCAATTTCACATCCTGTTATTAATATATAAAAATCCAAAGAATATTCTAGAAGGAAAATTATTGATTATTAGACAGTTTTATTATGAACATTTGTATTAAAAAGTATTATTTTGAAATAATACTTTGAATCAAATAATATTTATAAATTATATAATATTACTGAAAAATATATATTTAATTTTAATTATAATATTCTAATATGGAAGAATGTAATTCCCATGATGGTGATCATATAATATATAGGATTGAGGAGGGATTCGCAAGAAAACAAACAACCTTGTGCGTTTTTCTTGACATAGAGGGGGCATTTGACAATGCCTCTTACAGTTCTATGGTTGTTTCTGCAAGTTTGCACGGAGTAGAAGACACCTTTTGGAGGTGGATAAACTCTATGCTGATAGGAAGAAGAATACAAACTTTCCTTCTTGAAGAGTCTGTAACTGTGAGAGCCACAAGGGGATGTCCGCAGGGTGGTGTATTATCCCCACTCCTGTGAAGCCTGGCAGTGAATAGCTTATCGACGAACCGCAAACAAAAAGGATACTAGACACAGGGATATGAAGACGAAATTGTAATTGCAATCCAGGGACCGTATGAATGCACAAGCTCGTAGCTTATGCAAGACGCTCTAAGATTCGCACAGGAGTGGTGTATCAATCAGGGATTGAAAATAAACCCGGTTAAGACCGCACGGATTCACACGGAAAAGGTCGGTGAAAAACTACAGATCACAAGGGAAGCCAATTTCTTAGGGGTATTGTAGGACTCTAAACTAACATGATCACCTCATCTGAAATACATAACAAATAAGAGCAAATCTTCTAAAACCCAAAATGATCAGCTGGCTGTACATAATATTAGTTAGCCCCTTATAACCTATGCTGATCTAGTGTAGTGGCCAAAAGCTCACCAGATTATAGCATGCAAAAAGCTGTACAGGATCCAAAGACGGACCTGTTTGTGCATCACTGGATCCATGAGCAGAGAGATGCGATTTATTGCATTCGACGCGAACTATCTTGAAACTTATAAGAAAAATCGAAAAACTTTGATTTTCCCAACGCAACCTTCCCGAAAAGGGGAGAAAACACTAAAAATTACCTTTTTTACATCAATTTGTGCTAGAAGGTTGCGATTTTTTTAATCTTTGTAAGACGCAAAGCCAAGGCCGAAGGCCGCATTGGAATGGAGAAGGTGAAGAGGAAAGAGGGTGGAGCCCCTTGTGAGCAGAGCGAGTATCGTTATATAACGCGAAACGGTCTCCTTTGTAAACGTGAATCTACTTAGAAATAGTTATGTTACGCGAACCGTAAAGTAACGCAAAGCAAAAACGCGTAGCGTTATGTACGAAGCGTTACTTAACTCGAAGCGTTCGGCTTTGTATATTTAAGCACTGCAAAAAGCAGTAATATCCGATCAAAAAAGTAAATGTAAAAAGGGACGTATTTTCGTAGATATCCTTAATATATTAGTTTCACCTAAGAAAGTTAATGAGGACTTATAAATTTATCCCTTTATAATAGTCTGTTCTTAAAAAGTATTGGTATCATATAAAGGACCGAATTATTTACCAACTGTGTATAATGGATATAAATTTATATAAAAATGGATATAAATTTATTATGTACATTTTCCTTAAAAAATTAATTAGGGGTAAATTGATAAACGTAAGAAAAAATTGAATGGAAATTTATTTCGTAAGTTTCCTTTGCCTTTTTAAAATTGTATAACTTGGCAAGTTAATTTTTCTTTTGTTTCAAATATTTTAAAACTATAAAAGATACTAAGGGAAAACTTACGAAATAAATTTCCACCAAGTTTTATCTTACATTAATCAATTTACCCCTATGGAAAATGTACATAATAAATTTTTATTTATTTTCACACACTTAGTAAACAACTCGGTCCTCTAGATGATATCATCACTTTTTTTATTGATTAAATGTAAGAAAAAATTTGGTTAAAATTTATTTCGTAAGTTTTCTTTAGTATGTTTTTAAATTTTATAATTTAAAATTTTATATATTGCGGCAAGTTATTTTTTCTGTTGATTTCAAATATTTTAAAACTTGCCGCGTTATACAAAATTTTAAATTATAAAATTTTAAAAACATACTAAAGAAAAGTTACGAGATAAATTTCAACCAAATTTTTTCTTACATTTAATCAATTTACCCCTCATTAATTTTTTGGTAAATAGTTTACCGAGCTATTTACTTTGTAAATAGCTCGGCTCTTTAATGGGATATCATCAGTTTTTAAAGAGCAACTATTATATGAAGTCTGGAGCTATTTACTTTGTAAATAGCTCGGTCCTTACTCTCATATCATCACTTTTTAAGAAGGAACTATTACCTTGAGGATTTCCCGAAAACTCGGCCCTTTCTTACAATTATGTTTTTCATCGGAAATCAGTCCTTTTAGAAAGGGTTAAATATACGAAGCCAATGGCTTCGCACAAAACGCTACGCGAAACAAAAAAGCATACGCGAAGCGTACTTTGTATTTCTTTCTTAAGTTGCAATAAAAAATATTAAGTTTTTCGAAATAACTTCCTAATTTGTAGCTATTTAGCGTCGATTGCAAAAAACTGCATCTTTCTAGCATGTATAGAACAAAAGGTGGGGTTGTTTTTCGCAAGTGCGAAGGGTTGTGATGAAAAAATTTTCTTCCTTAAAATAATTCTGTTATTTTGAACCTGTTCCACGTCGAATGGAAAAAACCCGATCTTTATATCATGAATAGAAAAGGTCAGTTTTAGGAATGTTTTTCCCATTTTCGGTGGGGTTGCGATGTAGGTGATGAAATTTTTCAAAATATTCTGTTAATTTGACGTTATTTCGGGTCGATAGCTAGCATGTATAGAACAGAAAAACATAATTTCGGAGGATGTTTTTCCGATTTTCCGGGGAGTTATTTCCGAGGAAAAAACTGAAGTTTATCACGTCCTGACATTTTTGTATTTTTTTTTTTATTAATAAAAAAATAAAATGTGTAATTAAATGTACAGAATCTCGTACAACAATGTAAAAATGTTAATTTGGTTCAATTAATTTATAATATTTTATAATTTATCATATGTTAGGTATTAACCAATAGTATTAAAGAAATTTTCTGAACCAATAGACGTATAGCAGTTGTATGTGATGTAAGATCGTTTTCTTATATATATAAACTTATAAAATAACTCATAAAACAAATACAAACACAAAATAAAAAATATCTCTCTTAATATTACAACAATCGAAAAGTACGTAAGGAATAAAGTTGTAGGAAATCAAGTTTTCTACAATTCATCACCTTATCATTTTTTCTCAAGCTCTAATGTGTACAGAGATATTAAGGAATTTAAATTTCAGTCTTAAACCGTCAATATTTCTGTAAATATTAATGTAACAGAAAAAATGATAAGAAACAAAATTATAATAAGACTTAGTATCTACAACTTTAATTCCTATAAATTTTTCGATTTTTCGAATATTAAGGGAGATATGTCAAATTTAGTGTTTACCCCGCCCTCTATATTTGAAAAAAGGTACTCATATTGAGGCAAACTAAATAATGGATAGAAATTTTTATTTAAATTATTCAAAGAACATAATAACATATTCGATATTCAAAATCTATTGCCTATATCTGATCAAACTACCATGTAGAAAACACTTTTGTTTTTTTCCATTTTTTCGAATGTTGCATTGGGAAAATTGAATTTTTTCGATCTACAAATAGGTTTTGAGATATTTCGCGTCGAATGCAAACAACTGCGTTCTTATCAAATGTCTGAAAATGCCTTATACATAAACACATGAATTTAATTTTTGATTTTCCTTATGTTCCGTTGGGAAAATTAAATTTTTCCAAAGATTCTTATTTAAGGAATCGAAAATTCCGCGTCGAATGCAAAACCGCGCCCTTCTATCATTTCTGAAAGTGGAGCAACAAAGTTTTAAAAAATCGTGCACAAATCTCACAAGTGGTATGTGCTAACATTATAGTATAAATATAAAATATACGGACCAATCATAGAGCAGCAGTATTTCCGATGTTAATTTTAGCAAAACAAAAATGCGAAAGTTTTCCCATTTCCCGATATAAATTACGTGGTTTGATAATTTTCCTTTCGGTTTGGTCACTATATCTAACTGTATGGCAAATATCAACTTTTAAGGACTTTTGGTCTAGGCCCTGGAATTATGATTATGTATGGCCAAGAAGTTTGGGCGTTTCTGCTTTTTAACGACTTTTGAATGCGAATAACTTTTTAACCGTTTATTTCTTAACGGTGATTGAAAAAACAGTCTCTTATAATTCCGTAAATGCCTATATTCGAAAAATCAGCACTACTGCTCGTTTCGTTCTGAAGATATTTCGAGGTCAAATCTGCTGTGATTTAACGTGTAGTAATAGCACTGTAAGCGCGAAAGTACTACCGTGCTCTAGATAAAACGAATAACCAAAAAAAATATTTATTACTATAATTGAACCTACATAAAGTTAGCCACCCGACTTCATTTTCCAAAACTTTTCTTTATGCAAATCGCTTTAGAATCGTTAGAGAGGGTTTGAGAGAAAAGAAAAAAACGTTTGAGAGTTATTATTTATTACGTAAAAACTATTTTAATTTCGAGTGTCAACTTGACCCCCAACTACAAATCTCAAAACTTCTGCTAATGCAAATCGTTAGAGTATCGTTTGAGAGAGTTAACTCTCAAATAATTATTGTTCTCTTTCAAACTCTCTCTAATGATTCTGTAACTATTTGCATAAAAGATAGTTTCGACAAAGGAATGGGGAAAAGAGGGGCTACATTCACACAAAAAATTAAAATCGTTTTAACGGAAAAAATATTAACTCTCAAATATTTATTATTATCTCTCAAACTCTCTCTAACGATTTACATAAAAGAAATTTTTAAGAAATGCAATGGGGCAAGGTGCTTCAAAGACCTTCACACAAATAATTAAGTGGGGGGCCAGCTTCACACACACAAAATTAAAATCGTTTTTACGTAAAAAATAATAACTCTCAAACGTTTTTTCTTTTCTCTGAAACCCTCTCTAACGATTCTCAAACGAATAGAAAAAAAATTAAGCGTCCAAGTCTATTTTTTCAGGAGATAAAAAAAATTGGGGCCAAGTTGACACTCGAAATTAAAATCGTTTTTACGTAAAACATAATAACTCTCAAACGTTGTTTCTTTTCTCTCAAACCCTCTCTAACGATTCTCAAACGATTAAAAAAAAAATTCAGCGTCCAAGATCTATTAAGTTAAGGAGATAAAATACCAGTCCAAGTAGCCGAGCGGTCTAAGGCATTATGTCTGCACAGTATGCATACTTGGAAACTGGGAGGTTATGGGTTCGAATCCCGACATCGGCAGTTTGTCAATTATAAAACGAAAAAAAATAAGGGGCGGTTAATTGACTAAACTGCCGGCGTATGGACAAGAACGAAGTAACCGGCTATGCTTGAGAAGGTTTTCTGCAGTTTCCTTCACGAACTCCAGATGAATATCGGCATAGTTTCTATCAGAGTTGGCTGCAGCCGCATATCCTACCAATTCCTAGTCTACTCACAAATTCCTTCCACTCCACTCACATCCTCAGGATGTGATCCTTAGGCATCACAATGGACCTTATAGTGGAAGTTTAGCCCGTCCAGGGCAGCCTCTATAATCTATCTATCTTAAGAGATAAAAAAACAGGGGGCCAAGTTAACACTCGAAATAAAAATAGTTTTGACGTAAAAAATAATAACTCTCAAACGTTTGTTCGTTTCTCTCAAACCCTCTCAAACGATTCTCAAACGACTTGCATAAAGAAAAGTTCTGGAAAATGAAGTCGGGTGGCTAACTTTACGGAGGATATATTGAACACGTGCGAGACAACTCTGCGTTTACGTATATTAAACTGAACTTACATACACTAAAGTATATGTGCGCTTCTGTAAATTGCGCCTTTTAAGCTCTATCCTCCTTTATTACATTACATACACGCATCATCTATCTTCTCGTATGTATTCATAAACGACATATATATTGTACCGTGTACACTACAAATATTAGTAGGAGAGCTAGTGAACCATCCGACTAACCCGTTTCCCACAAAGCTAGGAAATTTTTAAATGATGTTTTATTACCGGTCAATTAAGAAAGTACCGTTCTGGCAGGCATCTCGTGGTTGCGTCATCATCCCTTAAATTTTTGAAAATGTAAAAAAATTTTTTTTTTTTAATCTACTCCCACAAGGCTACAAAAAATATGTTGTAATTCATATATGTTTAAGTGTAAAAATAATTGACAACCTATTGTGAGGGTTGCAAGTATGTGCCAGACGATAGCAAAGTTGTCATCGGGATAGTAATTCATAACCTGCTCCCACAAGGCTGAAATTTTGAGGGCATGTTCTTTCAATAGTTTAAAAAGTATATGTAAAAAGTCCGCCTATTCTGGCGGTTGCAAATTTCTGCCAGACGAGTATATAATAGTTATCACGCTCGATGGGAGTGCGAGCGCAACAGACTTATACGAATTCCAATGTCAGAAAGAGAGAAGAAATATATTGTGTAGAGGGATTCCAACGGTATTTTAACTTAAAAAGTGAGCGCGCATGAGATGCTGAAGCGTATAACACCATTTAAAATGCATAATATGAGCGAATGAGATGAAGGAACCGGCAAGACCGCCTGATCATTTAAAACGCCGTCAGCAACGGCCATAAGTACATCATTTTTCATGTTTAACTCTTCTTTTAAACTTATTAATAAAATTTAGAAAAAACATCGATGTTTCGATACCTCGATGTTTCAAGGGCCGATGTTTTTGTCGAAACATCGAACCATTGATGTTTTTTGTTACGATGTTTGCATCTCTTGGGATGACAATATAATAATATTAATTTTGAAATATCAGGTGATGCGTTGCAAAGCACCGAAGAGAATTTAGCAGGACAATCCTTTCAAGATTACAATACACCCCACGATATTGATAATATTAACTCTGCAAAGCCACGAAGAAAATCTGCAAAGTGTGGAGAAAGTATTTTTCGTTTGTGTTAAAAAAGTTAAAAAAATTAAAAGACGTTATCAACCCTTGCATAGTGCATGCAAAAATGCAGTGTTTCACAATGGATGAAAATGTCACAATTCCTGAGGACAATGAATTGATACAAAAACTGAGAAATTCATCGGCAGGGAAAATTTTCTATCACAATACTTGCCGCCTCTCTGTTATAGAACATTTTAAGGTGAGAACAAGTAAACCAGCAACCCATATCAGGTACATACAATACATATCAGGTATTCAGAAATTGTCGTAATCAAACCTCTGATGAAATCAGTGACTTCATTGCGGAAAATGTAATTGCTTCAAAAAATGTTTTACATTTGACTATACCTGTAAATTTTACTTAGCGACTATTCAGAAGATAACTGACGATAACGGTGATAAATATGACAATATTTTTAATACACAAAGATTTGAACCGAAATTAGTAGATATATATCATTTTAATGAAGATATAGATATAGTAAAAATAGGAAGAAAAAAATATATTGTTCCAAAATATTTTGTAATTAATGATAATATTTGTGACATTTTAGAAGAAAAAGAAATTTTACTAAAAGCTGCATTAATTTTACATGAAAAAGCTTTAAATACTCCAAATCATTTTGATTCAGTAGATGAAGACTAATAAGTTATGATAATAATGTATGAAGACCTATAGAGACTAATTAGTTTCGATCATAAATATTTAAATAAATATTAAAAATTTATACTTTACATATAACCGTGTACACTATATATGTATTAAACCCTTACGCGGTAATGTTATACATGCATTTTCTTTAACCCTCCCGCTTCAAACATATTTGCCTTACAAATAAATTTTCTATTAAAAATTCAATATCTTATAACGATGTTCGTTTAATCTGTTGACTCATCGGTTTTGTTAGTATATCTGCAACTTGGAATTCGCTAGCACAGTATTAGCCCTTCGTTGAATTTTTCACTAATGAAGTGATAACGCACATCGATATGTTTGTTTACTTCTTTTGTTCACAAACCCATTGTTAATCAGTTTTATTGCACTCTGATTATCAACGAGTAGCGTCGCTTCCACCACACCTCCGTCTAACTCCTTGAGCAGTGTTTTCAGATAAAGTAACTCTTTACAGCAATCAGCTGCCGCTATATACTCCGCTTCGGTTGTTGATAGTGCCACAATTAGTTGTTTTTTTGAGCATAATGCATTGGACCGCCGTTGTAGAATATAATGTAACAAGTTCTGCTCCTCCGCGTTTCATCATCTCCAGCGTAGTCAGCGTCGCAATATCCGATCAAGCAATTGTTCTCGTTATTTCCGTAGTTGATGCTGTGATTTTTGGTCCCAATTAGATATCGCATTATTCGTTTAACATTTGTTACATCATCTTATATTGGTTTTTCTATATATCTGCTTACAAAGCTAACTGCAAATGCCAAGTCGGGTCGAGTCTTGTTCGCTAGACATAATAGACTTCCAACTACTTCGAGATAAGAAAAAACTTTGTTGATATCGTATTTCTCGCTTCGACTCTTTGACAAAATTGGCGTTGAAACTGCTCTTACATCTTGCATGTTCAACTTGTTTAGTAGTTGTGAATGTACTGCGGCTGACTTATTTCAAACGTCGTAGTTGTTTCTTTTATTTCGATTCCTAGGAAATTTTCCAGCGAATTAAACACTTTGATTTGGAAATGTCAATGTCTCAAGCAACTCCTCTATTGAATGTAAATTTTTCCGATTATGATGCCATCGTCCATATAGAGAGCCAGAATAAGTGATGCATCGCGTGTTTTAAAGATACAACGTTCTGATTTCAATGATGATAATCCATTTTCATATAAGAGTTCCGTAAATTGCTGGTTCCACTTTAAAGGTGCTTCTTTGAGTCTATATAGTGCTTTATTGAGTTTGCAAACTTTGTTCATTTCGTTGTATCCGTCTGGTAGATACATGTAGATTTCGTCATCCAGATGTTCATGTAAAAACGCCGCTTTTATGTCAAATTTTACCATTTTATATGCTTTCTTTTTAGCTAGCGCAAACATGAGTCTCGTCATAGTGCATCACTTGCAGTTACCGGACTAAACGTTTCTTCGAAATCGATACCGTATTTCTGTTCGCATCCACGGACAACTAGGTGTGCTTTGTACCTTCCATCTTTTTTATCCGAAGAATCCATCGATTGCTTAGAATTGTTCTGTTTTGAGCATCACTTTTGTCAACCAGATTTCACGTTTGGTTCCCTTCGATCGATTCCTTTTCTTCGTTGATAGCTTTGAGCCAATTTTCTATATCTGGGGTCCCATACGGCGCCATTATAGCGTCGTAAGTAATGCAGTCTATTAATTTGTCAGGCAATTTTCGATTTCGTTTACTTTTTCTTATAGACTCAACTGATTTTGACTCATCATCGTTTTCTGTTTTCTTGCGTTTGAGCTGCAGGAATCTCGATTTTAACAAGAACTTTTTCATTTGAATTTTCAATTGAAATCAATTTTCAATTTTGCAATTACGATTTTCTTATTTGATTCATCTCATAATTAAGGTGTACTTTTTACTGCGAGGACCTAATTTTTTCAGATGACCAAGCGTTTTTGCATACGAGGTTATTCCAAATATTTGTAATCAACTTAAGTCCGCATTCTTGTTGGTCCATTTTTCAATTGGGGTATCATCAATCGCATCTGACGAACTTCTATTAATTAGATACATCGCCGTTTGCATAGCTTCACCCCTCATTTGTTTTTCCATTTTTGACAAATATTAACGCTCGTGCTCTGTCCAACAGAAGCCTGTTAAGTCGTTCAGCCTTTCCATTTAGTTAAGGTGAAGTAAAATTTCTTTCTTTCTAGCCCAATTCTTTAATTGATTGAGATTTATTCTCGACCATTGTCACATCTTAGCTTATTCGTTTTTAGGTTCCATTTTGCTTCGCTTTTGTAAATGTAATAGATAATTTAATAGATAAATTTCGCCGTAGTGTGTATACTCGTAGTCATCAAAAAATGTCATGAAGTATCTCTTATTATCCCATATTAAAGGGTCTACTGGCCCGACTACGTCCGTGTCACTATTTCAAGTGGACGGGTTGCTCTGGTTCTTACTTCACTAAATGGCTGTCTGGTCTGTTTTGATTTGATACATATTTCATATACGCTGTTCAAATTTTTAAGATCAACATTTTTCCAAGTCCATACCGTGAGATAATTTTATCAATTTCTCCATGTTTCGGACTCCAAGATGTCCCAACTTTTTGTGCTAGCATTGTGAATTTGACATTAAGACGTTGTGTGTGGGGTTTCTCTTTCCAAATTTACAACATACAATCCATCAGAATCTTTTCTTCCTTCAAAAATGCTCACACCGTTTTTTATAATTTGCACCTTGTCGTCTTTGAATTTAACTTCTCCACCTTTTTGCGTAATGCCATTAAATGACAGAAGATTTCTGCTTAACCGAGGAACAAACAGTACTTCTTTGAGTGTACAAATGCTTGTGTCAACAGTGCCAATTTTCTTGGCTATTATGGATGAACTTTTATCCGCTGTTCCGATATCGCAATTTGTAAAACTTGTTTCCCCAATAATAATACTTTCGTTGTTAAACATATGCGAAGACGAATCGGAATCGATGATATTTTTCTCCACGAGGAAAGATACCTTTTCATGTTCTTGTTATAGCTTGTTATTTTTATCTTTACGAAAAAGATACTCATTCGTTGTATGATTTGTCTTCTTGCATATTAAAGATCCATTTTTATGATCTATGGCGAAATGACCGGGTTTTCCACACTTGAAACAAGCTGGTAGCTGGTTTTATGCATTTACTAGTCTCGAATAGCTTGGCTGGTGATTTGATTTAAATGCGACGATATTCAGATTTTTCATTACTCATACGACTTTCTTCTTTGGGAAGTCTGGCCGTTAGGTTCGCAAAAGTTATATTTCCTTCACTTGTTGAATCTCACGAATTTTTGAAATATTTATACTGATCCAATAGTGAGGCCAAAACTTTTGATATTAACATCTGGTCTGATACATTTTCTTTTAATGCCATTAGTTGATGAACAATTTTTTTAAGTTGACTTATATTGGCGCTTATGTTCAACTTTTTGTCGTATTCGTACTTAAAAAATTTTTGCAGCAACATACACCTACTTGAAATCTGCACTATCACGTTCGTAGATTTGAGTCTATTTTGTGAACATTACATCGCTAGTACCACAGTTAATAATGTACATCATTGGGCCTCGTTCTATCGCAGTAATTAAAGCCTTTTGTGCTTTGGCATCCGAAATTTCCTATTTCTCTTTTTCTGCTGCGGCAGTTGGACATTCTACCGTTCCGTTTGATGCCAACATGTCCAATAAAACTACTCTATTTGAATAAAATGTTTATTTGGAACTTCCATATTTGATAATTTACCGTCCGGAAGTTTCTCGATATTAGATAGTTCGTATTCCATTTAGTCCATTTTTAATTTATTTATTCAATACTCTCATAGTATCCCGGAAAAATTTTTATTTTATTTTATTTTTCACCGCTATTATTAATTTTATTTTCTTTTTGTTCTATTATACTAGTAAGCTAAAAAGTACACCGAAGCGGTTTTTTTTAATTAGTCACCGCTATTATTAATTTTATTTTTATTTTATTATAACAGTACTCCTTAAAAAGTAACCCGATGCTGTTTTTAATCGGTCACCGCTATTATAAATTTTTCGTTACTGTTCGTTAAACTTTTCACTACACTTTTTGTTTATACTTTTACACTTATATTGTTCGTTACATAATTAACATTTCACGTATCTCGGTCCATAACCTGTTGAAGTTAATATTCTTTAAGTGTTCAAGTAAAACAATAAGTTTAGTATTAAAATGATTTAATATAATTAATAAAACAAATAACCTACAAAATACATGTATAACTATAATTGAACACGTGCGAAACGACATTGCATTTATGTATATTGAACTGAACATACATACTGTCGCGGTATCTTGGCTCTCTTTCACCTTCAAAAGGAGCGCTGTAGAACCTACAACAGATTCCGATCCTCGACACACAAAAAGCACAAAATATGATTAAAAATTTGTGGAAAAAAAATTAATTAAAACAAAGAACTTTATGACTTTCAAACCGGAAGTTTATTTGATTTGAAAAAAAAAGAATTTGAATTTAATTTTTTATTTCCACAATTAATTGAAGTCTCTTTCTCGTTTTTAATACAACAATGTTTAATTTATGACTTTGATACTCGAATAATAGTAATTTTGAACTGATGATAATAATCCAACAAATAATAATTTTGAACTGAATGATAATCGAACAAATGTCAAATTTAATCTCTGATCTTAATCGAACAATAGTTTATTTTAAACTCATTTTGAACTGGCGAAATGCCGATGCTTATATACTCATCTTGGATCTTTCTAGAAATATAGTTATTGACTTTTTAGAAAATATTGATTTTGAAAACATATTTTTTTATAGATTTCTCTAGAACAAATTACTTTTTCAACAACCATGGACGCATTCAGAGGGCCGATATTTAATAAAACTTCTTAAAAATTATAATGGCCCGCCTGGGATGCGAACCAGCACAACACCCCTCTAGTGATGCTTTTGCTCACATGGGTACTGATAAATATTTCTCCAGTTCCAATTTTTACAATATTGAAAAATCTGTTTACATACTTCAGTAAGCTTACTTCGTCGTCTCAACTTGTTTTTATAAAAATTATTTAACAAAATTTAATCTTCACTTTCAAAACATGTTCAAATAAATAATTTGTTTTTTTTTTGTAAATAAATTATATTTGATTTCATAATTTTTAATAAAACTAATAACTAGATATTAGTTTTAGAAACAGAATATGTTTGCTTTTAAGATTTTTAAGGAATTTAATTCTTGGGTAGAAAAAGGATCGTCAAGAATACTTTCAGACTAGACAGGGAGGTTATTCAAAGGATCGGGAACTACAGTTTGGGGGCCTAAATTCTACCTTCCAATCATCATTCAAAGCACGATGAGTGCTAGGTACAGATCCCTTGCAAAATATTTTAATATTTTTCCATATTTTGGAAATGAGAGTCGATCTTGAAAACCTCTCACAAAATTCTCTCCATAAAAGTTTCTTTTTTAACTAGAATGCTCACCTTACTTTCGCACATGTACGTCTATATTCTAAATAGTTGTCCATCGTAGAATCACGTGTTACTTTTCGTGTGCTAGACTTTCGCTTGCGTATAAGCTCCATACACGCTTCATCCCACCAAAGAGTGGGGGTATGGGATGAAGGGGATGGTCTGGTTCTTGGAATTGCTATACGTGAGGCGAAGTTTATTGCATCTACAAAGGTTTGTATGATACAATAGGATCAGAAGGAATTTTCCGTGGATTGCACTCGGAAACTTTGACCATCACGATTGAAATGGTTGTTTTGGATTGGAATTATTTTTGCCAAATGATAAGAATATTGGCCAATGATCACTAGCAATCCAAAAGAATCCATTGAGAGATAGAGCTAAGTTCGTGAGAGCAAATGCTTTCTAGGAGGGAGCAGCACAGAGTAGGAGATCCGTCATTTGGCATAACTAGGTGGGAGTTAGTTAGGTAATCATAGTGATTACCCCAGGTGGGATGGTGGAAATTGAAATCTCCTGCAAGGAGAACGAAAAGGAAAGTGTTAGAGAGGAGATTGATTAATTGGTTTTCAGGGCTAGGATTGTAAGGAGGGTTGTAGATTGAGATAAAATCAATGTCATCAATGCGTATTCCAATAATCTGAAAATTTGGGGATGGGGATTGTAAAGGTATCTGTTGGCGAGGAATAGATGCATGTACAAGGATTGCAGCGCCTCTACATCCATCTGCCCTATCAGAAGGATATACATGATAACCCCTGATTCGAAAAAAGCATTGAACCACAGCCAAGTTTCCGATAGGATGGTTACATGGATAGAATGTGTGTCAGTAAATGGAGTAGGTTGGATTTATTGGTTAGAAGACGTCGGATGTTCCATTGAAGGATTTGAAGTTGATGGCATTCCACCATTTTCGAAAATGTGTTTAAAGAGTTGGGACACTTGTTGTTGTGAAGTTGGGTCCGTAATTCCAAGTTGGAGGGCTTCAAGGAAATGTGATGCTAAGAGTTCAATATTCAGTTGTGTGATTTTATTTAAAGATGATAAATTACTATTGAAAACAGGAGAGGTGAAAGTAGATGGAAGGCGTCCATTCGAACTAATAAGAAGAGATTGATGCTGCACACATTTGGTAATGTCGGGATTACTGCAGGAATTTGTACGTTGCAAATCAGTACAGTGACAACATCGAGGGGGGGGGGGGTAGGTAGTTTACTTTTACAACGGGTAGTGGTGTGGCCGAACCAAAGACAGTTGAAGTGTAACCGGGTATATATAGATTTCTACGGCTATGTGGCAATAAAACTTGAAATTTCTTTCGGTAATATATTGTCTTCGAAAGTTTCAATTATGGTCGTGGTTTTTTTGTATTCAACTGCATTCGAATCCAGATTTACGGAGCGTTTGGAAATACGATGTACTTTTATTACTTTGGACCGGGATTTTATGTTGGATAGGAGGATATCGTCATCAATATCAAGATCGATATTCCGTATAACACCAGTTCTAGTGACACAATGGGTTGTTATATACGCTTTTAAGTCGTTTTGGATAAGGAAGTTTTGGGATATAAAAGAATTAGCAGATAAGGAACATTTAATGGTTGTACAGAGACGGCTTCTACCAAGGGAATCAATTTTTAGAACGTCAGAAATTTGGTTTTTTACTAATAAATTACCAAAGGATAAGGGATATAATCTTTTACTGGAGTCGGATAGGGGTTCAATGAAAACTTTGTACGGACCTAGCGAAGTGGCAGGATAGGTATATAATAAGTTTTTTTAGGAATATTATTTAAATTTGGTTTGGGAATGTTATTTAAAACTGTTGTGGAGATATTATTTAGAATTGTTTTGGGGATATTATTTAAGATTGTTTTAGGATGTTAGGTTGATGGTGCAATTGAAGTGATTGTAGCGGATATGTAAGGATAAAAGATCTAGACCCGGAAGGCCATGTGAGCTAGACATGACTCTCAGAAAATGTACTTTTCTTTGCCAATTAAAAAAAAAATTTAGCAAATTAGAATCCAAGGAATAAATACATATAAAATACACATAGAACAAAAAAATTATAAATAGTTCAATAACAACAACTTACGTGAGATGCAGGTATTCAAAGTATATATACACAGTTAATATTATATAACTTAAGTTTTGTTTTCTATTGAATAAAAATAAATTTGTTTTTAATACTTATGTATACTAGTAGCGTTCAATAATCAACGGTCTATATGCTATGATGTATATACAGCGAATCGCTTTTTAATTATTCAATGTAAAAATAATATAAAAACGCAGTGGCGTAAATTAAATCGAATTACATTAAATTAAGACAGTTACTTTTTACTAAAAACGTGCAAAATGTAATCGAAATGACCCCCATTGTTTTTGAGATATTTGAAAAAACAAAGTTTTTTTTATTAACTTGACAACCTGTACCTCGAAAACGAAACTTCCAAGTTCGTAAGAAGAACTTTTCGTAAGAAGAAGGATTAAAATCCGAGACACCCTATATACATATATATATATATATATATATATATATATATATATATATATATATTAGGATGGCCCTTAAGGTTGTTTTGGATTTCTATGCTCCCAGGGGCTGAACGCTTCCAAATGAAATATAAAAACTTCCTTGAAAATTTGAGCTCTTAATATTTACTCTAAGATAGGCCGCTTTCCCACTAAAGTTTCTTATGGAAATAACATGCGAAAAACATCTTTTGTTCTTTAAGATTTTATAAGTTGAATGAATCTACAATAAAGAAAAACATAGATATTTTTGTAGAGAATTTAACGCTCTACACAAAAGGCATCTAATTACTAAGTTTATATAAAATTATTAATAATATCATGTATATTTACAAAATAAACATGTCGCGGTATCTTGGCTCTCTTTTGCCTTCAAAAGGAGCGCTGTGGAACCTATAACTGATCACGATACTCGACACAAAAAACAAATATTAGTAATGGTTTACTAAATATAAGTCAATTGGACAAAACGAACCTTAAAAAAAAATTATATAAAACAAAAACTCTATGATACCCAAACCTGGATGATTTGATTTAAATAAAAAAAAGAATTTGAATTTTAATAATTTTTCTTTTATTTTCACAATTAATTAATTATTGAGTCTTTTTTCTCTTTTGTATACAACAGTAAACAACTGACTTGTACAATAGTAATTTTTAAACTGAGCAACTATTCATTTAGAACTGACTTAATTAAACAATACTGATTTTAAACTTGATGATAATAATCGAACAATGGTCAAGTTTAGACTGACTTTGAATTATAAATTGTCGTTAGAAATTTTATTTTTAATTAGAAATTTTATACTCATCATAGGCCTTTCTATAACCATGATTGTTGACGCTTTAGAAATATTGTTTTTGAAAACATATTTTTACATCGACTTCAAAATAAAAAATCAGAACGAAACAAATCAGTTGCGTAACAACCATGGACGCATTCAGAGGGGCTGCTCATTAATAAAACTTATTAAAAATTATAATAGCCTGCTTGAGATCGAACCAGTATGACACCCCTCTTGTTTGATGTTTTTAATATTTATTTGTCATACACGGCTATTGCAAATTTAAAATGTATATAAAGCTTTACAACATATATAATTGTGTTTCTACATTTCACAGTAAGCTTACTTTGTTTACCAAATTATAATATTTATGTATTTATTTTTATTTATTTTTTTTCACAACAACAAACCTGTGTCTTCAAATATCTTAAATTATACCTGATTTTACTTTACTATCTTTTTCATAAATTATATTATTTGATTTTTTATTTAAAAAAAAAAAAACTTTTGTTTTAAAGAAAAAAAAATCAAGGCTAGATATTATTTTCTTTTTGCAATTATTAAAAAAAAAATCATATTTTAAGCAGAAAAATATTTTCTCTTAAATACTTTTCTTTGATACTTAGAACTTTAACTTAGGAAAATCGATTCTGGAACCTCTTCTATGGAACATATTTTATAACTCAGTGCTAAAGGTTCAGGTGTCAGCCGGTACCGTCATACTAGGTTTTGCTGACGCCACGGCAAAAATCGCCAAAGCAAGGACAAGAACGGAGGTAGTCAGCAACGTCCACTGGGCTCTGCGTATTCTATCAACGGTGATAAACAAGAAGGGGCTCAATTAGCACCAGAATAAAACCAAAAAAACCGAGGCCGCAATATTGTACGGTGGAAGAAACTTTAAAAAAGCCACCTTACAAGTGGAAAACATAAAGGTGGACACCAAGGCGTAGCTAATATATCTGGGTGTTGTTTTCGACCACAACTGTTACATGAAACAACTTGTGGTAGCATGCACTATAAAGGTTGAAAAGTCGGTTTTGGCACTCAGCAGAATCATACCAAACCTCGGAGGTCCGAAGTCAACTAATAGAAAAACTTTGGCAAACGTGGCACATTCGATCCTCTTATATGCAGCACTTGTCTGGAGTCGCGCCCTGAAATGGGGTAAATACAAAAAAACTATGGCAAGTGCCCAACGTAGAATAGCTCTGAAAATCTGCTGTGGTTTCAGAACGATGTCTACTGACACGGCGCTAGTATTGGCAGGAATTCTACCTATAGAAATCCAAGTACAACATACATGTCGGCAATACCAGAAATCTAAGTCAATCCACAGTGAGGTGGAAGAAGAGGATCTTATTTACTGACAATGAAGGTAGACAACTGAAACCACTAAAGGTGCTTGGACACGGCTTTTAATACCCAACTTAAAGAAGTGGATGAAGAGGAAACACGGAGAGGTTCACTTTTATCTCAGCCAACTACTTAGCGGGCATGGGTGGTTCAACAACTTCATCAAACGATTCCACTTGAGTAACAACGATCTCTGTAGTAGGTGTGAAGTGATGGAAGATGCGCAGTATGTATTCTTCCACTGTCAGAAGTGGAGTTCGCTGATTAAATCGACAAACGACAAAGCAGGTACAACGGTCACCCTGAAACCTGCGTAGAGTCTATGTTGAAAAGTGAAGAGAATTGGTCACTGATTGCCATTGGCACGAAACATCATTCGAGAGAGAATAAAGATGCATCACTAAGAAATATTAGTTAAAAGGCACTCCACTTCTTGAAGTAATGCCCAAGCGGTTCCAAGAATTGGAGAAGTTTCGGAGAGGTTTTATCCGGTGGGAGTCCGGCACACTATATATGCATGCAAGTACCCAATAACAAAATCTGTGACTATTTCTCCCTTGGATCTCTTAAAATGAGAAGATTTCTATAAAGTAAAAAGATCTCATATTTCTAGAAACTAGGAATAATTGATATAACTAAATTTAGTTTAGATTAAAACAAAATAATTTAAAAATTAAAGAAAAATAATTCAATAATTCCATAAGTAATTAAACAAAGAATCTGTCTAACACAAAGAATTGAAATCCATAGTTTCTGTCTACCAAGAAACTCAAAGCAGTCAAGATTCAGTACGTACAATACGTATTATGTAATTGAAGAATTGAATAAGAAATTGTAATGAATATGAAATCAAATTACATAGATGACGGTTGTAATATTTATTTCATTAAATGTTCGAATATAAAAATTGCAAAGATTTCAGTAAATATTATACTACCGTAAAAATGGGTTTGCATGTCAAAATTAGTACGTTAATGGAATTTTGGTATGGACAATGATTTTTGAGGGTAGAAGAGTGGGGAAATCACACTATGAATTAGAACCGACGCTGCCCAGTCTCAGTCAAAATGATGGCTGTATTCACATCTATCTGTCAGGTTCCATTATAAATATAAAAAAATAATATAAACTTTGCCAGAAAATTTAAAAAGACTTCAGTCAAAAAAAAAGAATATCGTTCAGAAAAAATCTGATGTTGACGGCTCGGTGACGAGGGTTTGATTAACGGGTCTAATTTGCGATGCGTTGGCTCGGTGTAGGCAGCGCTACATACTTTTTACATAACTGAATGATGTGTGTGAATCAACCTTTAGTGTCATTTTTACTATAGTATTAGTGCCACAATTTTAAGTTTAATCGGAATAAAATTTGGTACGTAACGTGAAATTTGATAAGAATTGTTTTATGTGATTGCTCATTCTTACGTATTCAAAAAGCTTATAACTTTATGTAGAGTAAAGAAATTTAAAAATACTTAAGGGCTCAACAAATGAATACAGTGTTACTAGTTACAACCAAAAATGAAATAATAAAAAATAAATGCCAAGTGTCCTTGTAATTGAAGTAATCATTTAAGCGCCAAATTTAATCATATCTTTCAAAAATTATAATTTTTAATTAAGATCAAATCAAGTTTACGATAAATCATGTTTCCACAATAGAAATAAAAAAAGAATAAACATTGCAATTTAAACGAATATAATTTTTTGCATTGTATTATTCAATAATAAAAAGCATACGTTAAATTTAATTGAATATTCTGCATTGAATACGTATGAACAGCTGTTAATTAGATGACATATAATTCAGTTCAGGCAACAAAGATAGCATACTAGTCTGTGATAATATGTATGGCCGTCTTCGTTTAGCTTAAACACAATGTGAAGTCATTTAGTCATATTGTGGCCTACAGATAAAGAAAGCAATATTGTGGTATATTGTACCAACAACCACAGCAACATGTATTAAACATTATAATATTCAAACTATATACAATATATCTAAAAATAACATATTTATTCATTTAGTCTAATCTAAAATAATATGGTGGCTGAACGGTTTAATTTGTTAAAAAGGACTAGAAGTTTCAATTATACATTGATTAAAAATTATGTTCATAATATATTTAGTTATTTTATTCGATTAATTTAAGTTCCATTAATTTTTTTGTTTTGTTTGTTTGTTTTTCCCTTTTTTTAAATCTGTGTAGTCGGGTTTTGTGTTGTGTGGTCATATCAAGATAATAAAGTCGCAAATTTTTAAAAAATTTTGTTCTTTTTTCGAAAGTTGATTTATGATCATGTTTAATGAGAGTTACAATATTCTCGATTATGTGAATTTAACCTAATATGTTTTGTATAATAAATGTATAATATGCGTTGTTTGTGAAATAATTTTTTAGGATATTTGCCAACAATTATCATTTTTGTAAATTTTCAATTTGTTTGTTTTTCTCAGTTTTTTGTTTGTATATCTGTCACTTAATTTTTTGACAATGAATGAATCAGGTATTGATTTAGGTTTTGATCTGGTTGATCAGCCTACATTGGCTGATATTGATTTCGATTTTGATGGATATCTTGATCCACCAGCACAAAACTTTTATGAATTAAAATCAACAGTGCCTCCAACTGAACGGTAAGTACAATGCTAAAGTAAATGTATTGTTAATTAAATTTTATCACCAGTTAATATTTAATTATGATTTCATTAAATTTATTTGTTCACTTTTAAAACATAACCATATTTCTCATATATCACTGTTCATAAGTGTGTGTCTATGTATATATATGTATATATATATATATATATATATATATATATATATATATATATATATATATATATATATATATGTGTGTGTGTGTGTGTTTTTGTGAGGGGGGAAATGCTCATGCACTGCACCGAGATAATATCCCTGCTCGTGTCGGACTTCTACCGACTAAAACCCTAACCTCCTTTCTTCTTGACTCTTCCGTGGTACAACTGCTAGGTATTACTTCGCGAGAAAGGCATAAGCAATAGTGATTCTTCCTCTAATGAAAGCTCATTTTATATTTTATCCGTGCTACTGGATGTAGTTGCTTCTACGTTCTTCTTAGCGCAGCTCTTTCAGGACAGTTGCTGCTAGGTTACTTGTGGCTACCCATTCCGCTTCTCCTGCCAGCATGCCTTCTATCAGATTGTCTGGAATTACATTTGTCTCTGTCACTCTCTATGTACCGTTTCCTTTTGCTAAGTTGCTACTCAAAAAGCTTACATCCACAATTAAGCTTGCCTCTCCTCTTGCGAATTTGGTTCATCGCCGATGTTTAGCAAGACCACGTCCAGTAAAGACGTGGCCTCCTCTAGAACCTGGTTCTGCTCGTTAGTTTCCTTGTTTCCCCAGTCGGTTGCGCATGCGTTAAAGTCTCCGGCTATCCCCACTGGAGAATATTGCTTAGCATTTACGGTTAGACATTCCATGAGATCATTGAACTCCTCGATTGGGAGGCTTGGAGAAGCATTGCAGCTGTAAAAATTTATCTCGTTTGGTTGAGCTCATACAAATCCGTTGTCTGTGTTATTGGTGACAATCTGGAATCAATGCTTACCACAAGACCAGATACTTGCTTTGATGCTTGCGTCGGAAACCCACTGTTGAGTATGTTTATATGGGTCCGAAAACAACATGGTCGATCTTAAGCTCTCTCATGGTCTGCATCAGTAGGTCGTGAACTGCCCCACAATGAATGAGGTTGAGCTGCAGTATTCTCATTGATGTTTGTTACAGAGCTTCTCGAGAGCCTCCTCGTAGGTTGGGCATATGGTTTTACCAGCGATGTGAGAACAGTTGATTTTGTTGCCATTCTCGGCGCAGAAGGTACAGCGGGCTTCATGTTTGCACTCTGCGAGTTTCTGACCGGTCTTTCTGCACATACAAAGATTGGATCGGTTGATTTCATTCAAGATGTCCGTAGTGCCAGCATATGAAACACTCACTTTAGAGGCCTTCTTTCAAGTACTCTTATTCGGCAGTTCACCCATCCAATTTTTATATTTTCTCCTGACTGTTCTGGCTATAGTGGTTCCCAGCCTCACCACAGCAGTCTAAGTATTTCCATATGCCTTCCGCATAGATTTCATAGCGTCTAAGGCAATTTTACCTTTCTCTCCAGTTGCTCTTTGCAATGCTTCAACGATTTATTCCTTCGATGTAAGTTCATCGTTGTCTAGTATTTCAATATTTTCTTCTGGACCTTTGCTTATTACCGTTGCCTCTTCACCTAGGACATCCGCTATTGCTTTTTGCAAGTCAGGAGCTTTTTCGTTATTGTTTTTGGTAAAGACAATCAGCATGTCACCTGTGACTGTCCTCCGGATTTTATCCACACAGTCAGAAGCGTTCTCAAAGGGAACACCCTTTTTAACTCGTTTCAGGATTTCAGCATAGTTATCCTTTTCTTTCGGACGAACAATTAGTGCGTTAGGTCTGATTGTCCGTTTTCTTTGTTCCCGGGGTTGCTTTTAAGGAAGATCTTTAACCCTTTTCTTTCTGGTGACCTGCTGTCACTCTTCTAGACTCTTCTAGAGTTCTACCAGACTGAACTGCCTCCATTAGCGTTGTTGATTTTATCTCTTTCTTCTTTTTTTGCACATTTGCATCTACAGCAGGCGAGGTGCGCTTTCTTCTTTGCGCAACGCGGGTTACTCGGTGATTTGGTATTGATGCCTCGTCATATTCCGTTTCGGTGTCTTTCGCCATTGTTTCAGAGTATGCCCGATGAGATGGAGACGGTAGTGCTAGCGCTTGAGCTTCTTCCGTCATGTTTTTCGGTAGCTGGTCGTATTTCAGACCATTTTTCGAGCTCTTTAACACTACTTATAGAAGGTACTATTTTTCGAATCTCCATGTGGACATTCGTTTTCTCTTTAATTAAGCTCTGTAGGTGACTGATTTTCTTACAGTTACAGTTTTTCTAGCTGGTCCCATACTTATGTCGTTTTTGCTTCCTCACCTATTGCTTCCTTTGCAAGTTCTGCCTGTGTATTTTCTTGCGGGGCTTGATTCCTACCTGTTGCTAGTAGCCTTGGAAGCAAAGACTGCCAGGTTGGCGCGCTTCTCAATATTCCTTTGGGTTCAAGTTGCAGTATCCTGTGGTCTAACCTTGTTCATCGTCAAAATCACTGAATGGTCGCTGGCTGACGGTCGGGTGGAGCCCATTCGCTTACCACCATTCCCGGCCGGTACTGGAGTTCCGAGTCCCTGCACCGTAATCAAAATATATTTTCCATAATACTTGGATTGATAATAATTCGCGCCGTTTTTGATCCGTGCAGGCTATTTTATTTCACCCCTATTCACCAGCTAGACCGGTTTTGGAAGTTCCCCTATCCGCTACCTGGAGACGTGCACTCTAGGAAGTTCGGCTTCTCCCGTGTATGTGTGTGAGTGTGTGTGTGTGTGTGTTTATGTTAACTTTAAATTGGTTGAAATGTTATGTAGTGTACTTTCTTTTACGAAAACAAATCGCTTTGTTCGTTCACTATACCGGTTGTTTATATTAAAAATTGTTTTATTTGTAATTGGTAACATATCAATCTATTTGTTTTAAAGAAGCAGTGTGAATTTTAACTAACATTCGTTTACATATTATTATTTGTGTATAAATTCCATTAAGATTACGTAAGACATAGTATGGAAGAACTGGCGTATACTATATAGACAAACATGTCATTGAAATTTTAATTAAATATCGATATGAAAAAATTAACTCCTGAATCAGGAATCGAACCTCGGACCTCTGGATTTCTAGCTCAGGTTGCTTGCTACACCAAAGACGATTCTGACGTAATCTTAATGGAATTTGATAAGTATTGTATTGTGACGCTTAAATATACACAAATAATAATATGTAAATAATAATGTTGATATTTGACAACAAATTAATACTTTCAATGTAAGCCCGCTGGCCTAAAAATTCAAAGGCCCGAGGTCCAATTCCTGATTGACGAGTTAATTTTGCATTTCAATATTTTATTAATATTCGTTTATTTATAGATAGATACAAGATAAAAGTGTGGGAATCTTATAGGTTGCGTCTATTAGTTACTGAAAACCAGAGGTGGGCAGGAGATGACTCGGCCAAGCTCTGAGTGAGAGGTAGGGAAGAGAGATAGAGTTAATACAGGGTAACCTACCAATTATTAATATTTTCTTTTTTTAATTAAAACATTTTCTGAAAAAAATATAATAATACCAAATCTTTTTTATGGTCACTATTATACAAAGTAAATAATACAAGCAATCATTCAATACATACTCTGGAATTTTGGGCTGGTAATTAGGGTCATTAAATGTACCTTTTTAGTATATATCATATTTGTGTATGAATAAAATAAAAATATATAAAAAATATATATAAATCTTTTGAACCTTTAAGTTTACCGCTGGACCATTGTAATAAAAGAGGGAAATTTTTGCAAAGGATAATTTTAAATAGAATTAAAGTTTTGGAAATTCCAAATGATTTGTCTAAATATTTTACTATTCATATCCGAGAACTAATAAAGAATTATTTACCTGATTTAATTATTTTTTCTTCGTATGGAGTATGCTCAGTATAGTGTCATGGGAATTTGATGAATTAAGTTAAATTTTACATAAAGTGGGAATTTGAGTTCTTCGAGTTAGTCTACTTTGAATTGAAAAAGTGAAAAGTACTATTTGTAGTAGTGGAAATTATTTTTCGCATAATTTGTTTTTCAAAAAAAATAAAAGTAGTGAATTTAATAATGGAGAAGACATCGCAAGCAGTCTTGGATAAGTTCAGATTATTATTATTATTATTGTTATTATTATCATTATTGTTATTATTATTATTATGTTTTTTGGTGTATCTCTCCATACTGTAAAAGATATTATTTAAACAATAAATATTTTATAAAACTATTTCTAAATTGATTGAATAAATTATTGGGCAATAATCGGTAGGACAACCTGTATTGAAACATCGTTCCGTCTTGCTTCAAAACATACCTTCTTTACTTACTCTCACCCAGCTTATGGAGAGCTCGTAAGGCTCAGACGAGCTGTCTGTGCCCACCTCTGCTGAAAACGTAAAATATAACTTTTGATTTATTATACTCCATTCAACGTAATAACCATAATACAGAATTATTGTTTTCTTAATCCATATTCATTCATTATAGTACAGCAGGTAGAGAAAAATATATGGGCTCTCAATATGTCAAAATATTATAGTTGGTTTGTGCCAAATTCTTTCAGTTTTCAACATAATATTTAGGACAAAAGTTGTTAGTATTTTTATAACGAATAACATTTATTCGAAAAATATTCTCGAAAACTAAATGGATTCGGCACAAATCAGATGCAGAAATTTGAAAAAGGGATGCCGCTTTAAAGTCGGTTCTACACGATGCTACGAACGCTCGCTCCAACGTTGGACTGAATGTTTGAGACAAGTAAGTTCGACCGATGGTGTAGCAAATATTCCGGCTAAACGGTCAATTGATCCAATACATATAAAATTAGTTTCGTACAAACATTGTCCGGATTCGATAATGGACGAGGATTGTTGGCGCTGTAGTGGTGGTATTGTCCTGAAACGTATTACTTGAGGAAAGAAGACGTAAAAGACGTACTAGGTGGTGGTGGATGCTCTCTCTTCATAAGAGCAGAGAACAGTAGTCCACCCTTTCATATGAACGACTCGTGTAGCCGTTGAGTTAAACCAACGAACATCTTCTTGCAACGTTGGAGACATCCTTTTGACTCGGTGCAAGAATACCGACATCGACTGTAACACGGCCAAATGCGAACGTTAGGCTCGTAGGTTTGAACAAGGGCCACACGATGTGACTAACCATCAAACGTCCAAACTTGGAAGGTGTTCGTAGCCTCGAATTTAACCGGCTTAAGATTATAATACTCTACTTTCTGTGCTACAACTGATCGAACTACGTGGTAATAAAAATATGGTTGGGATCAAAATACGTTCTATGTTCGGTGTTCCGAAATCCTGAATTACACTTACTGCATTGAAGTTAAAATCTTAACTTAAATTGGATAATTATGTATTTCAATATGTCAGTCTGATAATACCTCTCTATTCTGACAAAATCGGAACCAATAGGAATGTGTATACGGTTACAAAAACTTCTTTGTTTTCATTTGAAAAATCCACCATTAATTTGAGGCTTCTTGATAAAAACCTGACAGTAACGTATACTTTAAAAGTATAAAATTTGAGCCAATTATAGCATTCTTCGTAACGGTATATGTAACATTATATTATTGATAACTGAGCATTTGGTCACGACGTTTGGTGGCAAAAATAGAAACCAAATTTTGTCTGCATTCTTATCTTTTTTTACATATAAAAGAAAAAGTTGAGTAGTTTGGAAAAACTATAGGAGATAGTAAAATAATGATGAGAAAAAATCCTAGGTAAATTTTCTTTACAACTCCAGAAAAACTATCGGATAGTGCAAAATTCCGATATTATAGCAATTTTCTGACCGTTCCACAGTTATTGCCGGCCCAGATCTCTAATACAGCTTACAGTTTCTATAGAAATACCTACTTAAAAAAACTTTTGGAAATGAATGATTTGTCAATAAATTTAAAATATACAAAAATTAACATTTCAAACTGTCGAAATTAAGAAAAAAAAGGTTAATTGGCAGCCATTTTTTAAGCCTCGCGATTAGGTCAGTTCTCAATAGGTAAATACAGTAATACGTACACTTCAAGATAAACGTTTCGGTACCATATCATTTTCAAACAATAAATATATACAACATGTTTTTTAACCATTTTTAAAATGAACTTCCAAAAAGTAAAGCTCAATTTTATAACCAAACACTTCAGAATAAGTTTCACTGTAAACCATTATGGCCAGATTGCCGAATTAATTCTGTTGATAAATAAGAGCCAAAAAGGCACTTCAAATTTGGCTTTGAAATTTGGATAATGTTTGGTTTTTAAGTGAGTTAAAAGTTTCATTGAATACTTCAGTAGACCAAAATCGAAATAACATTATTTATTTCTTAAGCTCTGACTAATTTACTCATTACTAATTCTCGTATTTTTCATGTAAATAGAAAGCTGAAAATTGATATAATTTCTTCTTATAGCCGTATAAAATCCTTAGTAGAAAAAATTAAGATTATTAATCGATGAAATAGACTATTGGTTTGTATATCCTTGAGCGACAAGATAATAATTCTTTAAATTTATTCTTAATGCCCTCGAAAAAGTATATTAATAAAATTTATTCATAGGATAGTTGCTCTTATAAGAGTAGCTTTAGAGATATTACGTTGTACATCGTAAGAAACAAAAAAAAGCATTATAAAACGTCTATTTTTCTTATGTTTGCTTGAAGTTTTTATGTGGTGTAAGGTTTTAAGGCGGCACAGCAGCAGTTTTTTATATGTTGCCTTGAATATAATGATCTGAAAATTTGCATGAAGGTTCAAAATGATGTAATAGAGTGCTAAAGAATTTAATTTTGTAAATTTTAAACAATAAAAATTACAGATTTATTTATCGATCGATATGTGATTAGTATTTCATTAATATTTTAAATTTGTGTATGTAAAATGTAGAAACCAAATTCTTTGGCACTTCTAAGCAATATTTTTAATATTAATAAGTTTTTGTTTATCCGAACTATTGAGAAAATTCGGCAGGAAATTTAAAATAAACATTGGGCCATAATTTTATAAACAATTCGAATGTCAGTAGCATGTTGTTGGCGGTAAGAGATGGCGGTATTGGTAAATGTCGTGGTATTTTTCGAATTTTATTCACTAAGAATCCTATTGATGGCGCTTCATGTGTCGTACGGAAATTATTTCGAAAACTGATGAGTTTGCTGTCAATACTGCTGGTGTGATTAAGAAAAGAAAAGGATAATCATGGAGTTATAAGTTTCATGTGTAAAACAAGACGCTTGGAGACCATAATAAGGTCGTTCGAAAAAATCGACATATCAACATTTCTGTTCAAAATTAAATATCCATTCTTTTTTTTTCGCCAACAGATGTCATCAAAGTGGTGGCACCTGAAAATAATGGCGACCGCGTCGGTAATTATTTCTACTACCGTTACACCTTAAGACAAGGTTTCTTTTACAGGATTATGGCAACAAAAGTGCTTGCTTTCATATGATTCAACTACACAATATTACATGTGATTCATTTAATAATAATTCTTTTTGTCCACTTATAGAATGTTATCGATGCTACCTACATATTAAATGTCAAATTAAGTAAACACTAGTCACCTCCATTAATATTATAAATAAGAGTCTTATAAGTTTAGTCTTAATCTAGTAACAGTTGTGTTTATTAATCGCAGAACAAAATTTTGGTATAGGTGTTGGAAAAATGTTCTAACTACTCCATTTCCGGCTATATGCCAGTTTGTTCCTAAACACGATAACTCAAAAAAGGAGTTAATTTCTGAAGCTAAAATATAACTTGGAAGTTCTTGAATTGACTAATTAGGTCCATGCTCCTCCTCTCTAAAATCTTTCTTCCAAATCGAAAGAGATAGGAAAAAATTAATACAAATATACATACAAAAAAGCTTTCTTTTTTAAAACAAACAAACTTTTTTTGACTCAACAGTAAACTCAAAAGTTTTTTCACAATATCAGTTTAATTATCTGTAATTATATGTAAATTACAGAAGCATGCGAATGAATACTTACATACAGCACAATGGTATATATAACTCAAGTTATGATTTTATACACCTCGCGTGTGAAGATGTAAATGAACAGTTTACGCAATGATAAAGAAGTATATAGGTGATATTTAAGCATTTAATTTAGCTAGATGCAACATTTGTTATTATGATATTATAAGAGTTGTAATGAATTTATATTTCAAACAAAAGTTGTTTATTTTAAAGAGAAGAAGATTTTTTGTTATTAAACTTTTGTTATATCTCTTGCGGTTTCAAAGATGGCAGTTTTGTCCATTTTGCCATTAACGAAGTTGACCTTACTTTTTTGCTCTAGAACACAAAAAAAAATTCAGCTCATTATGTCTTTTCGTTCTTGAGTTATCGTGTCCATAGTTAGACGGACAGACAGACGGGCGGACGGACATGCGGAAATGTATTAATTAGGTCATTTTATGAACACCTATAACAAATTTTTTTTCTG
This sequence comes from Nineta flava, assembly GCA_963920215.1. NCBI lineage: Eukaryota > Metazoa > Arthropoda > Insecta > Neuroptera > Chrysopidae > Nineta > Nineta flava. The sequence continues at coordinate 30,965,889 of OY986046.1, read as the reverse complement.
CGATCAATATTTTCAAGCGTTACAAAGTCGGAACTAAACTTAATACACTCTGTATATTTACATAATACTGGGTATAAATACCCTAGGAATTTCTTGAATAGTTTTCAATTCGGGATTAATAATGTATATGTTTAAACGCTGGTTTATTTACAACTATATACTTGTAACTTTTTGCAACAATTTGCAACCAATGATATAAAACAAACTATCTTGGAATAAATTATATTCCATCTGTTACAAATTGAGCGGCTTTTCGCATCAGTTTGTAAATTTAAATTTGCCATTACTAAATTATGGTTTACTCTCTTTGGCTGATGAAGAATAAACTGTAAACCATTAAAAGAAATGGTACAAAAAATTGGTTTTGGAATAAAAACCATAGGCCCAGAGACGACGTCTTTACCATAAGGACACGTGATATTCCGAAACCCATGTTCATACATTTTTATCCAATTATTTTAATCAATTTATATAAAACACAAGCGTTTCTTATTTCAATTCAAAATTAACAAAAAAAGGTGTGGAACTGACTTTCATTGTTCGGTTCGTAAAAGATGAAGAGCTTATTGAGTTATTTTTGCAAATACCTCCGATTCGTTCAAAATTGGCCCATTTTGTCTCGTAATTAAAAAATTGATTGAAAATACTGACAAAATATCTACATTCAAATAAGGCTCGGAAGTCTCTCTATGAGATCAACTCGTGCAGATGTTGTTAACGCTATGCGTAAACGGTTAGAATATTAAATCATATTTTGAAGCTTTAACATCAATTCGCCCAATAATTGTTCCATTTTTGCTCATTTTCGCACCACGATGGAGAATATGGGAAGACTATTTAGGGGCAAATAAAGTTTTGATGCTCTCCACTCGAACAAAACTACGTTTTGATGTTTTCATTCACATTTTTTTTTGCTTTCGAAAAGGGATCATAAACTATATCTGCTCAAGGGTCCCTCCACAACCTAAAACAGCCGTACGTAGGTCCATATTATCGACAATGTAATAATTGCGTACGATTTAATTGTAATTACGTACTAACAAAGTATACTATATATGGTTGTTTACATTATACATATTAACGCTGAAGATCTATTTATATCACCGATATATAGCGTAACAATGGAGTTTGTAAAAACAATATATTTAAAAAAATTTTATGCCATTAGTAAAGGGTACAGCAAATTTATTTTTAAAAGTTTGACACTTGTTGATGCGGGTAAAACTTTAAACGTTGGTTTATTTCATAAATGTCAGTTATTAACTAGTAGTCAAAAACTAAAATTCTAGTTGAAAAAATAATTCTAGAACAATGTAAACGTTTGGCATGAGAGACATGGAAAAATTATGAAATTATCTTTTCAAAAAATTTCAAATTTTTTGAAAACATGTCAACGTATAATACGTCATTTATATCACATGTATAATGGTGGCAATATTATTGCCGTTTATATTTTTCACATTAAAAAATGAATAAAATCAAAATTTAAATATTGGTGGCACGTACCAACCAATGTTGGTGGGGTCCATAGAAACATTTATTTATTAAAACGTGAATAACTTAAATTTGTTTTTAACTTTAAGTTAAAAACAAATTAAAGTTACACGCGGGGCACTGCCTGGGAGACAAACATGCTGAGCGCCTGGGCCTATCAGTGCACAACGACTATTAAAGGAGCAAGAGGAAGCGATGACCCATCTTCTCATAGCAAGAGCAGACTAGCTCTTGATATGAGAATATATATATATATATATATATATATATATATATATATATATATATATATATATATATATATATATATATAAATAATATTAAAGAGAACTCTAGGATTTTTCGAAATAAATTTCTATTTTTGCTCCAATTTCCTAGATCTAAATTTTTGTATTTTATAAATACGTATTTCGACTACAACGTAGTCATCATCAGTATAAATTAGCTAATTGTAATTATTCTCCGAGGAGATGTTACTTGTTGCTAATTTGGTGAAGGTCACCGTCGCCGTCACCGAAAACTCTTTTGTACTCGTAAGTACTATCGAGAAATGGTTTCTGCCTTTTTTACCAACGTGTAATCGTTTGTACACATTCATACCGACAAATATAGCGTATGTTCGTGTTTGCATCACCGAGAAATCGTTTGTACTAAGGAGTAATCGTTTGTACCCATTTATAACGACAACTATATCGTTTATACCTGTTTGTACCACCGAGAAATTGTTTGTAAGTAGGGGTGTAAGTACTGTTGTTATCACTGAGTACATAACTGCAATAAAAATTAAATTTGCATTCATTTGTGTAGAAAGTATGGTCTCTATTAAAACGTTATCAAACATAATTTATTTCAAAATGAATCATGACATATTTTTCACGACCCCTATTCCTTACTTCCTTAAGGTCTGATGAAATAAGAAAATACAAAATGAAAGAATGGAGTACGCAACGAATGTAGTTGAAAAAAAAATCAAAATTCCTAATTTGATTCCATTGCTGGAACGTTCCTTAAGGACGTTCCAGAAATGTGTTATATAATCAGGACAAAAAACCGGTTTGATTTTATTATAGAACAAATACATAAACACATATACACAACAGACACAGAAATTCACTGTTCATATATATAAAATAAAGTAATTTTGAAAAAAACAACTTTTTTTTTAACTTTTATATTTCGAAAACAAAACGGTAAAATGCGATTTTTTTTTATTTTAATTTAATAAATATTTATCTTTACTATTCTAGTTTTTTTTAAATTCTGTCGAGTATTTTTTTTAATACAACGGATAATAGTTGGGCGGGCATGAAGTTTTACATGCTTCTAATGAGAAAGAGTGAGAAAGAATGATAACTTTGCTATTAATTATTTCGCGTTCTAAACAGTCAAAAGCTCTGAAACTTCGGGATTTATTAGAAAATGTTATTTTTAGCCTGTGAAAAAAATTAGCAAAATCTGTCGAAAAGTGGTTTATGCTGTAACATCCTGAAGTGGCTTGCCAACTTCACATAGATATAAATAACATTGATATTATATAATCAATATTATAAACTGTGAAGGGGCTAAGTGGCCATTTAACTATGTTACTAAATTAGTATTTATGAATTTGTGAACTTTGGCTGATGGTGTCTGAAGATCTTATTTTGTAGCTGTAAAAGAAGCAATATGAAGGAATTACTGCTGTTTAAAAAAATTATAAATATACTTTGAATTAATGTAAATTTTATTATTAGTTGTGGTGTCTTTGTACCAGTAGTGAAAAGAAAGTAGAAAAGCTTAGAAAGTAAGCCTTCTTTACCATCCCTTGATTTTCTCATCTCTAATTCAAACTCTGCTATTCATTCTAGCTCTGGAGTAATTACGATCCCCGTTTTATAATCAATAAGAAATATATCCGCCCTTTCTACGAACATGAGTATAGTTCTCTAGTTAATCCGTTTTAAATCTTTTTCCAATAGCTTTGAAAGAAGGGTACCGTATGGGTACCCCTCGACCTATGCATTTCGAAATGATCCATTATGTCCTCTTCCTCCCAGCCCGATCATAATGAATTGCTTTTTATTATCCTGAAGGATGGATGTCGTTTCATCTCAGTCAGAATCTCAATCATAAGGTTGACGTTCTTCCAATTTATGTTAAGACTATTCTTGGGGGGGGGTGCATAGAGCTGACCTGCAGTATATTTGACCAACGCATTTGTATCAAACGAAATTGGTCTGATTTATCTTGTATACAAAGTACTCCAACTTATTAGGCATATATATATATATATATATATATATATATATATATATATATATATATATATATATATATATATATATATATATATATATATGTTCGCATATATGACAAAATATCTTTTTAATTTCGAAATAATTCGCCTAAAGTTGAAAATAAAATATAAAATTCAATTTTACAATGCAAACATTTTTCAATAACTCAGTGGTTAGTAAAATTACTTGATATTTTGCCAAAATTAAAATGTTATTAAAGTTTCTGCTCCAACAAATCCAACGTAATACGCTTGTTAAAATGTTTGAATGCAAATATCCCTTATAATTGTGTCTCGTAAAATATCGAATCGTTTACTAATTCTATAAATAAAACATCGAACAATCTATAAAAGAATAAATTAACTTGTCTAGAGAATACCAGATATTTTTTAAAATTTAAAGGATCCATATACAATTATCAATGTTGTACAATTTAGACCGATTATAGAAGTTCGATCGTGTGTTAAAGGTGTATTAAAATTCAATAACTGATTCGAGAAAATCATTTGTCTATCTTAAACAATAAATTTTTTCTTTTCTACTTCTTATAAAACCTAATAATCTACGTTTTTAAGAAGAAATTTAAATCGTTATAATTTTCACGGAAGAAAATAATAGCTTTTTTGGTAAAGAGTTTTGATTATTCACATACATATGTGAATTAAAGTCTTTTCTATCAATTAAATGGTTAAATATTATTTTTTTAAATTTACAAAAAAAAGGTCAATGTCTATTCTATGAAATAAAACACTTTTCTCAAAAAATGCAATCCTAATTTTGAGAATCCATCGATGATGTGGACTTTCGACTCTTCGCATCGTCGAAAAGTCCTTAAAAATACATTTGGAAATATAAAAAGCGAAAATTATTAATTAAATCCGTAATAAAATCTTATACAAAACAATGTGTTGTTTAGTTAAATTTGACAAATTTTTATTTTTTAAGGTTTATAACTCTTTAATTATCATTATGGCCAAAAGTATCTGGATTCAAGTCTTGTACAAAATTCGATTTCGAACAAAAATCTTGTCTACAAATTTTTTGTACCATGTACCGTTAAGAAGATATAACGCAAAAACTATTTGTACACTTTTCAATGAGGGCCTCATACTGGACCCCCTTCACATCAACAAAAAAAAATCACGTCCTACCCAAAACGTAAAGTTGGGCTAAACATTAAACATTTCCATAGAATATATTGAAGAAAAAAATATTATGTTTGTACGAGAATACAAGCTACACAACACATTAACATATAATTATGAAATTTTAAATGTTATTGTAAACATACTGTTAAGAGATTTGTCATGCGCGCTTATTCATTTATGAAACGCACCAACATTGAATATAAAAATACCATGTTAAAAGTTATTGAATATACTCTATTTTTATTATGATTTCTATGCAGTGAATTATATTGTAGACACTCTGTAATACAAAACAGAACACATTATTAGTGATAACAGATTCATCGCGAGTTTCAGTTTAGACACCACCAGTATAGCAGTTGTCTATTCAATAAACACAAACTACAGTTGGTCGTCTCGGCGAGTGAAGAAAAATCGTATCAATAATATAATAATATAAACATTTGCCGTCGTTTTTATTATTTTTGTTTTGATTTTTTTTAAATATAATTTTTTTTATAATTTAACTCGTCTATTTACAAACATTGTCGGCAAACACGATGACTTTAGGAGATTCGGGCTGTATTACTAAAAAAGTGATTACACCCAAATGTATACTACGAATTAAGTGGTTAGTGTTTTGTTTTGTGTTGAATTATTTTAATTTAATTCTTTTAAGTATTTTTTTCAATGTAATTATAAAATTTATTTTAAATCCAAGGTAGGTCTTTGAATTATTGTATCTTTTTATTATTACCTGTGTGCGCGTGTCCAACTAACACAGGCTGTTCTTAATTGTTTAAACTGCTCTAGCATTTTATAGTACGAAATTGAGGCGCACAATTAATTAATAATTATTTTTTAATAATTTAAACATTAGAAACATTTTTACTCCATTCATATTAATTATACGTCTTTATTTGTTAACTCTCGTTAATGTTATATTCCTGGAATTAAACTTGGATTTACTTAATAACTTTTTTATTGATATTAAAGAATTTTTTTTAATTTTAAATTATTTCAAGGATTTTATACATAGACGGTTTGGATGTATTCCTAAAACACATACAAAGCAAATTGGGACAAATTTAATAAATACTAGTTATAACCAGTATATGGTAGTAATTTAAAAAATAATATTTTCCAGGATTCTATATTTGTATTAATTTAATTATTGGGTTAATTTATGACAATGAACATATTTGATAATTTAAATTACGAATGATAGTGGTCACTGATATCTTAAGAATTTCACATTTTTTGTGTTTGTATTTGACGAATTTCATTGATGACTTAAAAAAGTTCTTTAATTTATTTTTTTTATTTTGTTTATATTTTTGTAATCAGTTGTTTTCTGTCGTTATTTTACGGCTCTTACATTTTGAATTTGGCACTTGTGTATTACATAGCGAATGGCAATATATAAGATCAGTATATGTTTTCAAAACAGGGTTTTTTTTGTTTTTTTTTTTTTAATTTTTTACGAAGAAAACGAAACATATTTCATATGTACTCATTTAAATCGATGTCTGTTTGCGATAGTTTCATTGTCAATCAAACGTTTTTCTGAATAATTACTGTTGTGCTAGATATTGTACTTTTTTAAATACGACCCAACCATAAAACAATGTATGTTCATTAGGCATTGATGAACTTAGTTATTAGACCTGGATCGAGTATGTTTATGGACAATCATCTGAAATAGTCCATCAAACAGTTGCACATTTTGCATTAGCATGCGGGTGCCAAACACCGTCCATTTATAATTAACTTAGATCCCAGGCTGCATCAAAGTTTTTTCGATGTATTTTGATCTGCGATTTTCGAAGGTGCATGATTGTAAAATATGGACGATCAATTTTTATAAATAATTTTTTTAAACAAATCACAAAGTGAAATTTTTGTGGCATAAAACAATTTTCTTTAGTTACCTGTAGACACATTCTCAGTATTAAAAATAAAATCCAAATAAATTAAAAAATTATCGAAGTTTTTGAAATACGCTTCTGTTACCATAATAAGTAACGGTAATCGTTTGAGAATTTTTTCCGAATAAAAAACTAAGGGTAAAAAACTAAAAAATCACTAGATGCTTAGAATGAAAAGAACCAGAACTTTTTTTTTAATGTCAACAAAATATCGATTGCCTTTTTTTTATAAAACTTGTTTACAACAATTCATCGTTTTATTTTCAGCGTAGCACCTTCGAATATCGGCTACGAAAAATAACCTGAATTGTTAATCTTGTGCGGGGTGGAACTAAAATGATACGATTTTAAGACTCATTTTTTACATTACCCACAAAATGAAAGTTATTGATTGAATGTATAAATGTTATGAGTTTATTATCAATGCTATGAGTTCTAGTGAACTTGGCCATGTTGTTTTGAAATTAAAGTTCGTACAAACGAAATTATTCGGTAATGGAGTAATCTTTTTCTCGGATAAATTCATAAAATAAATAAATAACATATGCTATTTATTTATCTCCGATATATAAATATAATTATTAAGTTATTATAATAATTACTTAATTATAATAATTAAGAAAATATAAGTACGTGGTTAACGCCCGGACATTTTTTCACTATATTAAAATAGTCCAGCAGACTCCTGAGAACCCTTATCATATCAGCTATTAAATAAAACTTTTTTTATATTTCATAATTCGTAAGAGAAAACAGTGATATATTATTGTACAATAAATTTAATATAATAGTTTTAAAAACAGTTTAATTACATAGATTCAAATTTGTCGTGGTATCTTGGCTCTGTTTAGCATTCAAAAGGAGCGTTGTAGAACCTACAATAGATTCCGATACTGGACACACAAAAAACACAAAATATTAGTAAAAGTTTATTATTATTGACTTTAATTTATACTTTCAAAACATGTTCAAATTGACACTTTTTTTTGTAAATAAATTATATTTGATTTCATAATTTTTGTTGGATTCGTTTGATTTAAAAAAAATCAAACGAAGATAATAAATAAGATAAATAAAATAAATCAAAACTAGATCTTATTATTTTCTTTTTGTAATTATAAAATAAAAATCCTTTCTTGAGGAGACAAATATTTTTTCTTAAATATTTTCCTTAATACTTAATTTATATACTTAAAAATATGTGTTAGGTTCGAAAAAATTATTCTTAATTATTTTCAATACAACAGTGTTGTATACGTAAATCTGTTGTTAGTATGACCATTGATATCTTTTAAAGAGTTGAATTAACTCACCAAAATCCGTAGCCGAAATATCGAGGTTACACGTAGGTAAGAATGTCCACGGTCTTCGAGCTCCAACAAAATACGTTATACACTTAACTAAATACACTCACTTTATATTAACTATGCGTCTGTATCGCGTATCGATACTCATATATTTTAGGAATTCACTTTGTAGGAAGGTTATATATATATATTTCACAATGGCTGTTTACTAAAGGGCAACACAATTTAGAATGAATTGAGCCATGTGTATTTTATTAGGAGGCAGACCGAATTATATAACTTCTTGTTATGGTATATCCAAGTAGTTTTTAAACTATAAAACAGCAGGCAACTTGTAATACCTATTTTAACAAGGAGTTGCCTAAGGAAACGTATGACCAAAGGTCTATACACAACATCTCCCTCCCCCCTAATAGTCTTGGGAGAAGCGCGGCGCACGGCGAATATTTTCACGTGGCCGGATTAATATTGGAGTCGGCGCGTCATCTGAATATTCTGAAGTTGAAGTAGAAGATTCATCGGAACTTCGTAGCGTAGTGAAAGTAGCAGACGGGGATGAAGGCGAAGATCCTAAATCGTTTTCTCGAGCGTTATCGTCGGAATATTTCTGATTTAGTAGATATACTTTTGGTTTAAGTTGATTTACGTGCTCGCGATATTTTTGTCCATTGACTTCAACCGTCCACACTTTACCAGTACCATGACGCTCGACGACCACCCCCTCCTTCCACGAAAAGGAAGTTGCGCTCTGGTGCATTTTTACGAGAACAAACATACCTAACTCAATTTTTAAATCTTTTTTGCCTCTGTTGTAGTTTCGATTTTTTCTCTCTTCGTACGTTTTTGTGTTGACTGAAGTAGGTTTTAAAAAATCGAACAGTGTGCGAAAATTTCTACCTAGAAACAATTCTGCTGGAGATAGATTTGTGGCGTATTACGATAGCGGAGTAAAAATTTTTGCAATGCGAAAGTTAAATCTTTAGAAGTATTCTGAAAAATCATTTTTTTCATAGCGGATTTAAAACTCTGGACGTAGCGTTCTGCTGCTCCATTACTCATTGCATTGTACGTTGGAGTAAGAATATGGTGAATTCCGTATTTTTGACAAAATTTTTTGAAGGCTGAAGAAGTAAATCCAGTTTCATTATCGCTTACGATAGTAGTAGAAAGTCCATGTCTAAACAGTGATTCAAGAACTTTAATCGTAACATTTGCAGAAGTGTCTGATACTTTACTAATTTCAGGCTTTACTAATTTGAATAAGAACATATCATTATTAAGTAGTAGCTTCCAAGATATGGTCCGGCATGGTCCATATGAATTATGGCCCACGGTGAAGTCGAAGGTTGCCATTGACCCAATGTAGATTTAGGAGGGTTTTTTTGAAAACGTCGCACATGCTTCACAGTTTGCAGCCAATTTGTCGATTTGTTCACCTAAACTTGGCCAGTTGAAATATTGTCGTGCCTCTGCTTTCATTCGCACAACGTCTTGGTGTGTCTGATGTAAGTATTCTAGTAACTCTTTTCGAAATTTTTCGGGTATAACTGTTCTGATACCAAATAATACAACCATTGTGTGTAGACAGTTCATTTTTTAATCGAAAATATTGCGAAAATTCTGGTAAATCTCGAATTGCAGGATTGATGTCGTTCCAACCGGTAAGAATCGCATTTTTAACGACTTGAAGAAGCTTATCCTGCGAGGTAGCTTTTGCTATTTCCGAAGCAGTAAAAGGTATTTTGTTTTGAGCTTCGTCCTGAATTTCAAAGATAACTTCGTGCATCGTAACACCTGATTTATCAAATTCTCTATCTTCACCCGCAGGTAAACTTGAAAGTACGTTCGCGTTACCAAATTTGTTAGTTGACATGTATTCGATTTCCTATGAATATCCCATAAGCAATAACGCCCAACGCTGAAGACGGTTAGAGTTGTTATCGGTATACCCTTTTTTGATCCGAAGATGGATAAAAGCGGTTTATGCTCGGTTTGAAGAATTGTAGGATCGTCCCCACAAGTAACGATGAAATTTACGCGTCCCGAATACAATACCGAGAGCTTCACGTTCAATTTGCGAATAACGAGTCTCGCAGTCATTAAGCGTTTTCGAAGCAAACGCTATGGGACGTTCACTACCATCTGGATAGCGGTGAAAAATGACGGCACCAACTCCGACGGAACTTGCATCCGTAGCTAGATACAACGGAATCGACGGATTGAACTGCGTTAAGTACGTATCAGAAATAAGCGTACTTTTGACTTTGTTTAAAGCATTTTCGGAATTTTTATCCCAGTGCCACTTAACACCTTTGCGTTGAAGAGCATTTAACGGATAAACCATTTCAGCTAAATTTGGGAGAAATCTGTTTTAATAATTAACCGCACCGAGAATTGATTCTAACTCTTTAATATTTTTTGGAGCAGGCATATTTACATTCGCTTTCATTCTTTGCATTTATGGATGCCTAAATGATTGATTTCAAATCCGAGAAATCTGACTTGATTTGCCAAAAAGGTTGCTTTTTCGCGTTTTAGACGAAAACCATAATCACGAATTCTGTCGAAAACCGCACATGAATTCCGTAAATGATCTTCATCATTTTCGCCAGAAACTATAATGTAATCCTGATACCAAGCGACCATGCGCAAACCAGCTAGCATTTGGTCGGCGATTTTTTCGAAAATTTGAAGCGCAGAACATACCCCAAATGGTAAACGCTTTACTCGCATTAAGCCTTGGTCCAAAGGTCCATATACAACAAACAGTTAATACTATTCAACAACTTTTTTTATCGTACAATTATAAAATAATCATAAAAGTAATACTTATAACGAATAATAGTGCCACTTATATAGATAACTTTTCAATTTAATATAAGTTAAATTGTAATGTTTCAATTGATAAGTTTCAATTACCGGGAAATAAAAGTTTCTCATAGTTTCAAATCACTCCTACGAAATTCTTCTCTAGAAACTGTACCAAAAATTAAATAATACTGCCAAAACAGGGACTTTTCCCCAGAATATATTACATTATTATCAGTAGTGAAATATTACAAATATGCCACTACTAGGAACGGAAACGTGGGGAAAATTGGAATTAATAGAAAACCCAAATCAGTCAATATACGCGTCTATCTGGTTTTTCTATATTATTTTGATATAGTTTCCCATAAAGAATATTCTCTGTAGCTACAAAAAGTGTGATGAATGGATTACATCTCAGGTAAAAGAATTATCTAAAAAAACAAATAAGGCCTGCGCCCAAGTTCACTTTTTAAGTACCTACAATCTTGCAAAATCTCAACGAAAACAACATTATAAGATGTTATGCAACAAATTAAAAACGTTAGTTAAAGACACTAAACGAAACTTCTCTTGTAACAAAATAAAGCAGTCTGACAACATAATCAAAACTGTCTGGGACTTAAAAATCTTATCCAACCAAATTTAAACTGCAATAGTAAATGTGGAAAAAAATGCCATACAAAATCATAATGATGTCACTAATAATGATATCATAATGATGTCACCAATAAAAACAATATTGCTAGTCTTTTTAACGACTATTTTGTAAAAACCTAGTTTTGTCGCGGTATCTTGGCTCTCTTTTTACTTCAAAGGAGCGCTGCCCGAACCTGCAAATGATTCCGATACTCGACAAAAACAAAAAACAAAATATTAGTAAAGGATTTTACTAAATATTTTGTAATTAAAATGACACGCACGTTTTTTGTTCAAGAAAAGAAAAAAAATTAAATTAAACACAAGTTTTTACGAAACAACGAAAACCTGATTTTATTGCTTAAAACAAAAAATTAGAATCCAATTTCTTTTTCAACAATTATTTTAATTCTTCAACACAATGTCAAACTTTGAATTACTTGATAAAATTATTTGTACAAATTCCAACTTTAACTTGATCTGGATTGAACAACAATTATATACTTTGAACTAATCAGACAATGATCGATTTTAAACTAATCAGACAATAGCCGATATTAAACTCCTTCTTTTTGCAAGGAGAAAAATATTGTTTTGTTAAATATTTTTCGTAATATTTTACTTAATATTTTTCTATTTCATAATTAAAATGTGTGTTGGATCAAAAAAATTATTCTCAATAATTTTCATTACAACAAAATCTCCCCCTCTAGATTCCAACACACATTTTCTAATTTTCTTATTATATTTGGTCGACCAATTTTTGACTTAAGAACTATTTGAATTATTTCAATTGTACTAGTACATTTAGCTAACTAAAACTTAAAAGTGTACGTACACATTAGTTCTTCACTCTTCATCAACGGCGCCTGTTGTTGATTGCCGGTCGTCTGGGCCGCAAGTTGTACCCTGGTCTTAATGCTCCGGCCTCTGGCTCGTCCACACTTTGTACATCCCGTCGTCTTCCATCACCTTCATGCCTTTGACCCCCCAATCGATCTGGAAGTAATCTTCCCAGATTCCCATTGGCGGCGGTCCTTGCACTGGCCGGCTTCAAGAGACCTCCATGTATTTTCGTGGGAGGCACTGTATCCAAAACATATATTCCAGCTGGTAAACTCCTCGGAACTCTGTAAGGCCCTTTCCATTTTGGTGCCAGTCCACTATGGACACCCTCCATCTTACTGCTGAGCACTTGGTTGCGCATCCAGGCGGACTCTCCAGGTTGATAATTGAGTCCCGTCTCCACTTGGTCATTTTCTTGGGCATTGGCCAATATTGTTTGCCGAGCTCTTTCAACATTCTCTTGACGTTCTTGGCCTCTCTCATTGGCCCATTCTTGAATATCTCGAGGCTCTTCTTCGACTTGCATTTGCCAACCTCCAGGCTTCTTTATTTCTGCCCCTAGTAACAGTTGGGCAGGTGAAAAAACAGTTGTTCGGTTTGCTCTATTTCGTATTGCGAACAAGCACTTGTGTAGTTGTTGTTCCCAGTTTTTGTGTGCTTGGTCCAATAAATTTAAACGCAACAACTTCTTTAACTCTTGGTTCTGACGTTCCGTGGGGTTGGCTCGTGGATGGTATATTGGCGTTGTCCATATTTCAGTATGCCAATCTCTGTTCACTGCTTTCCATTCTTTTGATCTGAATTGGGGATCATTATCACAAAGTACTGCTCTTGGATATCCATAACGACTAAATACTTCGTCTTTCAGTACTTGGGCTATCTTCGAGGTCGACGTGGCCCCCAATGGAAATGCTTCGATCCATCTAGTGAAAAGCTCAGTCACAACCAATATATTCTTTTTTCCACGTGATGTGCGTGGGTATGGACCCATCAAGTCGATGCTGACTACCTCCCATGGTGAAGTAGGCCTTCGACTTCTCATTGCTGAACTTGGTTTGTTCAGTGGCTTCACTCTAGCACACGTATCACACTCTTTTACATATCTGCGTATGTAGTCTTGCATCCCATACCAATACACGCGGTTACGGATCTGACGATATGCTTCTCTCCAACCAGGGTGTGCTGCTTCATCACTATTGTGGTATTTTCTAAGAAAACCAAGTCGTCGTTCTTCGGGAACCACTGGCACTTCTTGTACCATCTGTTGACTATGGTACCAGAGGATCCCATCAGCTACGATGTAATTAGCTCTTGTTCTGTCCACTCGTCGACGTAGATTACTTCTCAGTGGACTATTGTGATCAACGATGTATCTTCTGATGGCAGTCACATCACGATCTTCATCCTGCCATCGTCGAATATCATCAAGTGTGGGTGTTTCTACTTCGATGACGTTGAGGGTTATCGGTGTTTTCGCCCTCTTTTCAATCACCCACTCCGGAATGTCCTCCAATTCTTCATCTTCAGCCTTGCCCTGTGGTTGTCTGGACAAGGAGTCGGCGGCTTGATTATCTTCTCCGGGGACGTGAATTATCTCAAAATCATAGGCTCCCAATGCCATAGCCCATCTTGTCAATTTGGCTCGACTATCTTTCGTCTTGTTTAACCATTGGAGCGCTGCATGATCTGTATATAATTTGAAGTGTCTTCCTTCCAGATATTCTCGAAACTTCCTCAATGCCCAGATTATCGAGAGACATTCCTTTTCTGTCGTAGCGTACTTTCTTTCTGTGGGTCCAAGCTTCTTGCTGGCATAATTTATTATTCGTCTTGTCTTGCCATCATCTTCCATTTGAAACAATATTGCACCCAGTCCGACGTCACTAGCATCCGTATTTAAACAAAACGTTTTCTTAAAATCTGGATGTGCTAGTTTCCGTGCATTTACTATTGATGACTTGAGATTCTCGAACGCCTTCTGATGTAATGTTAGCCAGCGCCACTTTATGTTCTTCTTGAGCATTTCGCTCAGAGGTGCAGCTATATATATCTTCATAGTTTTTCACGAAGCTTCTGTACCAACCACATAATCCCAAAAATTGTCGTAGTTGTCGGCGTGTTCTTGGTACAGGGTGATTGCTTATAGCTTCGTTCTTCTCATCCTCTCTGTCAATGCCGTCTTCGCTCAATATGTGTCCCAGGTATTTGACTTTGTTGCTGCCAATGACACATTTGCTTGGTTTACAAGTTAATCCATGTTGTTCTAGTCTTTCGAGTACAAGATGCAGGTGGTGTAAATGTTCCTTGACTGATCGACTGTAGATTAGTATCCAGTCATCCAGGTAAACTTGGCAGAAATCTTCGATGTATCCAGATAAAACTTCGTTCATTAAACTCTGGAACGTAGTTGGAGCATTCTTCAATCCAAACGGCATGACGCGAAATTGATAGAGACCTCTTGGGGTGGTAAATGCTGTGTACTCTTTCGATTGTGGCTCCATCTCAATTTGCCAATAACCAGTCTGAAGATCCAATGTAGAAAATATTTTTGCTCCATTGACTTTTCTCAACATTTCTTGCAGATCTGGAATCGGAAACGCATTGCTCTTTGTAATGTCATTCAATTTTCTATAATCGACGCACAATCGAAAAGTACCATCTTTCTTCTTCGGCAATACGACGGGTGCGGCTCAAGGCGATGTGGATGGTTCTATAATGCCATCGCCTTCCATCTCTTCAATCATCTCTTCTAATATCCGTTGCTTCTCATTGTTGTACGGGTATGGTCGTAATTTAATGGGGGAATTCTTCGTAATCTCAATCTTGTGTGTGATCGTTTTTGTCCTTCCAACTTTGCCGAAAACGCTGGGATGTCGCCGAATGACATCTTTTAACTGCTCTTGGTTCTCAAGGAGTTTTATTTGTAACTCGCCCAATGCGTTGTTAATTGTTGCCACTTCTCTATGGGCTCCATCTGGTTTTCTCCATGCAATGCGGACTCTCTTATCACACCCCAAGTAAATTATACCACTCCGGTAATCGATGCTCACACCATTTTTTGTTAAAAATTCATGACCAAGTATTATGTGGTTCCGTAGGCCAGGTACAACCATTACTTCAATATTGAACTTCATTCTTGATATCATCACATCCATGCACATTTTCCCAAGAATCTTGAAAGTATTATTGCTTGTGGCTCCACTCCCTGTACTATCTCTAACAGGGTGCCATTTACCAATACTTCTTGCCAATTCTTCACTTATGAAATTGTGTGATGCTTGACTATCGATCAGTGCCAATATTGATCTACCACGCACATCAACTTCCACCATTGGCCCATTCTGGTGTGAGTTCTTGGTCTCCATCATCTCACGCAGACGTGGCATGGGAATGCTGCGGCTTGCCATTGTTATTCCTTTCTTCTTCCGTGCGTCTCCTGGTCCTGTCACGGTCGCCACTTGTCGCGGTATCTTGGCTCTCTTTTTACTTCAAAAAAGCGCTGCCCGAACCTGCAAATGATTCCGATACTCGACAAAAATAAAAAAAAAATATTAGTAAAGGATTTTACTAAATATTTTGTAATTAAAATGACACGCACGTTTTTTGTTAAAGAAAAGAAAAAAAATTAAATTAAACACAAGTTTTTACGAAAGAAAGAAAACCTGATTTTATTGCTTAAAACAAAAAATTAGAATCCAATTTCTTTTTCAACAATTATTTTAATTCAACACAATGTCAAACTTTGAATTACTTGATCAAATTACTTGTACAAATTCCAACTTTAACTTGATCTGGATTGAACAACAATTATATACTTTGAACTAATCAGACAATGATCGATTTTAAACTTTGAACTAATCAGACAATAGTCGATATTAAACTCCTTCTTTTTGCAAGGAGAAAAATATTGTTTTGTTAAATATTTTTCGTAATATTTTACTTAATATTTTTCTATTTCATAATTAAATTGTGTGTTGGATCAAAAAAATTATTCTCAATAATTTTCATTACAACAGTTTTAACCCACCAATTTTTGATGTAAATATAAATACAGTAAACAACGCGCAGTGCGTGTTTCTACATACTAGTTCCGAATTATAGCTATATAACATAATTTATAATTTTAAAAAAAAGTCATGTGGATGGGATGAAATTCCTTCGTTCATAGTAAAACAGTGTGGTGAATTTACTAGCCAAACCCTTAGGGAGCATAGTAAATAAAATAATGCAAAATGGTATCTTTCCAGATGTGCCAAATCTCCCTTCTACCAGTCTTGTGAAAAATATTTGAAAAAGTTTTCTATACCATAATAATATAATTCATAAAAACATATCATATTATTTCTGAGAATCAACATGATTTCGTTAGGATAAAGTCGATCACGCCATTTTCAAAGCAATCACGCATGTATGTCAGGCCGTAAATGATGTAGAATAATTACAGCTTCGTTTCTAGATCTTAGCAAAGCTTTTAATTCACAATATATTGATCTACTATTACATAAACTTACGGAGTGAGAGGTGCAGCCCTGAACTTGATTAAATCTTATGTAACTGATCACTGACGGTCACGCTAAGAGTGCCCGCACACTGCAACTTTTTATTGGCCGATAGTTTAATCTGTATCTGGCTATAATGTATTGTCTATAGTAATTGTTAATCGGTAGGTGTGCGCACTCCGATTTAACTACATGTCTATTAATGAACCGATTAAATTATCGGCCGATAAAAAGTTTGCAGTATGCGGGCTCTAGGTCTTTTATTTAAAAACTTGGAATTCGTACTGCTATAAATACGTAGGTTTTAGGGTGTGAACTTTTTTTTATAAATAATCTAAAGTTGTTTGGAGAATCAGCTTGAGTATACGTACAGCGCTCGAAATAAAGGCAATGGTTGTTATGCAAACTACCAAAAAATATATAGGGCTTATTCCGTAATGGTAACATCAATAAGTTTTAAGTTGGCATTACTTAAAAAGGAGAGCTAGAGATGGATGGTTCTGTCTTCCACCATCATAAACATCATCAAAAGTCGTATGACGTATGCTATTGTAATGATAGAGGAATCATTTTTATTATTTATTTATAGTTTATGCTTAGTTAATCTTATCTAGAGCACGGTAGTGCGCAAGGCCGAGTCTGTTATTAAACAAAATAAAATATAATTTTTTGTTTTTATTCAATTTTTTGTTTCTCAGTCATTGCATGATTCTTACAGCAGAAGATTTATGATTGATGATGTTATGATGGTGGAACACAGCTCCATCCATCCCTACCCCTCCTTTTTAAGTGATGCCAACTTACAATTTATTGATGTTACCATTACGGAATAAGCCCATAGACAGTGTGAAAAACACGAGCATACGTATCTATAACAAAATTCCCAAGGAAATAATAAACCAAACTTTAAAATTACTTAAAAACATTTTTACTGAGATCGAATCATTGCGATTTCAGAGAATTTGAAATTGACTATGTAGGTTTCTATGTACTCTGTATTCAAAACTAAGAATACAGTTTATTATTATTATATATACTTTGATTCGATAATTAGAGTTATTGACCATTTTATGTTTCCATGTGAGCTATGTATTAGTTATTAATACAAACTTTATATATGCACAAGGCAGGCACTATCCGATTTATAGTTTTTGATCTGTGGAGTGAATTTTTTACAATGCAATTTTCCAGCAGGTCTAAATGTTCTGCTAGGATCATATGGTACAAATATGGTCCGATTACAATTTGCAAAAACAATTTCGAAAGTATAATTTTTGTACTTCAAAATGTTCATCTTGGTTTTGCATTAAAACGCTAAGAAATATGCTAGAAATGAAGCTGAACATCACGAGAAACGATCGAGCGCGCGTGAGTAATTGAGGAGTGGGGGGAGAGAGCAGCAGCAAGGGCATTTATTATAAATAATAAAGTCGAGTGAAAAACATCTCACAATATCATATGGAACTATTCTCCAAGCAATGGCGCAGTTTGTTTTCTTCTAACACTTTCTTTCTTTTTACATGAAAAAATCTTTGTAGCTTGGCCTATAAGTGGGTCGGTCGTTACTTGACGAATATCCATTATAATTATTAAATAAACAAATATTTGAAATTTTATTTAATAATTTATTTCCTCTGAAATTATTTTGCATTTCAACTACATTTATAAAAATTTGTATATGTTTTTGTTGACATAGGGTTAAAATTGCAAAATAAACCCGTAATTAAAAAAAAACTGCATTTGGATAAATATTATAATTCTAGAAAAGTATTTTATTTCTAGATTTTTTTAAATGGCTGCCTCAAGGCTTCTAGGCATACTGCACTTAAGCTTTTCTGAGCTTCTGTGAGTTATCTGGAAGATTAATTCCTTTCTTATATGTTTGACAAGTTAATCCCAGAGATAGTCTATTGGGTTTTACTCTGGGGTACGTGTTGGCCATTTCACAATCTGAATTTAGTTTTATTTTGTTGTACAACCTTCGAATTTGATTTTCTACTGTTTCTGAGACTGTCCAAAGACTCCGTATGGGTCGTAACGGTGCAGTTAATGTAAAAACTGTTAGAATGACGCTTGCCGATATTAACTTTTTTCTATAGAAATTACGAGAGAAACACAAAAATACTTTTTTTCATAAAATTTTATTTCCAATAACTTGTATGAAACTTTTTTTCTTTCCTATTATAGTTTCTTTTCTCAGAAACTTTAATATGTATGAAAAAGTCTAGCCACGACCATATAACAGAATTGAGATTAAAAAAAAAAATTAAAATTTTGTTTATACTATGCAATTGTGAGTTGTATTTTCCAGATGTTTTTCAACATAGCAAACGAACCCTTACCCACGTTGATTCTGTTAGCCACATCGTCGTGTCTACCTCCAGTGATGGTGGTTATAATCGAAGGTAGTTAAAACTGTTGGTTTGTTTAATGGATTTGTGATCCGCTGTGAGAAAGGTAGAATTTCTGGAGTTGATCCGTAAGTTTTTGGTTCTGTTGGTGTTAATATTTATTCCTGCAATCCCACGTTTTATCTCTAGTGGTTCATCAACGAAACGGTGTGAAAGCAAGCAAATATCATCCGCGTAATTCAGGTTGCAAAGTTTCTGGGTGATATTCCACTGTATGCCGGCCTTTGGGTTATTGCTGAACACCGACTGCATAATGTAGTCGAGTGTTATCAAAAATAACATAGGCGACAGTATACTGCTCATGGGAAAGTGATCTGAAATATATTAATAGTGGAAGTAAATGTTCTAGGAAGTACACTTACATTGCACATTTAATCAATTCCCAAGTTTCAGGGGAGGGCTACCGCCATCCTATAAAAGGACATAAAATCGAAGTGCTACTTTTTTTTTGTTTTTAAGGTAATTTCTTGTTTTATTGTACTTGTACTATAAAATAAATAGTCAGTTTTGGTTGTTCGTTGTTTAACATAATGCTATTTGGTTGATTGATTAGTTGGTGATGGATACTATTCAAATGTGCTTACATGACTGGAACTAAATTAAACTAACCTTATATTATTTTTTCAATGTTGTACTTTTTTTACATGTTGTTGAACATAATATCATATTCTCAGGCGATCATAATAATTTATTTCTGCATAAAATTTTAACTTATTATCTTAAATAAATATGTCCTTACAGATAATTTTGTAATTTTAAGTAATTAGTAGGTTTTTTACGTTATATAAAACCTATTTTGACAAAATGGAAACCCGACTTCTAAAATCAAATATTCTATAACAAAAGATGCACTAAAAAGTAAAAAAATTATTGCATATTCTTGTGCCAATATTAGTTCACCAAAGCAAAAATTTTTAAATATATATATACAATTATTGTTATTTTTGGAGGCGGTGTCAGCATAGAGAAATTCACATAACTTTTGGACAACGCCTCCAAAAATAACAATAATTGTACATATATATTTAAAAATTTTTGCTTTGGTGAACTAAAATTGGCACAAGAATATGCAATTATTTTTTTACTTTTTAGTGCATTTTTTGTTATAGAATATTTGATTTTAGAAGTCGGGTTTCCATTTTGTCAAAATAGGTTTTATTTTTCGCTTTTTAGTGACTTTGAAGTTCAATAATTGATTTTATTCGTCATATGGGTAGACCTACTAAACGACCAACTAATTTGTAGTGAATTTTTTTATAACTTTTTTTTTTACCCGTTTTTTAATAATTTTTAGTGCATTTTTTTATAACAGATTTTCAGTTTTTTGTACAAGCATTTTGTTTTTTTTTTTGTAAAAATTTTTTTTTTTGGGGTCGGTTTTTTTTTTTTGTAAAAAATTTTTTTGAAATCGGTTTTTAAAAAAAATTTTTTATTTTCCCATTATGAATGAGTATACCCTTTCAAAAAAAAAAAAAAATTTCGCAGAAATCGGTTATCATATATAAAATGAGGATTTTCCTCGATTTCCCGGAGATCCCCTCATCAGAATGCGATTTGGTGACAATGGGACCAATGGGAAACCAAACCCTTTAAAACAAAAAAAACAAAAATTCAAAATCGGTTCATAAATGACGGAGTTCTGAGGTGACACATAAAAAAAAAAAAAAATACAGACGAATTGAGAACCATCCTCCTGTTTTGAAGTCGGGTTAAAAAGTAGATGCATATATACTTTATTGTTTCATTTCAATTTTTTATCTAATTTTCAAATATTTACTGTTACACCGTAAATTATGTTTACTCTTAAGGATGTACGGGCGCTGATGTATATTCCATTTATAAAATTCTTCAAAATCTTATATAGTACATTTATAAAAGTCCACAATAATGTTTATTATTTTTTGTCGTAAGTTAAAATTAAAATTTAATTTATACCCGTCATACGGGGCCTAACAAAAAAGATATTTAAGAAAAAATCCTGAGATTTTGGGTAACTAATCTACCGCCGACAGAACTAAAATTGACCCGAAAACTCAGTTGTTTTCTTAAATAATTTTCTTATTCGATCAATCTCTTTATTAACATTTCTATTTTCTATTGCGTAGTTTTTTTTATTCATCTTATTTTATTCCAAGTGAAAATTATCAAAAAATGTATAATAATATGGGTTTCTCCATAAGAGAGAGCAATAAAACTCGGACTTAAATAATTAATTCAAGATCCCCGTATTCTCCCACCTGAAACTTAATAATTCATTTATACGCACTTCAACTATCATAAACAAAAATAAAGCCTTAATCTTTTTGAAGCTTCAATGCTCATACATCCTTAAATAGACAGATAATCTATTAATATTTGATAATAATATATAATTTAATGTTTTTACCTATATAATATACCGACAACTATTCTGCATGCAATGCGTGGAATGTGGATACATATTCCACGTTCAAAATCAATGTTGAATTTTCAACATTGTTGTTGTTTTCGGTTTTTCTATGTGGAAAATACTGTCTTTGGCTATTCACCTATGTGCGGATATATGTCTGTAAACTCTCCTTAGAGCGAAGCGTTTATCATTAGATTCTAAATTAAGTTTTAGATTACCAAAGAATAAAAAACATAATTATATTCTAGTCATTTTTATTTTTTACTTGATTTTATCGAAATCGGATCCAACGATTTTTAAATTTTGCTCACAGATAAGATTTGTCTATGTTTGATTCGGTTTGTTATGGTTAAAGTTGTCAATAAAATATGTAATATGTTTTTATTCATTAAACGACTATGGGTTTTATAAGGAAAATAGTAAAACTAAATATTAGTGTTGCTATGTAGAACGAATAATTATGGGGTACGAATTTTGAGGAGACGTGATATCATCTTATCTAGACTTTTAATTTTTATTTAATTTATTCATGGCATATTCTATCGAATTTATTTTTATTTTTTACATTTTCTTGCATCTATATCATCAGGTGTTTTGTTTTTGTTTTATTTTTTTAAGAGGTTGAAAAAGTATAAACCAAGTCCTATTCTATCTGATATATTAAGAAAATTTAAATATTTAGCCCTCTGTTTGTAATGGTTCAATCTTCTGCAAAAGCTCAATGACGTTTTTTTTTTGTATCTTCTTTCATATTTCGATTATTCCATCCTTTTTCAATCGTACCTGCAGTTTCTTCATTTTTGCAGTTATTGCCTCTTCTGTTTTCTTAATTCCTTCTTTGATTTGCAACCCATCTAATTCCTTTTTTAGTGTCTGCAACCAGTATACCTTACATCCTATTTCTTCTGTTTTCTTAGCACTGCTTTGGTTGCTCCTAAAACATCCTTACAGAAGTTATTTCTTATTGTTGCTACTTTTGCCAAGACTCTTTCATCTAATTCCCATATTATTCCTCCAAACATCAGGATTAGCATTACCAATACTACAAAAACTATTTTTATGACCACTACTGGGATCTATTCAATGATACACATAAATCGATCATAAATCAGTAATATACACACCCGTTCAAAAAAAATTAACAGACCTGAAATGTTAATTTTCTTACATTTCATAAAATTCTTCACTTTTGTAACTCTCTGTATAATGTATAATTTTATTATTATATTCACCAAATATATTTGCTAATATTAGTGTACTTTGTTAGTTGTATTGATATCAGTGTATATATACATCCTTCTTTAATTTTTAATAAAAATAAAAAAATTTAGCACAGGTATAATTAATTGGCAGTTGAGTATCAAAGTAAGACATACTGCACCTTTTTATGTAAACTATAATCTCTGCCACTTTTATCTGAAATTTTTTCACGTATATTTTATAGTTTTGGATAAAACGGCAATAAACTTACTTGAGGGTAGTTTTCCTAATTTTTCACCCCTTGCCCGAAATCGGATTGCCTTTGTACTTATTATTTTTTGTTTGTAACATCCCTAAGATTGTTTCAAAATTTTAGCTATGCTGAAAAATCTTGATTTCTGTGTCTAGACGACTGGAATATAAATTAGTTTATATTTTAACATAATATATATTTATGTAAATTGGATATGTGTGAAGTTAGCACCGCCATTTTGAAAAACCAAAAAAATAATCATTGTGCTAGGTTGTACTAGGAATGTGCTACGTTGTACCGCAAGCCGATCTTAGAAATTTTGAAAAATGAAGCGAAAATTCGAAAAAAAAGTTTTTCACCGCCATTTTATCGGAATGAAAAAAATGGTTGTGCGTGATGGTGCGCTAGCTTGTGCGGCAAACCGCGATTCGATATCGCAATTAGTTTCGTAGAAAATCGCGTTTGAAAAAAAAATCGCAGCACCGCCAATTTTTCGGAATGAAAAAAAAGCTGTTGTGCTAGGCTTGTGCATAATAATTACACATAATTTAACATAAGCTTTTATCCATATCTGTTGAATTATCAATATGCAAAAATGAATCTTATATTAGACTAACACAGATATGGTCAAATATGTGGGTTTTATTAGAAATACCAAAATATTCCTTTTTAGACACATATGGTCACAAGATGTTTTACTAAAATGTTTGTATATATATTATTGGGTAAAACACACATTTGGTTGCCAATATGTATTACAGAAAAGGTCGGTTTTTTATAACCTAAAATATGTATATAAATACATTCATTTTTGGTGTTTAATGTCTAGTTTATGTCTAGTCTACTAAATAGTATGATCAGTATTAGGGTGTCTAATCTAATACGTATAGTTTACTTTTCTCAAAATTGCAATCTTTAAAATAAAGATTGTGTTAAAATAAATCAGTGCGTTTTATTTAATTAAATTAAAAATCACAATTACCAATTCCATAATCTCCTATAATATCATTACACGAAACGACATTTTTGATATTTTTACAGGTATAAATCTTTTTTTTTAATATTCTCTAACTTTTCAACTCAGCACAATTTTTGAAAATTTTTTTTTTTCGAAAAGTGCTGGGCTAAGTTCACATACATAATAACTTTCGATCATAAATGGCGTGAGAAAAAGTTGACATTTCGAAAGGCGGTGTTGCAATGTTTTTCAATCTCGATTTTCTACGCATCCAAGGCGGGATTGAAATGCAGTTTGTGAGAAAAGCTAGCACAATCTAGCACAGAAATTTATTTATGCATTCCGACGAAATGAAGGCTGAGGGCCTCAAAAACGGATTTTTCGAAATTTCGCTTCATTTGTCAAGATTCTCGCCATTTTTAATGACAGCTGTATACCGTGGACAAGTTTCGTTTACGACACAAACTTGAAGATGTTTAGCACAATTGAATGGCGTGAAAAAATTTAACATTTCAGAATTGGTGGTGTTGCGATTTTTTTTTTCTTCAAAATGGCGGTGCCAACTTCACACACATGTAAATTGGCCTATGAACTAGGTAAAACATTCTAGATATTACTGTATTTAATATTATACATATATTAAGTAATATATACGCTTAGAAAGTGACTTATTGTTTCAATTTTTATGAACAAGAGTGTATCTGCAATTGTATTTTTTGCCTTATATAAACAAATATCATTATATTTACTCGTACTCTTCAACATTCTTTGAATACAAAAGTATGCATTTTATTTTATATTTTATGTATTAACCTTGATCAAATTGCCCCAGCAAGCAAATTTAACGGTTTCTATTTTGAACCACTGCGAAGACATCGAAGAGTTGAAATCAAATCCCAGTTCTTCAAATCTAATCTTTATTTTAATGTTAGGTACAGCTTCAAGGGAAATTTGCAAATTATTAGTATTAAAGCACTAAGTAATTAATAATAAGTTTGTATAGAAAATAGGACGAATATTTTTCTGAACATTTTTTTGACAAAGAAAGTGTAAAAATTTAGGATCAAACAAGATTTCAAATATGGGCACTCAATACTGCTAACTATGCCGTATCTCTTACATTTATTTTCATTCATCAGATATTGCTTGCCATATTTGATGAGATGCGCAAACTGCCTAAATATATTCTGAAATCCCAAAGTACAAATCATTAGGGAATTAACAAATTTAACAAATGAATACTCGCATAAAAAATAAAAATCAATAACACGCGAATAACTGAAAATTACCTGAATATTGTCTAAAATGTTTCTTTCTTCCTCAAAATGAATAATTAAAATTATTCAATGAAGGAAAAAATACTATAATTTTTCCCATGTAGGATTTCGTCGAATTAATATGAAAATTATTGATAATAATATGATAGGTATTTTGTTACGTATTTGTAATATTTAAATCTGTATGAGCATAAAAAAGGTCAACACTTGTTAATGAATTTTTCAAAAATTAACAATTATAACGCTGGATTTGTAACCCAGTGTGCTTATCGTTACACCATGGATGATTCTGTTGAATGTATTGTGACGCCTACATGTACACTCCCGTTCATAAAATTAAAAATCCTGAAATGTTAATTTTCTTACATATTTCATAAAACTCCTCACTTTTGTAACTCTCTGTATATCATTTAGTTATAAACAAAGATAAGTAGTATATTTTTTAAATGTGAAAAAAGAAATGGAAGTTTTAAATTATTTATTTATGTAAGAAATTTATGTAAACAAAAACATTTAATACAAGAATAATCAAAATTGTGAGAGACTGATTCGGTTCAGGTCTGTTCATTTTTTTTGAACGGGAGTGTACATAAATAATTTGTGGAATAATAAATTAATGTTAACAAAGTAATACTGGAAATGATACAAAGAAATTGATTAAATCATCAGAATCGTCCATGGTGTAACGGTAAGCACAATGGGCTAAAAAGCTAGTGATCCAAGGTTCGATACCTAGTGAATGAGTTAATTTTAATATAAATATTTAATTAAATCATAACGCTACTTTACAAAAGAGTTCATAGACACTTTCGTATAAATACAGTTATTAGGGCTTGTAACTTAATAAAAATTACAAAGAAGTTGATAATTGCGGTGATAGCAAAATTCTAGTTAAATTTTCACGCAGGAACCGGATAGCTCTATAAACACATTCAACTTTTCATATGCGATTTACACGGTTCCTGTCAAAAAAATTTTGTAGGACTCGTAGGAAGCGTAGGAATTTTACGTTCTTTTCTTATTCTTAGTATGCCTTATTTATTTTGTTGGTTTTTACTTATCAGACTATATATTTCCAAGTTTGCAACTAATTTGTAATTTCTGTGGAGTTAATAAGAAAAAAATGGTTTTGGCATCTGCACTAAATTACATCGACTAACTAGTCGAATTAAATTGAATTGAAATTCGTACGTTATTTTTTTAAATATAATACATTAAATAATATTTCAGTTTCTAGTTAATTATATTATTTTTTTCTTTCAACTGAATAATAACAATATTAACAATAAATTATTCTGGTAATTTTTAATTATTCGCGTATTATTGATTTTTATTTTACATGCGAGTGTACTCGCTTCTAACACACAAACATACCTTTAAATTTGTTAATAACCTTCAAATAATTAATATGAAATAAATTTTTCATATTCCTTTCCCTAAACAAGGGTGACAATATTTAATCCATCAAAAATAAATAATTAAACTCAATTTTGCTCACCAAATCAATAAATTTAAATCATTATCTAAATTATTTAAACGTTTATTTATTTTTGGATTTTACACAGTATCTCTGGGATAAAATTAAATAATAATTAATATAAAATGTCAAAATAAAAAATATATAAATAGGAATTACTTAACGTTAATCTGATAGAAGCGGTGCCGCGACTATTGAACTGCGGACAGTTCAACCGCTACATTTCAACCAAGGACAGTTCAACCGATGATATTCCAACCGGACGACAGTTCAACCGGATAACAATTCAACCGACGATAGTTCAACCGATTTTCAATACCGATATGGCTAATCTCACACACGCGGGTCTCTTACTTGTCTTCAGCGTGAAGCGTTTAAAGCCATTAAAATATATTTTTCATCGGTCATATCACGAGTTGGCCGGGTTGCGTGTTTTTGGGCCCCCGCACTAAAAGGCGTTCTACATATTTTAGATATAGTGTAAAAAATGATTGAAATTAAATAAGGTAACTATTACAACCGAGTACTACACTCTTTCACTTCATTGGGCAAACCCAGAGTTGGTCGGGTTTGCGTTTTTTTGTTCCCCGCACTCAAAGGCGTTCTATATATTTTAGATATAGTGTCAAAAATTAATGAAATTAAATAAGGTTACTACTACAACCGAGTAGTACAATCTTTCACTTCATCGGCCATGCCCCGAGTTGGTCGGGTTTGCGTGTTTTTGGGCACCGCACTGAAAGGCGTTCTATATATTTAAGATATAGTATCAAAAATTATTGAAATTAAAAAGGTAACTATTACAACCGAGTACTACAATATTCTGATTGTAGAACTTTTACGATTTCACAATTCCATGGTTCAATTCTCGTCGGTTGAATTTTTATCCGGTTGAAATATCGTCTGTTGAACTGTCGCGGTTGAACTGTCGCGGTTGAACTGTCCGTGGTTGAATAGTTACAGAACCGATAAAAACTTGTTTGTGGTTTGTCAAGATAAATTTCAAATGTATTGTAGCAGAAAAAACCCTACATTTTTGACGGAATTAAGACCCAGGAAAATACACTATAGTTGAGAATACTGCCATCTTTAAATTATACAATGCGAGATTTCATCGAGGATAGAACCAGCAGAAGCCTCTCTTTCAATTCATCGTTTTAATTGAAAACATCGCTCTAAAAAAACTTGAATCCTGCTTTCGCGTTGAACTTTGAAGGAAATCAAGGACGATCTTAGAGTTTTGAATCTAAAATTAAATCGAAAGATTTGTTAAATGTTTAAACGTTTATTTGTACTACGTAATATTTATTGAAGTTGATTGTTGTTTAAATTTTAAAATATTGTATATTCGTTTCATCTTCGTTATATATATTTATATATAACGACGATATATATATATAACGAAATATATTGTAAATAAAAATAGTATCGTCAATCGTATAAAGTACTGATTTATTAAATATACCACCTGTGGAAATTTTGGTTTATCTTAAGGAAATCTGGAAATCAATTGCTAGATAAGTGAAAATTAGTCGATACACAAAGTGCAAATGGAAGTTGGGATCAGGACCGTCTATTTACACAGCAAACGAAGATCATATTTGGGCCAAAGTTGGGTTGAAAAACTCAAGTAACAATTACTTTCAAATCCTTTGGAACTCCAGTATACATGTAGCCACTTTGCGTACATCATAGAATAAAGCAATATCTGTTGAATGAAGAAAAAAATGTTATACATCATTTAGTTGACAGTGTTAATATTTGGCGTTTAATCAACCACACAATTATATTTGATAAATTTTAAAAGCAAAAACTGACGGCTCCTTTTTTGATCCAAATTGTCATTGTGTATAGAACAATCCTCTATTTTTTCATATGTAATTTTCTTTGAACTTGTTATCTAGCATTGAAATTATGATACTTATGGGCCATTCAAAAACTAAGTAGTCCTGTTAAGGTCACCTTTTAACCCCCGCCTCGCTTCATATAGACAACCATGGCTTTTTCTTCAAATATACCACCCGCACCCACCCATAGAATGGAACGTAGTTTTTGAAATTTTTTTTCAAATAAATAAAGCATACAGATAAACAAAATATCTACTATAAATAAAACAACAAATATATATTGAAAAAAAATAATGCATCATATATACAGCAGTGATACTTTTACATGCTTTTATTCGAATAAAGAAGATGAAATCATCTTCTTTGATTAGATGATTTCTAATCAAAGAAAGCATTGTTAATTAAATCTATGATACTTTAGTAAGTTTATGATTTAGAATGATTATCACGATTATGATTTAAGCATGTTAAAAATAGTTTTGAGAACTATTTTATGTATTGATCAAATATGCTATTTAATTAACTCATGGTAACTAGAACTTTCTTGATTTCCACAGATTCGTATCAGAACTGCAACCTAGAACTCGGTTTGAGTCCGGAACTCACGTTCAAGTGCCAGCAGATCATGCCAGAACGTTTAAAAAACTAAAAATACTATTTTCATCGTTTCAAATTATTTTGAAAGCTAGAACGGTTTCGATTTCCACAGATTCATTTCAGAATTGCAACCTAGAACTCGATTTGAATCCAAAGATTCAACGTTCGAGTGCCAGCAGATCATATCACAACGTTTAAAAAGTCGAAAAATACTATTTTCATCGTTTCAAATTATTTTCAAAGCTAGAAATCTTTCGTTTTTCACAGATTCGTATCAGATTTTTGATCTGCTGGACAATGAATGATCTGCTAAGTTCACTCACATAAAATTTATATCATCAACTTTATCAATATGGTGTACGATAGAATCCGTCCTCTTAAACATGCCATTGGTTGTGTTATTATTTTTAGTATATTCTAATTGATAATTCGAGATCAATTTGAAAATTGAAAAGACATCAACATTAATTAATCATATAAAAGTTTTATTAACGCATTTAAGGCAAAAAACACCTTTCAATTGGCACATAAACAAGTGAATGCGTAGTGTTTCATCTCATTTACACGTGAATAACGGCATTCTAGCAGTTTAACGTGTAATATATATGAAACACTTATTACACGATACAATTAAAACTGACATATTTGACCAACTGTTTGAAACGAAGTGAATTCTAAGTTAAACAGAACACGGTTAATAATTAAATTGCAATAAAAGTGAATCAATTGTATCAATTAATTTATCTAAATTTTGGTACTTAAACGAAAAATGTCGTTTTATTATTTGTCAGTTTGTATTTGTAATATGAAAAAATTCCCGACAATATATAAATTTAATCAAAGTCAAATCAAATCAAGTTAAAATCCCTGTGAGTATTATATGTTTGCATTTGCTTGTTGTGGGTCATAGTCAGCATCGACTTGCTATATACATACTTTATACAGTTTTAGTCAATGGTCGTGTTCGGCCGAACTAAGAATTTAGTAATCTTAGTAAGATAGATTATCTTACTTAGTCGTCGGCCGGGACACTTTATGCTTACTAAGAAACTTTTCTTATGCCGCCATTTTTCTTAGTTTCTACGTCACGGGCAGTGTTGTCAGATATCTCGTTTAACGGTAGATCTACCGCTTTTTTAGTATTTCTACCGTTCTACCGTTTTTTTTAAATTTTTATTTTCTTATTACAATAATAAAAATTGTCAACACATGAGAAATGTTCTGAATTTGATACATAAACAAATAGGTTATGATCAGTGTCGCGAGTCCGATTTCTTGAAAAACGGTAGATCTACCAAAATACAGCGGTAGATTCAAAAAGTGAAAATTCCAATTTAAATAGTTTGAAATAAATACTTTTATTCAGAATAATTAAAATTATATTACATTAGTATTTAATATATTATAGAATTTTTTTTCTTCAAATATTAAATAATATTAATTCTTTTTATTTGTCATATATTGCATTACTTATTGTTTAAAATCCCATTATAAAATAATACCTTAAAGTAATTACAGAACCATATTCCATTATTTCAAATAATGGAATATGGTCTGTAATAAAGATTATTAAAATAATCACAGAGAACTCTAGGTTTTTTTGAAATTATATTTCAAATTTTGCTCCTATTCCTAGAACATTTGTTTGTATTTTATAAATACGTATTTCGACTACAATGTAGTCATCATCAGTATGAATTAGCTAATCGTAACTATCTCTGGGATATGGATTCAGAGATATGTTGCTTGTTGCTAATTTGGTGCCTGTGTCACTTGATGATGACTACATTGTAGTCGAAATACGTATTTATAAAATACAAACAAATGTTCTAGGAATAGGGGCAAAATTTGAAATATAATTTCATGGTCTGTAATGACTGATTTTGTATTTGTACGACTGGGGAGTTTTAAATTAATTATTATTATAAAAAATTGAAAAAAATGACACAAATTCAAAATTTTTTTATTTATTCAAAAAAAAAGGTAGATATACTAACAAAGCAATAGATCTACTGTTAAACGAGATATCCGGCAACACTGATTAAGAACAAAAAGAAAGTGTGTCCTGGCCGAAACTGGCTGACTCAGATGCTCAGAACAAAATTATATTTATTCTATCTTACTAAGATTTCTTACTTCTTAGTTCGGCCGAACACACACAATGTTATGTATTATTTAAGCAGTGTTACATGTTTTTGTCGATATTTTATACATAATCCATGCTGTGTACTAAACAGCTATTTTATAATTTGTAACTAAAAATTAATTTCATAGTGAAACAAAAGGAACCTATTTACATTTTTTAATTCTACTAAAAAATTAATACATTTCTGAAAATGAGCATAACATTTTGTAAACATTTTTTTAGTTTTTGATAAATAAAATCGAAAAATGTTTTTTTATCAATTAATTGAAATTATAATACAAAATTGGTGATTAATTTGCCATTATTTACAAGATTATTGATAAATAAAACAGTACTGTACTGATAAGAACATATATTATGTTCAAATAAAATAATCAAATTGTGAACTACTTACTTTCAATTATGATAAAATATTGCCATTCTCACACGAATATGCAAACTTCAGTACATTTATAATGAAAACATTTTACCTATGTGAATGATAGCAAGAAAATGTTTAGGGTTACCGCGAGACGAAACGTGATGGTAATCTTATTACCGTCTCGTTTCATTATTTTGTGTTTATTCTAATCTCGGTTAGTTTATTGTGTGTGGGAAAAAATTATTCTCGCTACTGTCAGATATATATTATGTTTTGTTTCACTTCATGAATATCGAATCAAATATTGAAAAGTAGGATTTAATTCGTAAATTTTGTATTGAATAATTGATTAGCTAATTAAGTTTTAAACAAACGTATCCAGATACTATTTAAAAAACAATCTCTCGACTTTTGGAACCTGTTTTTCTTCTTGTTTCCGTTTTGCCAAAAGCTCTCTCGTCTCGACTTTCGCTCATTTTATTTTGTGTTGTCTAGTTTTTTGTGGCAGCATTACAAAGGCAATTCGATACATCATTTTATACGTGTAAATAATGTTTTATTTAATTTACACGTCATTCAAAATGTGATGTTTAGCATGTAAATTACACGAAACATGTTAACAAAAACAGATTTAAATAGTTACTAAAATGATTAAACCGTGGAATATTAAATATTAAATAAGAATAATTAAATTCATTTGTATGAAGTTGAAACGAAGCGAACATTTTGAAAACGAACTGGTATAACAGTAAATACTACGTTTCATTTGAAAAAAAGAAACAAGTTCAATCAAGAAATTAAAATTATAAAATACAGTATTCTTGTGTCTAAGAGGATAAACGATTTTTTGGCCCGTAATCATATTAAATTTTGAATTCAAAACGATCTACTCAAGTTGATTTCCGTTAAATTTATCAAATCTAGAGGTATTTTGTGTTGGTGTTGGTGAAGTTAACTTAGTCAAAATTAGAGGGTTTTTTGAACCGTAATTACTTCAAACTTTGTACTGCACCCGAGTTGATTGGCTATGTCTATTTTTGACTTGAGTTAATTAAGTTTAAATAATGTCAGAAATTTTTTCGTTTACAAATACAAACTGATAAAAGAACAGTTAAATAATCTTAAAATTGATTCTCTTTTATTGTAGTTTAATTATTAACCGTGTTCTGTTTAACTTAGAATGCACTTTGTTTCATAATATCATACGAGTATTAAAACAGATTGCCAAATATGCCAGTTTTAATTTTATCGTGTAATAGTGCTTCATGTTTTTTATACGTTAAGTGCCATTCCATGAATATCATTATTCACGTGTAAATGATATGAAACACTACGCATTCACTCGTTTATGCGTTAATAGGACTTTTTTGCCTTAAATGCATTTATAAAAAGTTTCAAATCTACAGTATTTTGGCTAGCGGAGAATTTGTAAACCAAGTTAACAAATTCCAAGTTAACCAAAACAATTCATGCTCAAAGGATTTTTTATTTACGTCCGTCAACCCCCTCTCTTTTTTAATTGTTCTGTTATAGTATTTTGCAAGGTTAGCGTTTTAATATATAATTTTTAAAATATTTTTATACTTTTATATATTTTAAAAAAATCTTTAATGTGTTTTTTATGTAGTTAATAAGATAAGGAAGAAATTTTTTATATTAAAATTCCCTACCCCACGATACTTATGTTCGTAAAATTTACGGTGCCGATCAATGATTACATATACGTTGGTATTCGAAGCGTACTTATTACATTTTTTCAAAAATATAGATTCAAGTTTATTAACGAACCAATATTCACTACCCTCAATTCATTCCTAAATTTTATTTCGTAATCGACAAGAGTTAAAGCAAATCTCTAAACTACAATGTTGTTCCTTATAAAAATACTAATAGTTTTTGTTCGAAACATTTAAAAAAACCGAATAAATGCGGCCTATTAAAACATACCATTATGACATATACATAATATCAGACTAGTGCATTCGATATATGTCCAATCCATTCGTTTCTCGGAACAAATGCTTTGAACCAAAGTTAATATTGTTCTAGGGAAGAATTTTGTACTTTTTTATACCTTCTACCGTTTTCGAAATAAAATTTAGGAGTGGATTTAATGTTGTAAATAGATGCATAGTTAACTTCAGCAAAAAAATGTAAAAGATCATTTTTATTCAAAATAATTAATGTTATTTAATTTTTTAAACGGCTGAACTGATCGAATGGTAATACTATCGGAGATTTTAAATAGATGAGGATTTACAAAGAGCAAAAAATAGCTACTATAGTTCATTTTACCACGGTATCAGTGTTGATCCAGAACAAAAAACCTTTCTAATAATAGAGTACCCAATCGCCTTTTTGTAAGAGTTCAGATCCGTACATCATCAGGATCAAAATTGTCTCGTCTGGTCGTAAAAACATATCATATGTTATTGACTGCAAACGTGTACGTGTACAATACGCTGTTTTCTTGTGTAAAAGTTGTAAATTACAACTTGGTAAAAATACTTATAACGCAATAAAGCATTATTATTATTATTCACTATATCTTCGGGGTCTACTAAGTATTTGCACCAAGTGTCATCCCTTACGCATATATTATAAAGAATGTCCCTTAATTCATGCAAGATTTTAATTAAATAGAAAACAAATTTTTTTTCAATTGTATTTTTTATTATTGAAACTAAAGTACACTTCCATTAAAAAAATGAACAGATCTGAAATGTTAATTTTCTTACATCAGGTATAATTGACAGATGAGTATCAAAAACTGTTCTGTCGCAATTTTTTTTAATCAATCCTTTCTACATGCTGCACTGATTGTACACATGACCTTTGGTCCCAATTTTTTACAGACAATTTTTTTAATTAATTTGAAAACATTATTGTTTTCGATCGAAATAAACTTTTTTCATATTGTTTGGCTACATTCAAACATAAACGATTTTGTTACTTTTTTAAATAAAATTAATATTTTAGAATGTATACGTTTTTAAGAATAAAAAAGTCACAAATTTGACCATTTTCTACCCATTAAACTTCCACCAAAATGCGTTTTTGAAACGAAGAGTTTTCAGATTCAACATTATAAAGATAAACTCATAAACCTAAATATTTGTAAAGAATATTAAAAGAAATTTTTCCGAATGAAAATAACCGTTTTTGAGAGTATTTAAACAATTTCGCTAAAAATTGGATCAAACTTCACTGTGCAAAAATTGCATTTTTACAATCAGTGCAATAAAAAGAATTCAGTAACAAAAATGGTATCAGAATAGATTTTGATATGATATATTTTATTCTTTAAATAAAAGTACAGAGTACATAGAAGTTATTATCATTTGTTTAATCGTATATAAATCATTTGTTTAATCACTATTCAACAAATTCTCTTAAACTATAGAAATTCTTTTGTAACAGTAAGTTTTTTAAGTTCCTTTTAAATATATGTATAATATAATATTATCCGATACGATATTATGTCGGTATTATCTTGGACTAAGGGTGGATTGTTCCAACCTCTAGGTAAAGTGTCGGGTAGCCTACTCGGCAGATAAACTCCTAACTAATGGATTTCCAACTTCTAGGTACGTTTACCTATCGGATAAATGTCTCTACTTGGCAGTTAATTTATACCGTCAGTAAAGTACCAAGTAGGCTGCTTAACCTCTCGGTAAACGTGTGTAGAGCAATAGTGGGGGTAAAATTTGGCACATTATTTT
This sequence comes from Nineta flava, assembly GCA_963920215.1. Lineage (NCBI taxonomy): Eukaryota > Metazoa > Arthropoda > Insecta > Neuroptera > Chrysopidae > Nineta > Nineta flava. The sequence goes on along the minus strand of OY986046.1, from coordinate 30,930,327 downwards.
TAACATATAGGCATTTAACATACTTTGTCAAAGTTTAAAAAAAAAATGAAGTAATTTTTAGATTTTTTATTTTAATTAAAAATTTTAGCGTTTTTCGAACTTTGGAAATTTTTTTCTCGAATTCTAATTAACCGATTTTAATGTTCATGGGCTCATTTGTCATTTTTAAAATTTTTAGTTATAAAAATGAGTTAAGAAAAAGCGCTTTTTTGTTGTAAACAAATTCAATTAAGACCCTGTTCCGCCACGAGTTGGACCGTAAAAATTTAGGGACATATTCAGGACGTCAAGATGAATCGATTTAAAAAAAATTGCGATTCCGAGCAACTTGCCTGAAACCCCGTTTTTGAAGCAAATTTGACTCTACCAATAATAATAAAAAAATAACCAAATATTTTTATTGTTGTGTTTACTTGTGTATTAATTTACTAATCCGTTGAAATTAGGTTATAGTTTTGGCAACCCAATTACACATGAACATTGCCACAAATACTTCCAGAAGTAAGAATCGACATACGTATCGTTGGGTTATTAACTGTTAGGTAAATAACAGTGGAACAACGCGCACGCACTTAACTGACGGGTAAAACTTATCCTGCTGGTAGCTACCGGATGCTTTACCTGAAGGTTGGAACAACCCACCCTAAGTGATCACATTATAATATTGAAAAACCTGTTACGATGAGTCAGTCATTGTTGTATATAACGTATTGGTATATCGTATATTGGTAATGACGGTATATTTTGTCAAAATTTAAAGATTCTAAAATTTTTTTGTTTTCTAGAATTTTTAACAGGAATAATCATAGGGTATTATTTTAAAGAACTACTTTTGAGGACTTGAAAAAAATTTTTTTAAACTTAATTAACCATTTTTAATGTTCAGTTTTCGTCAGCTATTCGTTTTTGTCAAAAAAGGGCTCTCCTTTAAAAAGCGCAAGTTGATCTTCAAATAACCTTCAAGATCATGGTTAAGTTGAAAGTTCATTCAGATCATTTTTACCAAAAACGAAATCAAAATTTCCTTGAAGAAATATTCAGGTGCCTTGATTAAAATGAGGATTCTGTACAAATCTCAAAATGTGAATGAATATGGTTTATATAATTCAAAATTTCAATATTGTCCAGTTGTGATTGTATTTAACATTAATTTTAGTTTTTTTTTGTGTGTAAATAAAACAAAGATAAGTAATATATTTTTAAGTGTATAAAAAGAAATGGAATTTTAAAACTGTATTTATATTTTTTTAGAGAACATAAATTCTATATCGGTGTGAGTGATAAACAAAGTAAGCCTTTAAAAAATATGTGTAAAGTAAATACATGTAAAGTGTTATATCTTCCTTTTACATATAAAAATTAAATAATATGTTGTATCTGTAAAAAATATTTACTTCAAGAATAATCAAAATTCTGAGAGACTGATTCGGTTCAGGTTAGTTCATTTTTTTTGAGCGGGAGTGTATATAATATATCTTATACATAAAATATCAATTTTATATTAAAAAGCCACAAATTTTTTTATGTTTGAATGTAGCCAAACAATATGAAAAAAGTTTATTCCGTTCGAAAACAACTTTGTTTAAAAAATTTTTAACAAAAGTTTCTTTAAAAAAATAGAGACAAGACTTCTGCATCGTAAAATGCATATCTACAATGAGTACAAAGATCATTGTTTTACATGTAGAAAGAACAGTTTTTGATACTCATCTGCCAATTGTTCTTAAATTAAACACAATTTTTTTATATTCCAAATTAAAGAAAGATATACATACGAGTATATACATTGATATCAATACAATAAACAAAGTTCACACCATTAGTTAATACTATTGGGATAAAATATGTTTGGTGAATGTAATAATAATTGTATACATTATACAGAGCGTAACAAAAGTGAGGAGTTTAATGAATTGTATGAAAATTAAAAATTCAGATTGGTTCAGTTTTTTAGTGTACATACCGGGTTTAAAATCTACAAAGTATGTAATAAAATCCGTTTGTTCACAAACGTATCAAGCAAATAATATTTTTATTATTTAATAATGATTCAGAACATTGTGTATAACAAAAATAATTATTATAAAAATTGTATAATATTATTGCTATAATTAAATAAATAAAATGTGGTGAAATCAATATTAATTGCTCAATAAACAATTTTTAAAATCACAATCCATTAATAAATTATCAAAAAATCATGTAATATAGCCTTGTGTTTATTAATCATTTAAAATTCTAGTAGCATCCGTGTTGCTTGATAGCACGTTAACAATGACAACTTAAGAACGGTTGTACATATAGAACCCGGATATTTTTGAATACAAAATCATTGTGCCGTAATACATGAAATATTTATTTTAAATGTTAACGTATTTTAAATGTTTTACAGTGATTAAATGTTATTTGTTCAGCTAATTATTACCATTAATAATTAGCTGAACATAAAACTTAAAACATATTATTAAGATATGTTTTTTATTGAATTTAATTCATAGTTTCTATACCCGTATTAAAAGCTCTTTATCAAGAAGTTTAATCTGAGATAGAATCGGTATCGACATCAAGATATTCAAAGTATAATCAAATATAGATAGAATCTGGTAATGTTACAAATGAATTACGTCGATTTGCGCCGAATCATTTAAGTAAAACTTAGAATTTTAGGTACTTCTCAAACTGACAAATTGTATTGCAGTTCTTAATTTTAAGTTCCCGATATCGAATGCTTAAACAATTCTTCACTTGATTGTGCATGAGCATTAAATATTTTTATAGCGTCGTCGTTTAATTAATAATTATTTTGGGACCATGTAATAAAGTTGTGTAAGGAAAAATATTATTGCCTTCAGTATTCGAAAAAATCATTTCAAGTACTATGGCCGAGAAGAGGCGCAAATTAAATATATTAAATTTTATTTAAAAAAGATTTTATTCAAAAAACATGAACAAAAAGTAATTGATTGTTTTAATTATTTGAATTTTACCTTTTTAACTTTTAGTTGTATTTTTAACGAAATAATTGTGAAAATCTTAATATTTCTTATATTAGTAAAGGTACACTTAAATTAAAAACGGACTTAAATTGTTTATCAGAGGTACTAAACAAGGTTTTCTAACGGTTTTAACAATTTTGTGGGATGCAAACGACTTTGTCGTGCAGACGAAGTTCCTAATTTGAGAGATCTGGCGTCCAGTTTTGTGTAATTAATTTTCAAAAAATGGATCGTGCCAATTTAAAAATCTTGAGTACTTACGTAGTTGAACTGTCGTACTTGATGTTAAAAATATACCCAAAGTATTCTCTCGTGTAGTTTTGGAGATATTAATAATGGAAAAATCGTAAAAATATCTGTTTTTATTTCATTATTAACTTAAAATGAGTTAGCAAGTTTATTATTTTTCTTTTAAAATAACAAAGAATAAACAAAATTATACGGTTGTAAATATAATTCGTTCAAAATTATCTAAGATCGATTCTAGAATTGATAATTTATTGTGTACTATATTCATGTCGTAGCTATTGTACAATGCATTATGTCACTTATGTGTGCTACAGCCTAGTGATTTTTAAGATGGTTAATTTTTTTAGCCTATACAACACAAAAATAGAACTACTCGATATTTTGTTCATTGACATCAACTCCAAAAACAGCATATTTCGTTTTTACAGTAGATTTATTCGATTTATTCTATTTCTAAACAACTTTACTAAAAAGGGACAAATCAACTATAGAATTTTGAAAATAGAAGGTACCTTTTTAGTCACGGCAGTGATTCTGTAAATGAAACCTGGTGAAAATACTAAATGTGAGCACTCGATTCCGTAACTTCCACCATAGTGAAAATGTGACCCATCTCATGTGAGTTTGTTCGACAAGGAATTTCTTAACGTATAAGTGAATTCCAAAAGAAAAAGGAAAGAAGTAGAGAGAGAGAGAAATAATCGATGGCTTAAAACAACGAATGGTAATGTCCATGAAGAATAGATAAATATTCTTCATGGTAATGTCAAAGAATGTATATATGTTTTCTTTGGTTATCTATCTATCTTATCCAAAGTCGGGGTCGGCGCGCATGAAATTTAAAATTATTTGCTTTTGTTTATGAGTCACATTCATGTTGAAAAATTGAAAAATTAAACAATCAAAGCAAAGCTGTTTATTTTTACACGGATGCCAATGTCAAACACTATATTCATAGAGATAACTACTATATATTATCTATGATCCATATCATCTCACTCAGTAATTTCGTATTTTCACTACAACCTTACAGAATCAGGCGAGTAAACTCACGTGAGATGAAAATGCGAGAAGTGAGCCATCTCACTTAAAATACAGAATCGGGTACCAGTATAATATAAATAGGCAAACGATCTTTTTCATTAGTCTATATTTTTGTGTTTGCTATTTCCTTACGTAATTATCTTTGTGTTAAGTATCATTTTTCACATGTTAAAACAAGGTCAAGTATTTAATTACAAAACTACAAAACATTCTCACGGACGGTGCTCGCTCCTAAATTTGAAAGTTTTTTTTAACTTATATATATATATATATTTTATATATATATATATATATATATATATATATATATATATATATGTATATATATATATATATATAATTAATATATATATATATATATATATATATATGTATATATATATGTATATATATATATATATATATATATATATGTATATATATATGTATATATATATATATATTTACATATAATTAATTAATATATATATATATATATATATATATAATTAATTTTAACTATTGCATTTAATTAGAATTTAATTATCTGGATCATTTTACATTAAATACACTATAACTCATTGATTTTTTAATCGTTGCTCTGTTGGGTTAATCTTAAGGTAGCAGCTCATGTGTTTTTTCTCCTAAACTAGTACTACTTCTTATACTTTATTTTTTACATTTAAAGTTTATTAGAACGTTTTATTTGCCAAGAAAAATTTTTGAAAATTTCATTTGGCTTAATCCATAAACTTCTATTCCACAAGTTTTTGTTTTTGGTTTATGCATTTCTTTTCTATATTTTCAATAATTTTAGGGAATTGATATCCCACCTGCAATTTATTTGTATTTTGAGTATTTTAATGGAAGGTGCTACCCGCAACATAAATCATCTTTTAGAGTATTATTTATAATGTGTGTTGGACTATCAACATTTTTCGTCGTAATGCAGTTATATTTTTCTTCAGTTCTAATTGTTTTTCCCCTTTTTGATGATAATTCAATGTTATGGGTATTAATCACTAACCATTGTCTTTAACAATATATCTATTTTACTCTGTCCAAGTACCTGTGATCCCAAAATAATTGTTGAATATTGGATGTGAACATTATTAAATGCTCTTATGTTTTTGGGGGAAAAAAATATATATATATAAAATATATATATTTATATATATATATATATATATATATATATCATTCGCTTTATATATATATATATATATATATATATATTATTTTTTATTTTTTCCCCCAATGAATATATATCATTCGCTTTGCGTAACCCCCCTAAGTTAAAATTAAAATTAATTTTAGGATCGTCATACCAGGCCTAACAAAAAATATTTAAGAAAAAACCCTGAGATTTCAGGTAATTAAGCTACCGCCGACAGAAATAAAATTTACCCGAAATCTCAGTTGTTTTATTAAATACCTTTTTTTTAGGCCCGTCATATATATAGAATATGATTTTGTTTCAATTTTCAGTAATCATCTTAATTGATGAATAACAAACAATTGAAATTAATTGAACAATTATTGAAAACATATACTTACACAGCTATTAGAGACCATTTTTAATAGATTTTGTTATACCGTGTGTGTTGGAACGCTTTGCTAATAGAGAATCAATGTTAAATATTATTTACTATAATAACTATACACAATATGCTTAATAAAGAAATAAAAATAGTGGTGGTACTCTGTGGTGTATGGGATGTGTTGTGTACATAATGCTGGCTGCTGTCTAAAGTCAGTACTACATAAACACCTAATTAGAGTGGGTTAAATATATTCATTGGTGTCTTCTTAAGTTTAGCCATTACTTCGAACAATTGAAAAATTTTTTTTGAATATCCCTTATTATTTGTATGTGGAATGTTTGAAATTAAATGATAGAATTCTATTAACGGTATAACATAAAACAACAATCCACACAAATTAAAAAAAAAATAAAACCCAAAAAAAAAAATAATAATAAAAATAGAATTATTGTGACAAAAAAAAAAGTTAAACCAACGGCTTGAATATTCCTCCATTATTTGCTAAACAATATCCGAGTCGATTGTCGAAATCTAGCCGGGTATTTTCTAGCACTTGAGGAGAAATATTCGCACAATTGTCAACAATTCTTTGACCTTAATTGAAAAACTCCACAAAAAAAAGTCGTTAGGGGCTAAAACTGGCAATCTGACTGGCCACTTGAAGGTTCCAAAACCACTCATAAGACGTTCCTGGAAAGTTTGTTCCAGGAACAGCTTTACTATGGTGGCATTGTGTACAGGGCAACCATCTTGTTGGAATCGTACAGATTCCAGGTCTAAATTAGGAAGAGCTCTAACAGTTGGCAATATATTATTTCGTAATAAACTCAAATATTTTTGAGAATCTAAAGATCCGTCAATGAAGAATGGTCGTATAATATGGTCACTCAATATTCCAGTCCAGACATTTAGTTTCTGTGAAAACTGAGTTCGGGTACTGATATATCGATACTGATTTGTCTGAGATCAATATCGCATAACAGTTGGATTATGTTTACCATGTAATGGAAAAGATGATTCATCAGTAAATAAAATATTTCTGATGAAATTATCTTCTCGATTCGCCTTTCCCATCACAGCTTCTCAAAACTCCATCGTGCGATAAGGGTCCTCAGCCAATATCTCTTGGGTTTTTCCATATTTAAAACATTTAAAATTGTTCAGCTTCCAAATGTTTGCAACTGTAAAGTTGCTTAGGCCCAATTCTTCACCAACTTCTCTTGTCGATTTTTTATCGCCAATAAATAATAAACTACAAACTGCTATATCTCTCTCTTCATTTTTTGTAGGGCTTCATCGTCTTTGTCTTTGTGGCAGTCTTTGCAACCAGATATACAACCCCATTTTTCAAAACAGTTTATCATATGAGTAACTTTTCGAATGCTTGGCGATTGCCTATCCTCAAATGCCACAATAAATAAATTTACACATTCCTGTGTAAATTGACACGTAATGAATAATAAGATTATCAATTGAGTGTGCAGCATTAAAGCCCCACTCTTAAATGATATCAAACAAACATGATTCCACAAGTAGCATGTAAGAATGTGTATATGGTTAGTAAATATTTCATTCATTTATTTAACATTGATTCCCTATTAGAAATGCTGTTGAACACAGACTGTATAATACTTTATAAATTGTATGAACCATATATCATTTATCATTTTCTCGAAATTTTAATACAAAATTTAAAACATGAACTATCTTTAATTTTACACTGATGTAACGAGCCTTATCTTATAATCTCTAATCCACAATTTTCCGAATACTGTTCCGAAAACGAGTGTATTATCTTCAAAAGTTCGTAAACAATATTCGTAATAATGTTTTAATTCGAATAGCAAGAACAAAGAAATTGGGGCATTTCACGTGAAGTAAGTAACCAAGAAAACGTCTTTTTTTATACGCTTTTTATTAGTTTCACCTGTATGTAATTTGGATTAAGAAAAGTGTAAATAAGAAACAAATGTATATTAATGGAATAACTATTGACACTATGCACCCCACGTTTTTTTCCATTAATATACATTTGTTTCTTATTTGCACTTTTCTTAATCCAAATTTATTAAATTTTATTTTCTATTTTTTAGTTGGATTTTCTATAAAAGCGTGTTTTTTTAGTTTTTTTAAACTATTATTTATTATTCATTGTTATTTGGATAATGTAATTTATTATATTAATGTTTACTTTTTTAATTACGTTTGTAAGTGCTTAATGTAAAATTACGCAATCATATTCTGTGCAAGCAGTGATTGTCGACATACAGCTTACGGAACATTTACCGAAAACATTAGTATGCCTTATTTTGAAGGGTGTTCAATATCAGAAGGATAAAGATTAAGAGTTATTTTGGTAGAACTTTTACTATTATAGATAAAATAACAAAATACAAACATCTGAAAAGTTTTATATTAAATTTTTATCAACTCATTTTGGTTTTTTGTTTCTTTATTAGTTAAAAAAATTATGTGAAAGAATTGAAAATAACAATTAAGTGAATCGCTTAAATACCCGGTATATACTGAGTTCATTGCCAATACCTGAACTGTTTTACTCACGAATTTGGTCTCACTTTTCGGATCTAGAACACATGCGCAAAATTTCAAATCGTTTAGTTTTTGTTTTTGATGTATCGTGTTTACGGACTTGTGGAAATACCCATACACCTATACAAAAAATTTTTTCTGCGATCAATGGAAACTGCAATCGCTTAAGATAATATAACTTATCCTAAAGTTATGTGAAGTCAAAGTAGTGAAGTCACGCTGAAGCTCGACTTCGTTGGGCCGATTTCCCATTCGATCTTTGAGCGATTGAAAGTACTCGCCGCTCTTCTACAGGCCCGCTTGTCACTAGAAGGTTTTGGTTAAATTGGTCATGGGAAGGGTTTTCAATGTTTATTGCCACCGAATTGTAACTAAAATTAAGTTTCCACAGTTAGAAAATTGAATTATTATCGTATTGAATGATATTTCAATCGAAATTATTATGAAGTAAAAATTTTATTCGTTTTGAGAAAAATTTTTCGATTTTTCAAATATTAAGGGAGATATATCAAATTTTGTGCTTCCCCTCCCTCTAAACCTCCATTCCCCTCGTCCGATTTTACCCATTAACGAACTAACGTATAATTTTGTATATGTAAATATACAAGGTATATTATATTATTTTGATCACGACTGTAACGCTTAAAAATATTGATCGTAGGCATGTATGTTTGGTATATGTGTTCATAAAATTTGGCCATTTCCGCAATTTCGTCTGTCTGTCTGTGGACACGATAACCCAAGACGAAAAGAGATAACGAGCTGAAATGTTTTCTAAAGCAAAATAGTAAGGTCAAGTTCGTTAATGGGCAAAATCGGACTATATTTGGGCAAAACTGCTTATCTTTGAAACCATTGGAACGTGTTTCCCTTATATATATACGTCTTTGAAACCGTAAGAGATAGAAAATAAACAAGTTTTGTTTGAAAAAGATTTTCAAAAACTCAATAGTTTTATCATAATTTATGATTATATGTTTCTCGGAAAGATTTGTTAACATTTCGAATACGCAGAATTGTTAACAATTTAATCATTGATATACAACTCAGTATATACTGGATATTCAAACATTTAAGTCAGTTAGTTGTTACATTACTTAACATGTAACATAGAATCTCCTCCTTATTTTTTTGGAGTTGGTTAACATTTGTGTTGATTTTATCATATCCACAGAAACTCTACATCTATAAGATAACTATAAAATTATTTTATTAAAATTTTTAATTTTGAAATGTCAACTTTGATTGTCGTTTCCATAGTAACTATAAACTATAATCGTTCTATTTTGGCTATTAATAAATTTAATTTTTGCATATACTAAAGTCATATCAGATATTATATTTCATTTTGATCACACTAAAATTATGACCGCTAGAGAGTGATTTTATGTATTCTAAGGAAATTCGTTTAGTTGACGCAGCTCCTGCATAACGATTTTTTTCTTACTTTAAAACGTAGGTAGCATCAGTAAATACGGCAGCTTTTAGTTGATCTAATGCAGTTACGTAGGCTCATCATATGGCGGGCTAATTGATAAAGTGAAATCGTTTAAAGTCCGATTTCAATTTCTTTGATTTAAAATTAATAATAAATAATTGAATTTTTTAAAAAAATATTACATGCCATGAAATACATAAATAAATTGTATGTATTTAAAGCAGTATAAAGTAGTCCACACTACCGACTGAATAACACCATTCAACAATGTAGTTTTTAAGTGAACCAAGAAATAGAATGCGATTTACCATGCTTTAAATGAAGCCAGTTGTGCTTTTTTAACAAACATTTTAGAGTCTGAGAGAAAAGTGCAGATGAGGAAAAAAGTACACCCAAATATACAAAACTAGAACAAACATGTATTTTCACACCCCTGAAATTAAATGGTCGAAATTACTGCAATCTACCTACCATTCTTTTTAAACCATAATTTTAGTTTTTTCAACATTAGGAGTTCGTTCACATCATACTCTTCCAATATTTTTATTTTTTTATTTGTATATATTTTATTTGTTATCTTATAATACGAAATCGACATGTGCAACGTAGCACAACCACTTTTTCAAATCGAGTCGAAAGTAGGTGCCTCATTTGCCGCTATTTTGCCGTGAATTAGTTATGTAAAAAAATTTTGTCGCTCCTCATCCAACGGAGAAATGTGTTGTGCTATGTTGACAGTCAAAATAGCGAAATAAGTTTTTGTTTCTCAATAAAAATTTGTCAAACTAGACTACAAATTTGCCGCTATTTTGTCGTGAATTAGATGTGTAAACAAAAATTTTGTCGTTCTTCATCCAACGGAGATATATATTTTTGTGTTAAGTTGACAGTAAACTTGGCGAGGCAACATTTTCCAGACGAGTCGAAAGTAGGCACCTAATTTTCCGCTATTTTGTCGTGAATTAGTTGTGTAAAAATAAAATTTGTCGCTGTTCATCCAACGGAGAAATCTGCTATTGTGCTAAGTTGACAGTCAATTTTGCGAAACAACTTTTTGTTTATCAATAAAAATTTTTCAAACTAGGATAAAAATTTGCCGCTGTTTTGTCGTGAATTAGTTGTGTAAAAAAAAGTGTCGCTCTTCATTTAACGAAGAAATTGTGTATTGGCAATGGGAGGTTGTGGGATCGTAAACGGGGTTACTCTCCAAGTGCGAAAACCACCTTGGGTCAACTCCCCTCAGGCATATTGTTTTTACGTGGATAAGTATCTTTGTTTCTTTTTTTTCCCCCAACTCCTCAGTTTATTGAAAAAGTTATTCAGAACAATTTTATAGGAAATAAAAATGCACATATTTTTTGTACGAACAATTTTTTTGTAGCGTCTATATTTTAGGCAATATTTGCTAAAAATAGAAAATATGGGGCCCCAAAAATTATACTTCAATAATAATATAACTATAATTATATATATTATATAACGGGCATAAAGATCATGTGTGTGTATACGTACGCTTAAAATCGATTTACACAGTTTTAAACTCAGTCTAGAAGAAATCGGCGCATGTGGGTCGAAAACTATTCGGACGAAATTCTTTTTCAGATTGCTTTCAAAATATACTAAATATTATAGAAATGCAGTTTGCCATGGGACATTGTTGCCCAATTTTTATAAACCAATTTTTTGTTTTGCTGTTCCGAATGACCAAATATTTTGATCCAAATGGAGCTTTTTAACGAATTTTGCGGCATTTTAAACAAATAATATATGTCGTTGCATGTGGTAGCATGTCGTTTTTTCGTTGATATCGTTTCCGATCTATACACATTTAAAGTTTGAAAAATCGTTTTCAAGACTGAAAAATAACATTAAAAGATAAAATTTTTGAGTTTACCAAAATTGTTAAATAATCTTTAAACATCCCTTAACAAAATCCTGAAGAGTAATTAAAGATTATATCATTTTAAAACTTTACGCGTTTCTCATTGCCTAAAACTCCAACTAACAAACCTCTTTTCGAATCAAAATATTTGTATATTAGGGAAAAAATTATCTATATTACAATTAAAAAACAAAGTTTTAAAGATTATTTAAGAGTTTTAGTAAACTCCAAAATTTGTGTGTGTTGTCTTTCAGTCTTGAAAACGGTCGTTTTTGCGTATTTTTCAAACATTAAATTGTTTATAACTCGGAAACATTCAACTTTATGAAGAAATGTCTAAACAAACTTCATTTGGATTAAAATATATGGACAACGGGTTGGCCTTAAAAAATTAGTTTAAAAAAATTGGTGTCACAATGCCCCATGTTTTTACAGTTTTAAAATTCGCATAGAACAACATACGATAGAATACATACGAGACGGTAGAACTTAATATACATAACATCTAGAGCACGGTAGTGCGACAGGCTGAGTTTAAGGGGCATTTGGCCTTCTCACTTACAGTGCTATTACTTATCGAAAAATCAGAGGTGATTTGACCCCGAAATATCTTCTGAACGAAACGAGCAACAGTGCTGATTTTTCGAATATAAGCTATTTAGGGAATTATAAGAGACTGTTTTTTCAATTCAATGATCGTTAACGAATTAACCGTTAAAAAGTTATTTCACTTCAAAAATGCTACTTCCAGATATCCTGTAAGTTGATATTTGGCATACAGGTAGATCTAGTACCCAAACCGACGGGAAAATTGCGAAAACTGAAATTTGTATAGGAAAAAAGGAAATTTTTACAATTTTCGTTTTAATTATTTAACATTATAAAGCATATATCGATCTGATATCCATTTGATTCGTTGTTATGTATGCGGGTCCTTTCTGATTGGATGATATTTACTATAAATGTATTTGGCATGTTAAATTGTAATCATTACTTATGAATACTTCAAAGGGATAACACTAATTGTTAAAACTTTTCAACAAAGAATAGTTCCTTCTTAAAAAGATAAAACTGATAAAGTGCTAATTTTTTGTGTGTGTTCTAGAACAAAAAGTAAGTTCAAATTCGTTAATGGGCAATTTTTACTTTTAACCGAAAATCAGATCTAAAAAAATTATTTAGATTTATAATTTCCACATTAACCCCTATGCTATGAATATCAAATAAAAGGGCGTGACGACCGAAGCAAAAATGAATTAAAGTGACGTCATCCTAAATCCAATATGGCGGCCGCCGGAAATGGCGATTTGTAATTTCCGCATTAATCCCTATGACATGGGTATCAAATAAAAGGACTTGATGAGCGAAACACAGTATATAAAGTGACGTTATTCTAAATCCAATACGGCGGCCGCCGCAAATGGCGATTTATAATTTTCACATTAACCCCTATGAAATGGGTATCAAATGAAAGCGCTTGAGGAGTGAAACACAATAAGTAAAGTTAAGTCATTCTAAATCCAATATGACGGCCGTCGAAAATGGAGATTTATAATTTCCACATTAACCCCTATGATATGGGGATCAAATGAAATGATATATGGCTTGATGAGCCATATATTTATATATATATATATATATATATATATATATATATATATATATATATATATACACCTTTCAAAAAGTAGTGATATCCGACCAAAAACATAAATATAAGAAAGGGACGAGTTCTCGGGGAAATCCTTAATGTAATATTTCCTTCTTAAAAAGTGACAGTAAGGACCGTGTTATTTACAAAGTAAATAGCTCTAGACTTCATATAATAGATTCTCTTTAAAAAGTGATGATATCCCATTACAGAGCCGAGCTATTTACAAAGTAAATAGCTCGATAAACTACTAAAAAAATTAATGAGGGGTAAATTGATTAAATGTAAGAAAAAATTTGGTTGAAATTTATTTCGTAAGTTTTCCCTTAGTATGTTTTTAAAATTTTATAACGCGGCAATTTTTAAAATATTTGAAATCATCAGAAAAAATAACTTGCTGCGTTATATAAAATTTTAAAAACATACTATGGGAAAACTTACGAAATAAATTTCAACCAAATTTTTTCTTACATTTAATCAATTTACCACTCATTAATTTTTTAGTAAATAGTTTACCGAGCTATTTACTTTGTAAATAGCTCGGTCCTTTCTTCCATCTCATCACTTTTTAAAAAGCAACTATTATATGAAGTCTAGAGCTATTTACTTTGTAAATAGCTCGGTCCTTTCTTCCATATCATCACTTTTTAAGAAGCAACTATTATATGAAGTCTAGAGCTATTTACTTTGTAAATAGCTCGGTCCTTTCTTCCATATCATCACTTTTTAAGAAGCAACTTTTATATGAAGTCTAGAGCTATTTATTTTGTAAATAGCTCGGCCCTTAGTCTCATATCATCACTTTTTAAGAAGAAACTATTACATTAAGGCTTTCCCCGAGAGCTCGCCCTTTCTTACATTTTTGTTTTTGGTCGGATATAATATTGTATAGGTAGGCATAGATAGGGCACATATCAAAGACATTAACTGAATATATGATTAACTGAAAAATTTTTTGTATTATTGTAAATAATAAGCAGAGTTCTTGTATTTACAAGTATAAAATTGTGATTAAATACTGATATGAAAAAAGTAACTCGTCAACCAGGAATCGAACCTCGGGCCTCTGCATATCTAGTCCAGTGTGCTTACCGCTACATCAAAGACGACTGTGACATAACAGCCAACCTTTTCATATCATTCTTATTCTTTTTTTATTTTGACACTATTACTTCTGTCGAAGTTATTATTTATATATATTTATTTGTGTATACTTAAGCGTCAACAATACGATGTTTGCCCAAATTCCATTTCGGTTACGTAAGACAAACTGTAGAAGACTAGTGTATACTATATAGACAAATTTCATTGAATGAATTTTAATTAAATACTGATATGAAAAAATTAACTCGTCGACCAGGAATCGAACCTCGGGCCTCTGGATATCTAGTCCAGTGTGCTTACCGCTTAAGTATACACAAATAAATATATATGTATAAAATTGTGTTTTTTATATCTTTATATATTTTGTTTTTAGATTTGGTATTGAAATTAATTAATTTCTGACCATTAAATAAATTGAAGTTTTTGAGTATGATGTAAAATTCCTTTCCAATTTCTTAAAAAAAATATAACTATGTATGCCAGAAATTTCGGTAATTAGTTAGTGGGGCTCCAGACCAAACTCGCTCTAAAAAATTGTCCACCCTCTGGAGACTACTCTATAGGGTAGAAATAGATATTTTCAGGTGCGGGAGACTTTTTTTAAATCGTAAAGCAACATTTTCAATTGTTTATTTACAAAAAGATGAAAAACTGTGCAAAAAAGGTCTGTATTATTATAATATTATTTTTATATTATGATATTATGGTCGATGACTATTCCAACCGAGCACTACAATCTTTCACTTCATCGATCATACCCCGAGTTAGTCGGGTTTGCGTGTTTTCGGGCCTCTGTACGAAAAGGTAACTATTCCAACCGAGTCATATAGTTTTTACCACAATATCTGAAATATATAGATTGCCTTTTCGTGTGGGGGTCCAAAAACACGCAAACCCAACCAACCCGGGGTATGACCGATGAAGTGAAAGATTGTAATACTCGGTTGGAATAGTCATCGACCATAATATCATAATATTAAGAATAATATTATGATAATCCGGACCTTTTTTGCACAGTTTTTCATCTTTTTGTAAACCCACCTTAAAACAACTACCTTAAAACAACTACCTTAAAATATCTATTTCTACCCTATAGAATTGTCTCCAGGGGCCCAAAAATTTTTTACAGCTAGTTTTATCTGGAGCCCCAATTCTAAATAATTACCGAAATTTCAAATACATTTATCGAAATATAGATTGAGAAGTAAATTCTTAAAATTCTTTTAAAATCTAATCTAATTATTATAAATTGTGGTGGTTTTTTGTATAGTGAAAGATATAATAATATAAGTTTTATTAGTTGAATAACTATATTTCAACTCGAAATCAACCATAATGGAAGTAATATTTCTTAAAAGCACTTGATTTAGCTTTCTCGGTTTAGGTAAACCGATTGTTAGCATAAACTATTGGCTATGAAAAAATTGTATACATTTTTCATAGTGTCATTCATACAAAAAATGTGTGCATTGTTTTCAAAATTTTTCTGAACAAATTTTATAATAAACTGAACAGTTGGGGGGAAATCAAGGACACAAAGTTATTTGTCCCCGTAAAAAATAATGTGGCTGAGGGGAGTTGACCGAAAGTGGTTTTCGCACTTAAGAATTCGATTCCACAAGCTTCCATTGACGATATAGTTTTTTAAGATGAGATCTCATTCAAGTACTTTGAAAAAATCAACACACAATTTCTCCGTTAAATGAAGAGCGACAAATTTTTTTCTTACACAAATAATTCATGACAAAATAGTTGCAAATTATGAGTCTAGTTTAAAAAATTTTTATTGAGAAACAAAAAGTTATCTCGCTAAGTTGACTGTCAACTTAGCACAACAACACATGTCTTCGTTAGATGAAGAGCGAAAAAATTTGTTTACAAACGACAAAATAGCGGCCAATTAGGAACCTACTTTTTCGACTCGATGGGAATAGGTTGTTGTGCTAAGTTGACAGACATGAAATCGTCTGTGTACAAAAGACCATTCAACTTTTGATCTTTTGCCAGTTTTATACTAGAACTGTCAACATCACTTAATTTAGAAATGAGGGCTCAGAACCAATCTGAAGCACCCCTGAATTGTAGTAAAGTTGATTTATTACAACTTTAGATCGCATATATTTCTCGATTTTTCAAATTTTAAGAGACATATTGTATATTTTGCGTTTTTTTCCTTATCTAAGCTCCCCTTTCCTCTTGGCCGATTCTAATCATTACCAAATATAGCCTTTCAAATGCCAAAAGGATGTCGATTTGCGAAATTTCATTTTGATCGGACTAAAATTGTGACCGCTAGAGAGTAACAAATAAATGGAAAATATATTTATTTATATACATTTGGAAGCATATAATTTAAACCAGTTCGCTACTTAGAAAAATTCTTCGTAGCCGATGAGATACTCCTAGTAATATTTTCAAAATTACAAGAAGCGTTGAAAGAAATATGTCAAAATATAAATTTTGATAAAGCAAAATTCATGATTAACTCTAGAGAGAAAGGCCGTTACACAATTAAAAGTTTTGAAATGGAGGAACAACATTAAATATGGAAAGTGTGAGCAGATTTAAATGTTTAGAGGCAATTATAAGAAAATAATGAGGTGAAAAAGGAGATAAAAGCGCTAATTTTGGCTGGAATTAGATGCTATTTTGCGATGCAAAATCTATAACGATCTTAGTTTATTAATAGAAAAATAAAGCTTCTAATAAGGTCATTATTAGACCGGTAGTAATTTATAGAGACGAAACATGACTGTGAATTTAACAGACAAACAGTGAATTATTTTTCTATAGACGAATGATTCTTACGTAGATTTTTGGAGCTCAAATGGAGAATGGGGAATTAAATGAAAGCGAGAATTTTATAACGAGTTTGGGGACCTTATGGTGAATGATTAAAAAGATTAGATAACAGTAGTTGGATCATGCCTAGGGAATGAATCCGGACAAAAAACGGCAAAAATGATTTTGGAAGAAACCCTGTTGGAGTAAAAGAAAAGAGAAAGGTCGAGAGAGAGGTTGAGAGAAGAGGTGACGTAGGACCTGAGTTATAAATTGGAAAAGAAAAGCTAGAGATATTTGATCTGGTTTTTTGAAAGAGACCAGGGAGGTTTTTTAAGGGCTGTCCAAATGTTGCTCATAATTTTTGTGTTACAGCTTAAGTCAATTTTTTTAATTGTCAACAAATTTCAACAAAAGTTAGCAAAAAATTACTATTCAAAATTTGAAGAGAATAAATTCATTGTGAAAAGAATTCGCTTATTAACAAATTGCATAGAGAATTAGAGAAAATTACCTAGAGATTCTCTATGTAGATGGTTTTCTATCCTATTTTCACACTACGCATGTGTAGGTATGCCTTATTAATAATATATACATTTGTAGAGTGCTTGATAATTTCCAATTTTTAGAAAAAAATTTCTGAACTAGAGAAATATTCATTAACATGGCCTCTGGTTCGTTATTATTAATCATGTTTAATTTTAATGTTTTCACACAATGATTACTATAATAATAATAAATAATAATAATAATAATTCTTTATTTAGTGTTACAGAGACAGTATAAATTGCGTCAACTTATAATGTGTCTTAAAATTCATTACACCAACTTAAATATAACAATTTGAATAGTTTTGCCGGTCCTCTAATTAAATACCCATTAAAATTCGTTGCTTTTCATTTAATAATTAAATGAATAAACTATATATATATATATATATATATATATATATATATATATATATATATATATATATATATATATATATATATATATGTATATACATATATATATTATGATACATTACAAGCTTATTAATCTAATTTAAATATATTTCTGTCGTGATAACATCAATTTAAACATTAATTTAAATTTAAAAAAAGTTTATTAAAATAATATAGATCCAAATTTTCGGTGACATTAACGTTACAGCTAAAGCAACAATGAGAGGTGGTAAGAATGATCGTGGTCGTACTGCAGCTATAATGGCATGGGCAAATGATTTGCGTTTGTTGTCATAATACGATATAATTTCTGGTTTCACTCAAAATTATTTCTGATAGCAAAAAACTCAGTGATCTTGGAATGTATTCAGTAGTTAAGCTATGAGAGTACGAGTCCAAAAAAGGTCGTTTTCCCATAAGGAATTCTAAGTTCGATTTTGCACTTTTTGTTCCCTTCTGCACATGCGCAGTAGTTCCACAGCCAGCGCATCTCAACAAACCATCGTGCACCACATTACAGCCCGCGCACATGCATTTAGATCATTAAAAAAAGTGGGGCCTGTTGGGGATTTGAACCCGCGTTGGTAATAAAACACGTTTGTAATGTACTCATCTTGCCTCGGGACCACCGTGTAAGTTGTAATATGTAAGAAAAATATTGTACAGATAAAAAAAAATTATCAAGGTCATCGAAGCTATCAACTAATGTTTTGTAGGACTAATAAAGTATAACCATTATATTATCGAATGATAATTAGTGAGAACTCTAGGTTTTTGAAATAAAATTTCAAATTCGCCCCCTTTACCTAGATCAGTTTTTTGTATTATAAATACGTATTTCGACTACACAGTAGTCATCATCAGTATAAATTAGCTAGTCGTACTTTACTCTTTGACAATTAGAAATAGATATAAAGTCAAGATCAATAAACAAAAATAAATAGAAAATTAACTAGATTAAAATATACTAGATTTAAAATATAATAAATTTTAAATTATATTAAAATTACTCTTGTTAAAATTTCCTTCATTCACATTTATTCCTATTAATTTTACTCTTATTAAAATTACTCTTATATTGTCGCATGATATGTTACTCGTTGCTAACTTGGTGACAATTTGACAATCTTTCTTGGTTTTACTCTGCTTATATATGTTTGCCTGACCTTTGATACTGTTTTAAGATTGCACCTGATTGGTGCTGAGTTATGCGTTGCGCAGTGAATAGGTTTTTGTATTTTGACATCTTTAGAGAGAGATGGACATATTGGCACTTGATTTTACCGTTAGATTTTGGTTAAATCTGAATTTGGTACCGGTCCATTGTCTAGATTCATAATATTTCTTTTGAATTTCTGAATGTATATGCTTTCGTATGCATCCAGCTCTAAGGGATTTTGTACAGCCTTAACAAGTTTTAAATTGGATTTGTCGATTTTATGGTCATTCTCGATAATGTGTGCAGTTACACAGGATTTTTCTAATCTGCCGTATGAGCCATATGTTCTTTGAATCGAGTTCCAATTTGTGAACACGAAGGACACTCTATGCTATAGATTCCCGATTTCTGTTCATCTACTATTTTGTCTTTTGAGCTACCGAGGATCTGTTTAATTTTACATTTTCTCACGAGAGCTATTTTTATATTATGATCCTCCATTTCTTTTTTAATTTTGTTCGTACAAGGTGGGAAGTACGTTAGCTTGCACCATTTATTTTGTTCGTTGTCGGCCCGTTCTGGTGTTAGTGACGTAGTGTTTCTTTTTAGAATTTTAAATTTAATTTTACGGATCATGTTATTTATTAATTTTGGAGTGTAGCCGTTAAATATTGCAATTTGTTGAATATGTTGGGCTTCTTTAAAATAATTTTTTCTCGACATTGGCACTTTTAGTAGTCTATTTATTAGAAAGTTAAATATGGCTAGTTTGTGTTGAGGTGGACTGTTTGAATCTGAAGTGATGTATCTTTCAGTGTGGGTCGGTTTTCTGTATATGTCAAAATCTAATTTATCTTATCCTTGTTCCTGCTGATTCCTAATCTAAGAAGGGGATCGAGCCTTCCTTTTCGACTTCTGTTGTAAACTCTATAGATGGGTACATTTTGTTGAGCTTTTCTAGAAAAGTTTTCGGATTTTCTTTGTCCGTATCAAAAATTGTAAAAATGTCATCAACATACCGGTACCAGACCGTCGGAAAGTATTCGAAGCTGTTCTTAGCGTTTTCTTCTAAGTCGTTCATAAAGAGATTGCTTAGGAAAGGTGATAGTGGATTGTCTATGCTTGTCCCGAATGTTTGCCTGTTGAATTTTTCTTCAAATGTAAAGACATTTTGTTTCATGCAAAGGCGTGTTAGTTTTAGTAATTCTGTTATTCTTCTTTGAAAGAACTTTATATATATTTCTAATTGTCAAAGAGTAAAGTACGACTAGCTAATTTATACTGATGATGACTACATTATAGTCGACATACGTATTTATAATACAAAAAACTGATCTAGGTAAAGGGGGCGAATTTGAAATTTTATAATAAAGTATAGATAAAGAAATAAGCAAGGTCAAATTTATTATTACTATAGTGTTGCAATATGTGTAATCGCTATTTACTAACTATTGTGTAGTTAGAGTTTATATCATTTTTAACCCGACTTCAAAAAGGAAGATGGTTCTCAATTCGTCCGTGTTTTTTTTTTTTTTATCGTTTGTTACCTCCGAACTCCGTCATTTATTAACCGATTTTGAATTTTTTTCTTTGGTCTCCGAAAAAGTTTGATTTCCGATTGGTCCCATTCTCACCAAATCGCATTCTGATGAATGGATCCCCTGGAAATCGAGGAAAACCCTCACTTTATATGTGATAACCGATTTCTGCGAATTTTTTTTTTTTTTTTGAAAGGATATACTCATTTATAATGGGAAAATAAATTTTTTTTTTTTAAACCGACCCCAAAAAAAAAATTTTTACAAAAAAAAAAAACAAAATGTTTGTAAAAAAAATTGAAAATCTGTTAAAAAAAATGCACTAAAAATTAAAAAAAAGAAAAAAACAGATAAAAAAAATGTGTTATAAAAAAATGTTCTAAAAATTAGTTGGTCGTTTAGTAGGCCCATATTTAGACAAATAAAATCAGTTATAGAACTTCAAAGTCACCATGAGTCAGTGTCTTCCGTATGGTGGCTTTCAGTGCTGTGATACAAATTTTGACGTCACAAACGTTCCTGATAATACCGATAATGGATATTTTCTAGAAGTAGATCTAACATACCCTATAGAACTTCATGATAAACATAAGGATTTGCCTTTTTGTCCTGAACATAGATCAGCACAGAATTCTAAGCGGAAGAAATTGATGGGTACCGTTTACGATAAAGAGCGGTATATACTTCATTACAGAGCGCTAAAACAAGCTTTAAAATATGGATTAAAAATAGCCAAAATTCATAAGGTATTAAAATTTCAGCAGTCTGTTTGGCTTCAATCGGATATTGACTTATATACAGAACTTTGAACGAATGCTAAAAATGAATTTGAGAAAAATTTGTTTAAATTGATGAATAATGCCGTTTTCGGAAAAACTATGGAGAATATTCGAAAACATTCAAATGTTAAACTCATTAACAAATGGGAGGGTCGGTATGGTGTTGAAGCTTATATATTTAAACCAGAATTTCATTCGTGTACAATTTTTAACTCCAATTTGGTTGCCATTGAACTAAAAAAGATGGAGATATTCTTCAACAAACCCCTGTATATTGGTGCAGCAATTCTGGATTTAGCTAAAGCTACCATCTACGATTTTCATTATAATTATATGGTTCCACAGTTGGGTAATGATCGTAGTGCTCTATATACGGATACCGATTCTATTATTTACGAAATTCGTAACTGTGATCCTTATGAACTAATAAAAAGAGATTGCCGTAAATATTATGACACCAGCGAATATCCTGAACCAAATGTTTATGATATACCATGTGTTAATAAAAAAGTGCTGGGTGTGATGGAAAAGAGAATAATGGAGCCCCTATGATACATTTTGTAGGTTTGAGATCAAAATTATATACACTGAAAGTTTTAACCACGCCAGAAGAAATAGCTAAATCTCGTCAGAAACTCCGAAATGAAGAAACAAGGGTGTGAAGCGATCAGTTCTTAAAACAAAGATAACATTTGAGGATTATGTTGAATGTTTCGAGAACTTTAAGGAGTTATCAGTTGACCAAAATCTTATAAACTCAATCTTTATACTGAAACTCAAACGAAAATTGTTTTTAGCCCTTATGGTGACAAGCGCTATCTCATATCGGGTTCTTATGATACTCTACCATGGGGCCATTACTCTTTAAATACCAAACCAAAATGTGAAGATGAAGGCGAAACGTGTGCTTAAAAAAGGAAAATCTTATAGTCACTTTACAAACGCTTGAGGGGAAGCTTGTTGAAATGAAGCATTATTTAATCACGAAGTAGAGAAAATTGTCATCAATTTTGAGTCGATTGAACAAGAACTTGCTTTTGATTGAAACAAAGCCATCGATGTTTTTTCTCTGAAATTAAAAAAGAGAGAACAGTTATCATATATCAAAGTAATAAAATAAAAAAAAGGTAAACTAAATTTTAACTTGTCAGACTAACCGTAAAGTGAGCTACAAAGTTCTTCTTTGGATGTGCTTACTGTGGGCTGATGGTTTTTCTTTGGCTAAGTTAGTAACCATTTTTGTTTCTTGGTCTACATCATCAATAGTGTTCCAAACTACATGTGCCTGTACATTTCTTGAAGAGTGATCCAATTATGGCACAGCGATAAGTTGTTCTTTATAAACATACGAAATAACTATTGGTAGACGTTATTCTGTAGATTTGCGTGCATCTACAGCCGGCAACAGCAGTCCATTGCCATCCCAATGGACAGTTACAGTGTCCGGTACCTCGTTTTGGAAATCGATTTTTATAGCTTCTACACGCTTCTATTCGCTTTTCTGTACGAATTATTTGAATTGAGGACTTGCTTATAGGAGATTCGTCAGTGCTATGCCCAAGTGCCTCAATAGTCGCTTCTATTATAAACACAGAATTTCTCATACTAAACTGACACCTATCAAATGCTGCCACTAATTTTGGGGTGATTCCTCATAGAAGTTTTATTAGTATCGGACTGTGTACTCTCCGTTGGGAAGGACAAATTTTCTTGTAAATCCATTATTTAAGAATCAGAAGACGAATGTTCTTGTAGTGGTTCATAAGATGATGTCGAAGGAGTCTAAATGTTTCTAAGATGTTATGTATGTAAGTACCATGTATGTACATACGTGCCTTCGTTATATATATATATATATATATATATATATATATATATATATATATATATATATATATATATCTTGCGCTACGTCAGCTAACGCTTCGCGTTGACTTACCAACGCTTCGTATCGACCAGCACTTTGCGTGCACTAACACTTTACGTCGTCTAACGCTTCTCATTGATTACTCGTATCTTAACACTTCGCGTTGACTAATCACCACTTTGCGTTGTCTAACGCTTTACGTCGAATAACGCTTCCCATTGGTGGACGGAAAACTTCGCGTTTACTAACATTTCATGCCGACTAACGATTCGCGTTGAGTAACGCTTCATGTTGACTAACGCTTCGCTTTAACTAACGCTTCGAGTTTACAATTGCTGCGCGTTGTATAACTAACGCGTGCTAACGCTTCGAGTTAACTAACGCTTCGAGTTGACCAACGCTTTTCATTAACAGGTGCTTCGCGTTGACTAACTCAATATTTATAATCTTATTTTGACAAAATGGAAACCCGACTTCAAAAATCAAATATTATATAACAAAAAATGCACTAAAAAGTAAAAAAAATAATTGAATATTATTGTGCCAATTTTAGTTCACCTAAGCAAAAATTTTAAAATATATATGTACAATTATTGTTATTTTTGGAGGCGGTGTCACCATAGAGATATTCACATAACTTTTGGACACCGCTTCCAAAAATAACAATAATTGTACATATATATTTAAAAATTTTAGCTTAGGTGAACTAAAATTGGCACAAGAATATGCAATTATTTTTTTACTTTTTAGTGCATTTTTGTTATAGAATATTTGATTTTTGAAGTCGGGTTTCCATTTTGACAAAATAGGTTTATTTCTCGCTTTTTAGTGACTTTGAAGTTCTATAACTTGTTTTATTTGTCTAAATATGGGTAGACCAACTAAACGATCTACTAACTTTTAGTGCATTTCTTTAAAACACATTTTTTTTCAACACATTTTCAGTTTTTTTTACATGCATTTTGTTTTTTTTTTGTAAAAATTTTTTTTTGGGGTCGATTTTTTAAAAAAAAAAGTCGGTTTTTAAAAACATTTTCTTATTATGAATGAGTATACCCTTTCAAAAATAAAATAAAAAATTCGCAGAAATCGGTTATCACATATAAAATGAGGATGTTCCTCGATTTCTCGGGGATCCCCTCATCAGAATGCGATTTGGTGCTAATGGGACCAATGGGAAACCAAACCCTTTAAAACAAAAAATTCAAAATCGGTTCATAAATGACGGAGTTCTGAGGTGACACACATAAAAATAAAAAAAATACAGACGAATTGAGAACCATTCTCCTTTTTGAAGTCGGGTTAAAAATTATAAAAATCGGAAGAACATTAATATACATTTTTTTAAACGCAAGAACATTTTTACTGTTTTAATATTATTAACACAAGGCAAACATTTACAAATAATTCATATTTTATAAACATGGTTTTCAAACAATTAACTCAGTTAGTTGTTACATTACTTCTTTTTTTTTTTTTAAATTAAGATATTCGTTTTAATAATAATTTAGAAATGGAAATTCTTAATGAAAATTTTAAATAATATGTATATATATATATGTTTATATATATATTTAGTACAAAATCTGGGGATATTGTTTGATACGAAAGAAATGCCTAAAACGTATTTCCAGATACCTGCAACCTTAAAAATTCGTTTACTATTAGACTACAGTTGTTTGTATAGTTATAATGAACAACTTTTATTCGTAGCATTCTTTCGAAAACCGAATAAATAAAGGCACAAATCAATTATTTTGGCGTTGATGGTACATAGTTATTATTTAAAGCAGTTTTACATATTTGTTTTATATAATAATTATAATGGATTTTCGTCAAGTAACGACCCATTCAATATAAAAGTTTTACATTTAAGTTAAAACTGATCTTAAAAATATACCCAGTGCTTTACCTGTAACCTAAAAACTAGCAAAATATTTTTAATTATCTCCGTATTGGTTGTTTACGATTTTAAGTAGCCATCATTAATCTTAATTAAGGAATTGAACAAATCTTATAATTTTCCCATTCCAAATCCAATATAATCCCAAGAAAATATTTGGACATTATACAGATGTTGCTTTTACCATATGCATACAGTTGTAAATTTACTTTTACCGATGGCCTAATAGTAGTAATAATAGAAAATAATAACCTTGTAAGTTTACATAGCAAAAGTTCTAAAACAAAAAAATAGTAGCGAAACGCGGGCCTCTATGTGATAAAAATTGTCCAAGTTATGTGTTTAGTCAATTTTAGTTGTAAAGAAATCTGTTAGTCCAGTAGGAATTGTTGCTTCAATGAAATTTAATGTTAAAATTGATTTTCGCTGTTTTTTTATAATACGACACAAAAAATTGTTTGGTAACGTTTTTGCCTATGGATTACGATCATTATATTGGAAAAAAAGGAGAAAAGAAATCGGTTTGTTTTAATTAATTCGTTATACATTTTATAGATAGTATTGAGTTAAAAATTGCTATATGATATATTTTCCATGCATATCTGTATCACATATCTGATGTGTACAAACAATTTTCTATTTCATTTTTCGATATCTAAAGAAATGTTTATGACATTGGAATTTTGAATCGATTATTTTCATGTTTAGTTTATTTCTAATCAGGCAAGAGAATATCGTCGTCGAAGTTAATGAGCATGTTTTTTACCTAAATTGTGATTATAGTTAGCGGATGTTCCTTATTATTCAAAATATTTTGTCAGTTGGGTTGGTCATTCGGATTAACTAAAAAATTTGTTAAAAACCCAAGCTGTAGAATAAAATAATATGTAATTCCTCTTCAAGATTTTGTTAAGGGATATTCAAAGATTATTTAAAGGTAAACTCAAAAATTTCATTTTTTAATATTGCTTTTTAGCCTTGAATGCAGCCGCTTGTGCGTTTTTTCAAACATTTAATTTAAAATAAAATTTCAAATTCGCCCCCTTTACCTAGATTAGTTTTTTTGTAGTAAAATACGTCATTCGACTACAAAGTAGTCATCATCAGTATAAATTAGCTAGTCATAATTTACTCTTTGACAATTAGAAATATATAGAAAGTTGAGATCAATAGACAAAAATAAAAATAAATTAACTATATTAAAATATACTAAATTTTAAAATATAATAAATTTTAAATTATATTGAAATTACTCTTGTTAAAATTTCCTTCATTCACATTTATTCCTATTAATTTTACTCTTATTAAAATTACTCTTATATTGTCGCATGATATGTTACTCGTTGCTAACTTGGTGACAATTTGACAATCTTTCTTGGTTTTACTCTGCTTATATATGTTTGCCTGACCTTTGATACTGTTTTAAGATTGCACCTGATTGGTGCTGAGTTATGCGTTGCGCAGTGAATAGGTTTTTGTATTTTGACATCTTTAGAGAGAGATGGACATATTGGCACTTGATTTTACCGTTAGATTTTGGTTAAATCTGAATTTGGTACCGGTCCATTGTCTAGATTCATAATATTTCTTTTGAATTTCTGAATGTATATGCTTTCGTTTGCATCCAGCTCTAAGGGATTTTGTACAGCCTTAACAAGTCTTAAATTAGATTTGTAAATTTTATGGTCATTCTCTATAATATGTATTTCATATCAGCCATATGTTCTTTGAATCGGGTTCCAATTAGTCTACGGCTTTGGTCAATGTATGTTTGTGAACACGAAGGACACTCTATGCTATAGATTCCGGATTTTTGTTCGTTTTCTGTTTTGTCTTCCCGAGGATCTGTTTAATTTTACATTTACTCACGAGTGCTATATTTATATTATGATCTTCCATTTCTTTTTTAATTTTGTCGTACATGGTGGGAAGTACGTTAGCTTGCACCATCTCTTTTGTTCTATGTTGGCTCGTTCTGGTGTTAGTGTCGTTGTGTTTCTTTTTAAAATTTTAAACTTAACTTAACGGATCATGTTGTTTACTAATTTTGGATTGTAGCCGTTAAATATTGCAATTTGTTTAATATTTTGGGCCTCTTTAAAATATTTAAAAAGAAGATGAAATCGTACGAGGCTGTACGTAAAAAACATACAAAAGAGACGACTTTTTTAAAATATGAGATGTTTGTTGCCTTAGAATCTCCCTAGAAGGGGATATTTATTTAAAAATGTAATCATCCTCTTCACGGAGCTCCCATTATATGATAATGCTCGTGCTACATTTTTTCGAAGCCGTAGTCTTAGCCGTAAAGGTTCAAAGACTACACATTTCTCAACAATATGCCTCACGGTTTGCACTGTCCTGCAAACGCTGCCATTTTTCATTAATTTTGAAACGTATGCACACTTTCAGGTCCTCTGGGCGTATTGAAATTAGATCCAGGTGGTCTGAAAAAGCCGCGACCCGCGCAGCTGCATCAGCCACCTCATTCTCATGTATACCCACGTGCCCAGGCGTCCATACAAAAACGATGGACATGTGCTGGAGCACGTAGAGTATCCCTTGGATGTTTTGCACCAGAGGGTCCCTTGAAAGCGTGCACATTAGTGATTGCAGCGCGCTCAACGAGTCGGAACAAATGAGGAATGTATTGTGATGGTTCGAAAACTCTTCACAACGTCGCAGGGCTTGCAAAATTGCATATAATTCAGCAGTGTATACGGATGCTTGTGGGGAGAGCGACCAAGTGTGTGATCTATTACCAATGGCAATAGCGCTCCCCACACCAGAAACTGATTTAGATCCATCCGTATTCACGCACAGAGAGTCATTGTATTCGCTAATAAGCTGTTGGAAGCAGGTCCGATAGAACTGGGAACTGGTCTCATCTTTACGGAGACCAGCCAGGTCAAAGCGGCACCTTACCTTTGGGATCAGCCAAGGAGGTACTTCATGAAAACTATAGGAAAGTACCTGAGCGAATTCGAAATTAAGACTCTCTAAAAGCTCCTGCGTTCGAACGACCAAAGGTCTGGTGACCGTGGCACGTCTCTCATAGAGTCTCTTCAGAAATCTGGATTTTCTGAAGAGAGCCAGGAAGTTGACATGATTGGGCTTAGCCCACACCCCCGCGACATAATTGAGGAGCAGGCGCTCACGCTTCAACCTCAATGGGTGCAATCCCGACTCTACACATAGACTCATAGAGGGACTCGTTCGAAAGGCTCGTGTAGCAAGTCTTATGCCTGTGCGTGGTGAATAGGATCTAGGATTTTGAACGCTGATATCCGGGTGGAGGAGAATACTACACAGCCATACTCCATCCTGGGCAGAACCAGTGATGAATAGAGCCGCAGTAGTATCTCCCGGTCCGCACCCCACGATGTACCAGCCAATCCCTTAAGCACATTCGTTGCACATTCTTGCGACAACTCGCTGCCAGGGATTGGAGGTGTAGACGCCACGTTAATTTTTTGTCAAAGTCAAGTCCCAGACACCTAATAGAGTCGGCACATCCAAGGCGGGCTCCCTTTAAGTAAAGGATCGGATCAGGATGTGCCTTGCGTTTTCTACAGAAATGGACCACTTTAGTTTTAATTGTGGAGAACCGAAAATCAACACTTTCTGCAGAATGCACCACTTCGTTGATACCCTTCTGGAGTCTCGTTTCAATTGTATCCATTGATGGAGCTCTATAGAAAATTGCAAGGTCATCAACATACAGACATTGACGAATCGGGGCTGAAGCTGCGATGTGATAGCTATAGCAAAAAGGGTGACACTAAGCGTCGAGCCCTGGGGAACAACATTCTCCTGGGAATAGATCCCGGAGTCAGTGCCACCCACCCGGACACGAAATTTGCGGTCACACATAAAACTTTGAACGAACTGAGGCAGAGATCCTCTTAGACCCCAGTCATGCAGCTTCCTGAGAATGCCATACCTCCAAGTCATATCATATGCTTTCTCCAGGTCGAAGAACACTCCCACAAAGTGATAGCTCCGGAGAAAGTTGTCGTGAATGGCCTTCTCAAGGCAAACAAGTTGATCCGTCGTCGAATGGTATTGGCGGAAACTTGTCTGATATTTACTTCTCAGATGATTAGTTTCCAGTCACCAGACGAGACGTCTGTTAACCATTTTTTCCAATATCTTGCTGAAGCAGCAAGTCAAAGATATTGGACGATAACTTGATGGTTGCGATGAATCTTTACCCTCTTTAAGTAGCGGGATAGTAACGGCTTCCCGTCATTGCTGAGGGAAAACGCTCTGCCGAAAAATATTGTTATATAGATCCAGTAATCTGCACCTACCAGGATAATGCAGATTCTGGATCATGGCATAATGTATTGTATCGGGGCCAGGTGATGTATCTGTTGACCCTTTTAGCGCCTCCATTAGTTCTGGCATTGTAAAATCGTTGTTATACTGGAGGGATTCATCTGAGAAAAAATCAAGATCATGTTGTTCGTGATGCATCTTGATCCGCAGGTAATCCGGGTCATAATTTTGGAAGCTGCAGACGCGCTCGAAATGCTCCGCTAAACACTCAGCGATTTCAGCTTGCTGCGATATGACTCGGCCATCCAAATTGAGGAGGGCAGGCGCCGGTGATGAGGAAAATTTCCCCGAAGTTGCCTGCACCTTCCTACATACCTCCGAAGATGGTGTGGAGGTATTGGTGGCCAAAACATATTGCTCCCAAGATAGCCTTTTCTGATCTCGAATAGTTCTTATTGCTATTGATCTTCTTCTTTAAAGGCTATCAAATTTTCCTGCGTGTGGCGTCTTTTCAGTTTGTTAAACGCTCTCTTTTTCTCTGCAACCGCTACTCTTTAGATATCATTCCACCAGGGAACTTTTCTCTTAGGTGGAATGCCGGAAGACTTACTTATAGCGTGTGTAGCTGCTTCAATGACTTTGGAGGTTATTTTGCACACATCCTCTTCTACGTCTCCCCCCAACGTGGGAACTTTCCATGAAAGTGTCTCAGTTAGCTCGACGAAGACGCCATCTCGGTGAAGTAGGATGTGGACACATCGGTGAGTTATGAGAAATTTTGATGGGTAGATGGTCACTCCCACAAGGATCAGGGAGTACCATCCAGTCCAGTCAATGTGCCAGAGCCGGTGAGCATAGTGTCAGATCAATTGCTGACATCTCACCAGCTCTGGCGTTTAATCGTGTTTTCTCACCGGTATTTAAAAGAAACGTGTTTGACCCATCCAAAAAACTGTCGATGAGTCTCCCACGTGCGCCTTTATGCTCACAGCCCCACAATTGACTGTGAGCGTTAAAATCACCTAGCATCAGAAATGGTTGTGGAAGTTGCAAGGTTAAACGTGACAGATCTTCGATACTCCAATCGAAGTCCGGCAGATAGATTGTGCATACTGTGAGTTTGAGCGTTCCGTATATTGTAACAGCTATAGCTTGTAGAGGGGGTGTCAAGGCGAAGGGCCTGGTAAGAGAGGCCGTGCCTTATTAATATTGCGACATCTCCCCTTGCTCGAGCATCTGGCAGAAAATCTCGCCGGTGGATGGTATAACCCTTCAGGGTATATGTGTCCACCGGTCTAAGATGTGTCTCTTGTATGCATACACACATAGGTGTATGCTCTGCCAGAAGCTTGTTTAGCTCACAGTAGCGTTGTTTAATACCATTGCAATTCCACTGTAATATATTTACAATTTCTATTGGCTAGAATGGGTTGCCCCAGGAAGTTGTGGGATCACTTCCTAGGTTTCCCCTTCGGCCAGCCTCTTTTATCTCTTCTGGTCGTCTCCTTGTCGGAGAAAGTGACGGAATCTGAATCCGTCTCCGACGTCACCCTGTAGGAGACGACGACCCTTTTTTCACGATGCGGGAGGATACTCGAGTGCATCATGTGCGCTGGGCTGCCTCCCGGCGATGTTGAAGCCGGAGGCCTGGACCTCGTCGGCTTCGGTGAGCTCAGCTCCGCCTGCAGAGTAAGTGCTTACCCTGTTATTTAGATGGAGGTGGAGTTTTTTCACGATCCACTTCCATCCTTTTTTCTTCTGAGGTGGGCTTATTGGTTGCCACCTCCTAAGCTCTCGCATTAGTTTTAAGGGTCTCTCTTTTTCGTTTTACTGTAGTTTTGGGAGGGGCCTGAATGGGTCCCTCCTGCGTCGTTCTTAAAATTTTAGCTGGCCTTGCTGACGCTTGGCCATCTTTTTTTTTTTATTTAAAAACTCGCTGATGATTTTCATCATCAGTGGAGCGAGCTTTTTTGCGAGCGTGGAAGCGTCAGCTGAAGGGGCGGGGGTAGCTGTGACGCGGGCAGAGGAGACGGCAGGTTGAATGCGAGGACTGAAGCCCATCATCCTCCTGCGCGCCTCAGGATAAGTGAGCTTATCCAGAACTCTCACTTTCTGGATTGCCATCTCTTCCTTGTGTTTGGGGCAGTTCCTCGACTTTTCCGAGTGACTACCCCCACAATTAACACATGTAACTGGCTCATTGCACGGTCTTCCATCGTGCAATGGCTCCCCGCCTACACAAATTTAATGCCGATCACATCTACCAGCCGTGTGTCCGTATCTTTGACACCGATAGCATCGCATCGGTCCTGGAATGTACGGACGCACGGGGATTTTGTTGTGAATGCCAGCATCTACTACTGCTGGCAATTCAATTTTGTTAACGGTTAGTTGGAGGAGAGGTGAGTCTTTCAACTCACCATCTTGCCTCCACTTAATCCTTCGTGCCTCAATAACTCCCTGGTCGGACATATTTTCAACTATATCTTCGATGGAGCAAATCATGAGGTCTCTGCAAAATATCATCCCCTGGGAACTATTTAATGTTCCATGGGGCGATACTTCCACCTCATGATCTCCTAACATTTTTAGATTAGTTTTTCGTTCGTTGCGTTGTCGCCGTATGTCTCGACCAACAACCCGTTATTAACTTTCTTAACGTCCTTAAGACGTACTACAGCCTCATATAAACATTTAGCAATTAAGAAGGGGCTCACTGACTTGCAGTCGCTAGAGTCACCCTTCTTTTTAATTAAAAAATAAATCACAACTCTCTGTTTTTGGGCACCTGGAATCATTGCCGGGTTGCCACGGAATTTCCTTTTATCTTAAAGGGGTTTGGTCCCCCCAACGTTTCTGTGATAACCGGAACGCCGCCCGGGCCTCCTTTTACGGAAGGTGGCATTTCCGTTTGTTTGTGGGTTTTTCTTGATCCATAAACTTAAAAAAAAACAGCCATCGTGTGCAAAGGGGCGGGCTGGAATAGCCGGGAATGGGTATACCCTCGGACTTTAATAGTCCTACCCCAGTACTCTGGGACCCGGCCTCCACTAAACCAGTCCCGGAAAACGCGGACGGACTGGAACTCGCCCGAAGCAATGCAGATTCCGATCTCTGCATCCATTGCACACTATCCTACCAAGGACCTACGTGGCTGGTGGCACACCCTGTCTTGGCAGAGCAAAGCTCTCATCAGATCTCGGAGAAACTGAGGCCACACCCTCAGCTCCCCTCGACCACTCCCAGCAGGGATGCACGGGACCGCCAGTTGAACGTCTTCAACGAAGACAATGTCAGCCAGATGACGTGGCCGACAAGTAATGTTGCAACAGTGCACGAACACCGCACACCGAAACCAACGATGACGATGATGACAGCGCGCGATATCCGCACACTGATCCCAGCGTTGAGAAGATTGGGCCCGTTAGCTTCCCCTCCTACTGGCTTGCAAGCTAGGTACTAGGCCCTTCCACCATGACAAGGTGGACCCACGGAAGGGATTAACAATTTAATTTGCTTTTAAATTACTATACGTCAAATTGTATAGCAAATATTTCCTAAAAGATGTGAAAAACATTTTGGGAACGATTTTTTAAATTTTACTATTATGTTTATTCGTGCATCATTTTTTAAAATTATTTTCATTTAACTCGGTAATCATAACAAGCAATCTCAGCTACGCTGACTAATTAACCCAACAAAAAAAGTTTCATTACTTCAATTTTTAATCGTGTAGTATCGGCCAACAATCTGGTGAAGTTGGGTCCTCTGTTTTATTTTTTACAGTGTAAAAACTACCAACTTATTACCTTTATTATTATATATTAATTTAAGATGGCGATTTTTCTAACTTGTCAAAATTTGGCCAAATAACTGATTTTTGAAATGAAGTTTAAGTTTGACGCACATGATTAATATCGTTATATTTATAATAACTTAAATTAGTTCAAATAAGTTTCTCTATTTTGTTTTAAAAAGTAAAAAAAATAAAAGGTATTTATTACTAGTAAATAAAATAAACTGACTGCCCCTGCAACGAGCGTTTGCAACGAGAGCTTAAGTAAATTGATTGATATAAAGGTGCAATAGAAATGTGTAGAAATATTTAGTAAAACTTTTGATTTTTAAATTTTATTTTTTTAGTAAAAAATCAAAATTTATTAAGTTTTCTTCTAAGTGCTTGTAATAAGTTACATTCCACAAAGTTTATTTAGAGTTAATTTTGGGCTATTTGAGTCCAAAGAGAAAATTTTGCTGTAAAGCGTTGTAGAGGCAGCAAACAAGTTCTTTAACGAGCAAATAAGTCGTTTCTATTTCAAAAAACAACAGAAGTTGTCATCCGTAAAAAGAAAACAATAACTACATGCATATAGTAAAAGCAACAATTGCTAAAATGTCCAAATATTTTCTTGGCGTATATATATATTTTCTTTATTAAAATTTCTTCTAAATTAATGATGGCCACCTAAACTGAAAAATCAACCAATATTGGAGATATTTAAAAAAAAAAAAAAAAAAAAAAAAAAAAACAGAAAATTTACTAGTTTTTAAGTCACAGAATTTATAAAATATTGTACTAAAAAATCGTACAATTAGGAATTATCATTATTATAGCGGAAGACAATTATCTGTTGACTCTCGACAAGTGTTTCACGTCTCGATTTTTAACCCGACTTCAAACAGGAGGATGGTACTCAATTCGTCTGTATTTTTTTGTTTGTTTTTTTTTTTTTTTATGTGTGTTACCTCCGAACTCCGTCATTTATGAACCGATTTTGAATTTTTTGTTTTAATGGGTTTGGTTTCCCATTGGTCCCATTGGCACCAAATCGCATTCTGATGAGGGAATCCCCAGGAAATCGAGGAACATCCTCATTTTATATGTGATAACCGATTTCTGCGAAATTTTTTTTTTTGAAAGGGTATATTCATAATGGGAAAATAAGAAAATTTTTTTGAAAACCGACTTCAAAAAAATTTTTTACAAAAAAAAACCGACCCCAAAAAAAAAATTTTTACAAAAAAAAATACAAAATGCATGTAAAAAAAACTGAAAATCTGTTATAAAAAAATGCACTAAAAAACAAAACCAAAAACGGGTAAAAAAAAAATGTGTTATAAAAAAATTCTCTAAAAATTAGTAGGTCGTTCAGTAGGTCTACCCATATTTAGACAAATAAAATCAGTTATAGAACTTCAAAGTCATTAAAAGGGAGAAATAAACCATATTTTCACAAAATGGAAACCCGACTTGTCAGCATAGAGAAATTCACATAACTTTTGGACAAAAATAACAATAATTGTACATATATATTTAAAAATTTTTGCTTAGGTGAACTAAAATTGGCACAATAATATGCAATTATTTTTTTACTTTTTAGTGCATTTTTTGTTATATAATATTTGATTTTTGAATTCGGGTTTCCATTTTGTCAAAATAGGTTTTATGTGAATATCAAAAGTTCTTACTCTCCTCTGGACTCCTGCAAATATTAACTTGAATTTATCCATTTTTTGCGGCATTTTTAATTTCTATGAACCACCGTGTATATTCTCTGTTTTAAATAATAATTATGTACATGACTTATAATATTGTATTTACTCTATGTTATTCAAGGTTATATGTTTGTTGCAGTAAAAATTTTATCGTATTTTTCATAATTAATTTAAAATGTGTTTACATTACGTAAAATGTCTCATAATTGGGAGATGTGTGTTTAAAAAAATATTTTTTTTTCGTTTTATATATAATATTTGTTTGTCACCATATATATGTTAATGGCTGTAAATAAATTTCTCATCTTTTTCAGATCATAATGTATGTTTATTTTGTACGTTTCTCAGGTGCAAGATTTTCATATTGTAACGCTGTATCTGAGATACTCATCCAATGAATATATACAAATCATTTTTGTTAAAAAACTTGGCCCTTACATAGCTTTCCTGAGAAACTTATTCAATAAATATACATTATGATGTAAAAAGATGAGAAATTTCCAGTGCTTGGTTAATAATGGATCTGCATATATATATATATATATATATATATATATATATATATATATATATAAGACAAAATAATGCATTGGTCAGAAAGTTGAAAAGTTCCAAACATATTGATGAATCTCTTTGTAAGAGGTTGTTGAGCTCTCATGCGTCCTTGGCAGACATTTATTTTCAACCTAAGATTCACAAAGAGGACTTTAAAATACATCCCATCATCTCGTACATCAATTACCCCACTTACAATTTATCAAAATTTATCGTTGAACCTCTCAAATTGGGTTTGAAAGCCGTTCTCTATCCCCTATTCATTTGCGTTGATAATTGACTCTTTTTCCAGAAGACAGGATTTGGTCTTTCGATATCAAAAACACATACACTTCGATTACTGTTGATGTTGCGATAATGTATGTAAAAAGACATTGGAGGTATATCAAAAATCATACCACTATTAAACAACCATTGTTTTTGGATACAATACGTTTGTGCATCCATGGCACTTATGTTACGTCACAAGTCACACCACTTAATTCTATAAACAAAACAATGGATTGTCTGTGGCTTCCATTTTAGCTCCAATAATTTCTAACTACGTTCTCAACATGGTGTTGAATGATGTTTTTGACAATTATCCGTTGCTTAAACCACCATTTATTAAATAGTATGTGAACTTATTTCAACGTTTGAATGATTTCCATCCGAACATCAATTTTATCAGCGAGAGAGAGATGGATTGTAAACTGGAATTTCTTGATGTTTTCTTGATTCGAGACCAAAACTCTTCCAAATGTACACAATTTGGAATTAAAGATCATATCAATCCACAAGAATGCTTAATTACCATACCTACCACCATTTCAGCATTAAATACTCTTTTCAACAATGTTTTTAGAGCACTTAAACTCACTTCTTTTTTGCTCAGGCCCGTAACTGTTAAATCGTTGAAAGATTTGTGCAGACTCAACAATTATTATAATGGCAAGATCGATAACATCATTAAAAAGGTTACCATCAAGGTGTATAATGGCTCATCTGTTAACAGAGATGCTAAGTATATAGATTGCTGGGATAGTTTAGATCACGCTTCCTTTCATTCATGATTTTCCACCAAACCTGAACAAATCATTACAATAAATAGATTTAAACCGATTTTTAAATACAATAATCAGGTCTCCTCTCTTCATTTAAAAAAAAAACAGAAAGTCCCCCCATCAAGCCCAGTATGTTGTTTAAAAGGTTGATTGTTTGGACTGTTCCAAGTCCTATGTTGGACAATCTTCTCAAGTCCTTTCCAACAGAATGTATCATCATAAATATGATCTACACCGCAGTAATCTCACTACAGGCCTACAAGTTCATTCATTGGAAGACGATCACTTAATTGATTTCGAGAATTCTCAGATTTGAAACAAGAAAATCACGTACACACTAGACTTAATTTGGAAAATTGCTATATGTCATCCGTAGACAATAGCAATCGTTTAACAGACTAAAATCACTTCATAAGTTACTACAATTCGATTTTCTCGTTTGCTTAAAACAATCACTTGTCTTAATCGTTGCATTACGCGCTACTATTTTTTTTCGATTATGCGCAGTGGTTCCCATTTCGTTCAGTGTTTGGTTATAAGAATACATACTTCCGTTAACTTTTGTACTCCTATTGTAATCTTCTTTGGACCATTACAATTCCTAGCATTTTACAATATTTATTATTTCAATCATTTTGTTTATATACATTTCATTATCCAAAGTTGTTTCTGTGATTTTATCTGTGATATTTTTAAGTGATACTTTTTTGTGATAATTGAGATATCTGTTATGGTTTCAACTTTTTTTTTTTTTGTTATACCAAAAAACCAAATTAACTTTTGTTATATTTTTGTCTGTGGCTATTTATAGTTATTTTTAAATTTTAACTTTACGGATTTTATATACTTTTCCACCTTTTATCATTGTGCAAGTATTGTATTAAAATTTAACACACTTTGTGTGATGTTTCATCCGGAATTTCTGTTATTTGGTTTATTTTCTACTAGATATTCCCCTAATTCCCCTATTTTTTCACATTGTTTTTCGCTGGTTGTGTTTATGTTTATATTTGATATATATTTTTAGTCATCCCGATTTGTTTCGGGCTCATTTCATTTTTTCCCATTACTTTGTGGTTTTTGTTGATGATGTAATTATTTATTCATGTTTCATTTCTTCTGTTTTTCAAAGGTTATGTTACTAAATTTCTTTTCTTGTATTTATTTTGCGATAACCAATTGGATTTGTATGGAAGTTGCTACATACAATTTAAATCAATTGGTTAGTGTCATTTTTGACAGTTTTTAAGCAAGTGTACATTTCATTATTTCATGTCACTTTTGTGCTTTCTTCCCTTTTGATAATGAGAACTTAAGGTTCTCGAAACGTCCAGGTTTTATTATTAATTGCCATTATTATCTACTTTATATATACTTCGAGAGGTCGTACAGCAGTTATCAGAACAAAACGTTTTTGGAGGTGAGTTTTCGTTGTATATATATATATATATATATATATATATATATATATATATATATATATATATATATATATATATATATATATCTTCCCTTTTGCATACAACGAAAACTCACCTCCAAAAACGTTTTGTTCTGATAACTGCTGTACGACCTCTCGAAGTATATATAAAGTAGATAATAATGGCAATTAATAATAAAACCTGGACGTTTCGAGAACCTTAAGTTCTCATTATCAAAAGGGAAGAAAGCACAAAAGTGACATGAAATAATGAAATGTATATATAATGAAATGTATGTATATATATATATATATATATACAACGAAAACTCACAAATCGACAAAAAAGTTTTGTCGATGACATAGTCATAGTGAAGATGGGCTCCAACAATGGGACACTCAGTACAGCTATTTTTTGAGACTGTTGTTCTCAAAAACAAGCGTGGCCCCTTGAAGCATGGAAGAAGAATTGTGTATCATTTTCTCATGTTCTGATAACTGCTGTACGACCTCGATCTTTTGTTTCCTTCCTTCTGATTGGAATTGGTACCTACTTTTACCGAAAATATGGATACAAACATCTGGTAAATATGTGCGCTGGGATGGTTATCTGAGCTGGTTAACTTATGACTGTTTTTGGTTATCTGCCGTTTTTGAAAGAACCACTGGGCATACAGGTACCAGTCTGATCCCAAATGAAAGCTAATTAAATTTACTACAAGTTTATTAAATATAATATTTGACGTGGAATGCGTATTTTAGAAGATATTTTACGAAATAAGTGACCATTTCGAAAAAATTGCATTTTTTGGAAAAAATGGCCTATTTTCTAAGAACTGTATCTTGGGAACCAATAGCTGTATAGAGCTTGTTTTGATCTCAAATTGTTGAAAATTTAGTCTACTTTAAAAGTGTATAGAATGACTATACCGGTCAGACCCTTTCTTCACTGAGATATTGAGCAAAAACTAAAAAAAGTCCAAAAATTTCATTGCTTTTTGGATACACAGCCGCTCGCACAGCACTTTGGAAATTGCAAATCTGGTTTTTTAATATTGGCTTAGGTCCTAACAACATATAAAAAATTCAGAACGACCTGACCTTTTGCACGCACGGATGTAGATCTTAACTGGACTATAATAACATCCCTCGAGTAACAATCCCTTACAGGCAGTTTTAAATTTTTTAAGTTCAGATATGTTTTTAATTCTGTCAAGCAACCTATTATAAAATTTATGTCCCCAGTAAAAGGGATTTTGTTCATATAATGTTCATAAGATTGTGTGGCAGCGCTGCTAGGTCATTTCGATAACGTGTATTGTAGTCGTATATATACTGTTCTGCACAAGGAGAATAAAATGTTTTTTGTGAGTAATAAATATTCTAGAATATAAACGCACGGCAAGGGTAGAATACCAAATTGTTGGATAAAAATTAACAAGAAACAAGTTAATTTGCATTAGCTATTAGTCTGACGATCCTTTTTTGCATTATAATCACATCTTGTGAATAACAAGAGCTTTCCCAAAATATAATTCCATACTTAATCCTAGAGTAAACATAGGCATAATGCACTACTATCAACGACTCATGTCGCAGGAAGACCTTCAAATTTCTAATTGCGTAGAAAGAAGCTTTGAGTTTATTATACAACTCGTGGCAGTGCTTCGACCACGTTAAACTGGTTTCTAAGGTTATGCTAAGGAATTTTATATGCGAGTCTTTTTGTATAAACTTGCCATTGACATTTAAATTTAAGCTTATCTCGCTCCTAGCTTGCAGAGTCTTAAAATGAACGTATTTTGTTTTACTGGCATTTAGAAATATACTATTGGCGTTAAACCAATGAGTCATTTTCCCAGTTACCAAATTAGATTTTATGTTTACGTCGTCTAAATTTTGAGCCTTTATTATCAGTATAAAATATCGTCCGCGTACATAATGATGTTATGTACGCGGACATAACATCATATCTACGAAAATCTTTGTTCATGAAGTTAACTAGGTCATTTATGTATACAAGGAACATAATTGAACCTTAAATACTTCCTTGAGGGATACCAATGGAACTGACTATCTTCTTGATATATAAGTTGAATCATTTCCACGCAGAGCTACGCAGTGCATTCTACCATTTAAATAAGAGCGAAACAAGTTCAACCCAACAAGTATACCCATGTGTTAAAGTTTATTTAGTATACAATCGTTGATTACGCAGTCAAAACCTTTACTCAAGTCACATAATATGCCCACACATATTTGGTGGTTATCAACAGATTTGAACATCGTATTTAAAAAGCTCATTATAGCCGTTTCAGTTTATTTACCCTGTATAAAGCCGTGTATTTACCCTGTATTTACCCTGTTCGACCACTTTTGAGATGCTTGAAACAATACTTGATATTTGTCGATAGTTAGTAATAAGAGTCCTGTCTCCTGTTTTGTAAATTAGTCTTATGAAAGCACGTTTCAAAACCGTTGGAAAAACTCCCTGTTCAAAACAGTCGTTGATGGGCGATGTAAACGGATCACTTAAGTATGCTTTAAATTTTTGTAGATTGTTATTTGAAATTATATCCTCTCCTGATGCGTTAGAATTATTTAGATCTGTTATAAAATCTATTATTTCGTTTTGACTTACGGGATATAAGAATAAGCATTTTTCGTTTGTTCTGAGTTTTTCTACTAAATGCGCTTTAGGAATGTTCTTAGCTATATTTTGTGGTTCATTTTTGAAGTATTTATTGAATAAATTAACAATTGTCTGTTTTTCACATATTAGAATTAGAATTTATTTTATATTCATATTTACAGTTTTGAAAATTATTTTTGATTGTAAGACCGTTAACAATTTGCCACAATGTTTTACTTTTATTTATCGAATTGTTCATGATTAAATGATAATAGTTTTGTTTTGTATGTTTGACTAATCTATTCGATAAATATTTTATATTGCTTCCGAGTATTGCAATAATTGCTTTAAAGATTTACTGAACTAAATGATTTCTTCATTTACCCAGTGCTTTGCGACTTTGACGTTTTTTCTTCAATTTTAACTACAGGGACACTAACATTAAAATAATAATTCAGTGCATTTATAAATCGTTCAAAATTACTTTCAATGTTTGTTGAGTTTTCACCCACTACTACTCACTATCTAACAAATGTGCAAAAAGTTCATTATTGAAATCTGAGATTTGTCTACTATATTTATGATTATTCCTATTTTTATACTTGTTTGGAACTCTTTTTG
Source organism: Nineta flava (assembly GCA_963920215.1). NCBI lineage: Eukaryota > Metazoa > Arthropoda > Insecta > Neuroptera > Chrysopidae > Nineta > Nineta flava. Next base: position 30,888,871 of record OY986046.1, on the reverse strand, counting down.
GTATATGTTTACTACCTTAAGCAAATTGTAGGTTCCTAAAAGTTGACATATGGTAGTGTAGTGTTTCCTTTCGAACCTTTTGGAAAATGTATATTAAAATGACCTAACACCATTATAGCCTTATGTGTGTATATTATACAATTTGTCCAAACTTAGATTTAAATTGAAAATAAAAGTATGAAAATTACTCGAGTGTGATCTATACACAGTTAGAAGATCAACGTATTTGAGTTTTTTAAAGTCCATCGAAGACCACATATTTCAATGTCCTTTTCGACACAACATTCTTCTAAATCAATTTTTTTCACAATTCCACTTTGTTTTTGCGAAAATACAAACTCCACCTCTATTAAAAATCGATCTACACCTGCTTGAGAGTAGTTTATACCTACTGATACCAGTATTTTCAATTTCATGAGATTTTAGCCAGTGTTCACTTATATATAAGAGGTCTATAAGGGCCTTGAGGTTGTCTATTTCCAAAAAACTGGGTTTTATTATCGATTCCTTGAATATTCAGATGTATGATAGTTAAATTTAGAAGATCTTTGTAGTCTTTAAAAACTTATTGAAGCCTTTCAGGTTCTTGCCGGCGAAAAAAATGTCTCTTAACCATCAATCCTTTAGGCCAAAAATATCCATCGTACAAAATATTTTCCAATTGACGTTTGGGAGTTTCTTTTTCAGATATTTTATAACAGCTTCTTGTGTAGTATCCGGAGTCATTCTTCCGAGGAAGATCCACAATTTTTGTTCGGCAGCAGTTAGTGACCCAGTTTCATCCGAACTACCAATGATAACTTTCCGGTTTTTACGTCTGTCGACTACAGTAAAACCGTCTTCGACATTCGTGTTTTCAACAAGTATTATTGCGCTGATACTACTTTGCCATTTGTTTTCGTTTGGATTGATGTACTTTACGTAGCTGTTTCGTGTATTCACTCTTGTACTCGTAGTTGTCCGTTATTCACTTTTGTAGAAGATGAGTTTTGACGCGCCACCTTTTGTGAATATTTGGCATTGACGGTATGTTTTCGTGCTAACTCCATTTCTTTACCATAATAGTTTCAGTACCATAATTTCATTTTTCATAATTTCAGTATGAAGGTCTTGGGGTGCTATCTGTTGTGAATGATTCGTATCACTTGTCATAGATTCTTTCTTCAATATTTCTATGTCACTTAGTAATTGAAGGTTAGTTTGCTTCAACTCTAAGATTTCATTTCTCAAAACTTCAGTTTGATCTCGCACACTATTTTTTTTATATTGCTTAGCACTTTTATATATTGATCACTTAATAAAGTTCATTCGTTATATTTGATACGAGTTCCACACTATCAATATTAACATTTTCACTACGTAGACGTCTAGTAGGCGCAATTTTTTTCGTATATATATAAATATATATATATATATATATATATATATATATATATATATATATATATATATATATATATATATATATATAAATTATATTTTCGATCTCGAAATGTATAAAAAAAATACTTTATTTAATTTAACAAAAATACAATATTATAATTTATTTTATTTTAAATACAATAACAATTATACAATTTATAAGTTATCGCTAGTTCGCTACAATCAAGCGTGCAAGAAGCCAAACTTGTGTAATGAAAAAGACAATCGTTATCAATTTAACAATGGCTTATATACTAGTTTTTGGTATTTTAGAAAGTGTCGTACTGATTAGAATGTAGTTTAATGTTAAGGACGTTTTTAGAAAGTTATGTTTAAGTAATGTGTACAAAGTACGTCATTACATGTTTGTAGAAAGTTATGTTTAAGTAATGTGTACAAAGTACATCATTACATGTTTGTTTTACAATGTCCTTGAAATAGAGAGATAGTTATTTTATATAAACTAATACACATTCCAGGATCTGTAACTCCTCCCTCCTTAAGATGGAGCTTTGAACAGGAAGGTTATTGGGGCTTTTTGTGAGAGCTCCACAGGCTCTTGGGGTGCTGAAGGCGTATACTTTGTCGTTTCAATAATTCTAGAACGATTCTTTCTATTTTTATAATATTTAAAATAACTAAAAATAAATGTTAAAATAAGAAAAATAATTAAGATAATAATATTTGTAGAAATATGAGTATAATGTTGATATTTGATGAGTTCTAGTTCATTCGTGTTTTCAAGAGTTTTTAAGTTTAATACATCCAGTGTAGAATCGTTGGATAATTGCGTTATTTCCATGTTGTTGTAGATGATTTGTTCTAGTTTATAAGTAGAAATACTTGATGAGATAGTTCCATAGATTATACCATTAATAATAACCATACATTTGTTATAATGAATATACAGTTTTCCAGTAAATTTGGTGATGTTTTTGCCACAGGTTGTATTAATATTTATAGGTTCATTAACGTAAGCTATTATGTGGTTACTTTCGATTTCTTCTATAAAACTCGTTTCGACAGTGTGATGTAGCGTGCATTGCGCTGGTTCGTTCTGAAGGATTTTTACTTCGCAAGTGTTGATTGAATTATTTTGTAATTGTAATTGCTTACACATATAGAGTTGTTCTATCTGCTTGCAAGGTTTAGTTACGAATGAATACTGCTTTTGATTAAGGAGCAGGTAATTGGATTTTGGGATAATTATTGTATTATGATTTGTGGGCAGAGGTCTTAGCCTGTAGGTTGTGTATGATTCATTGGTCATTTGTGGGATTTGTACAACAAAAATTAGGTTAGTATTGTTGAAATACGCTTTTAATTCTCGGATTTCGTAAATTTGTTCGTCATTATAATTTTGAATGATTTGTGGAAGTTTGCTTTTAACAAGTGATAATTCATTTTTATTTAAAAGGTGTTTTGATAACAAGCCAAGTTGTGCCAATTGCACTGATTGGATAATGTTATCTACATGATCGGTAAGTGTAGTGATTTGGGTTTGTAAAGAAAAGTAGACTTGGGTGGCAAGTAGTTGATGCTCGATATTACTGTAATTTTTTATTGATTTTGATATAATTTGTAATCGCGTTTGTTCTGTGTTTATGAATTTAGTTATGTTCGAGAAACGTTGGATCATTTGAGAGTTTAGTTTATGTTGATTGTTGATTGAATCTTTGATCAAAAGGGAGTTGTTTTGTAAATTGTGTATCTGTTTGTTTATTTCTAGAGCGTCGTCATTGTCCATATTTCCTGTAATTTTCTTAATTACACTACCTAGTCCGTCTATTAACCCACGGGTATGTCGGTGATTTATTTTAAGAGAGTAAACTTTAATAGATTTTGAACAGACTGTTATAGATCAGGGTTATAAAAAAATGTAGTATTGGCTTCTAATTTAGTTAAAGTATTCTTAATTTCTAAAGTTGTAGTTTCTAAATTATTTAGGTCTACTATATGGATAAGGTTATTGTAGTGAGTAGTAACCAGGGTTTTTCCTAAGTTAAGTGCTAGTAGTCCCTGTGTATGCGTCAAGTCATGGAATTCTATTTGTTGGCTGGTCGCCATTGCGAACCTGCAAAGAAGATTTTCTAGTTTTAATTTTGGATTTATGATACTTCCTATTCTTATTGGTTGTAAAGGCTAAATTTTTATCCTTTTGTACTTTAACTTTGTCAAAGGTTGGTAGTAACTTAGAGTTTCTTTGGTTTACTTTTACGTAGGTTGTTTGTCCTTCTACTAGTGTAGGTGGGTTATTTAAAGTTTTGTTTTTCTTTTCGATTCTTTTGAGTAAATTTTGGTTATTTTGTGTTATTAAATCTTGAATTAGCTTTGATTCATTTAGATGATGAGAATTGTAATCGTTAAGGGCGTTATTAGTCTTAGGTTCAATTAATGAGTTTTCTCTAATACCATTGATTACTTCAAAAGGAGTTAATTTAGTAGCAGAATGAATTGAATTGTTATAAGTCAAGACGGCTAATGTGACCATTTCGTCTAGAGATAAGTTTTCTTTCTAAACTCGTAGTACTTTTAGCGTTTCTACAATTGAAGAATGAGATCTTTCAATTGGTGCGTTTCCTTGTGATGTTCTAGCACAAGTAGTATGGTTTTCGATTTGGTAGATGTGTAAGAATTCTTTAAAATTAATGTTTTCGAATTCTAATCCGGGGTCATAAAATATTTTAGATGGTATTCCGTGTCTAGCTAAGTATTGTCTAAAACCTTTTAATACTTCTATACCATTTTTAGATGGCAAGGGTATGAGTTCAAGAAATTTAGAAAATTTATCTATGATAGATAAGTAGATAGATTTTTCAACAAAGAATAAATCTCTATGTAGTATTTCGAAGGGTCTTGTTGCTTGTTCGGTTTGATTTTGTTTAAGTTTTGGGGATGTCTTTCATATTTTGCTAGAGCACAAACTTCACATGAATTTATGTATGTCGTTATTTTTTGTTTCATATTATCGAAATAATATCGTCTCTTTAAGTGTTGTAAAGTCTCATCGATGTCTCTGTGTATAGATATATCGTGATAATCTTTTATGAGTTGGGATTGTTCGTCTATGTTTTCAATGTCTTCAAGTATTTTAGTGCAACGTATTATTTTATAATTTTGGAAGTATTCTTTATGAATGTTTGTTAATTTAGAAAGAGTCTCGTGAAAAGTATTGTTTAATAATATTCGTGATAAATTCATTTTTGAAATAGGGGTTTTCAAATACTTGTCGTTTTCTAGTGTTTTTAAAAAATGAAAGATTTGTGTGTTTGTTACCGATGGTTTTTTCAAATACTATTTGATTATTGAATTCATTTAAGGCTCTTTCTGCGATAGGTATGCCTTTATAGAGGTTTTCGTCGGCTGAATGTTGGGTAGATACTTCAACATCAATAGACTGAGTTTCGTTGTTATTGAACTGTATACGAGATAATTCATCTGCATTGGTATTTTGTTTACCAGGTTTGTAGTCAATCGAAAAATCATACTCGGAGAGTTTGATCATCCATCTTGTTAATTTTGAGTTAGGTTCTTTGAGGGAATGAACCCATTTTAAAGGCTTGTGATCGGTTAAAATTCTAAATTTTCTTCCGTACAAGTAGGTCTGAAAGTTTTACATGCCCATACAATTGCTAGTAATTCTTTCTCTATCGTGGAGTAATTACATTCAGATTTCTTAAGTGTACGTGAAGCGTAACTAACGGGTTTATCTGAGCCAGGTGTTCCTTGGGATAGGACAGCGCCAATAGCGTAGTTGCTAGCATCTGTTGTTAGGATAAATGGTTTTTCAAAATCAGGGTATTGTAATATAGGATCATTACTTAAAAGTGTTTTACAGTATTCAAAACATTCCCTGTATTTTGTATCATTTATACTAATGACTGTGCTTTTCTTTAGACATTCTGTCATAGGTTTAGTTATTTTGGCAAAATTATTAATAAAGCGCCTATAGTAACCGATTAATCCTAAGAATGATTTGATTTCTGTCACTGTTTTCGGTATTGGGAATCTCTTTACAGCGTCTAGTTTCTTTGAGTTAGGTTTTATACCTTCCGTAGTGACTACATGTCCTAAGAATTCGATTTCTTTATGGAGAAATTCACATTTGCCAAGCTGTACTTTAAAATTTGATTTTCTGAGTTTGTCAAATACTTTGCGTAACATGTCAATATGTTCGGTTAGTGAAGATGAGTAAATTATGATATCGTCCATATAGACTAATACTCCTTTACCTATGTACTCACGTAACATATTGTCCATTACTCTCTGAAAGGTAGCAGGAGCGATTTTTTTTGAAATTACTATTATATGAGTTATTTTGAGGATTTGGTGGTGGTCTAAAGTTATTGAAATTATTCACGGGTCTCTGCATGTAATGCGGGGTGTAATTAGCTTTTTGTTGTTGCATTATGGGTTTTGAGTTATGAATAGGTCTCCTGTGATTATCTGAATTATAACTAGGTTGCCTATTGTTAATCTTAAATCTGTCTAAATTCGATTGCTGCATACTTAACTCGTTTAAACATATATCGTATGCGTTTTTGATTGAGGATGGATTATTAGCCCTAACTATGTATCCTAGTTTGGGATCTAAACCTGCAATGAATGATTTTAGTACAATCGTTACGTTCATACCTGTTTGTCCTAGTATATAGTCGGCCTAGTATATAATGTTCTAAGGGCTTATTACCTTGTGAAATAGTATTAAGCCGATGAAGTATTGTTTCTACAGTGCGTCTATCGGAGAACTGAGTTCTTAAGTGTGTTTCGATAGTTGTTCAGTCTGCTGGGTCTCCTATGGAAACTAATACATCATTCGCTTTGCCGATTATCTTATTTCGCACTAGGTCTGTGATTATTTCTTTATTTCAAACATCGATTGCTGCGTTAACTATTCTATTTGCATTACGCAAAAATCGGTTTAAAGTTCCAGAGGAACCATCAAAAGTTGAAATGTTTTTCAACAAATCCATTACAGTTAATGTGGAAGCCATTGCTGTAATTTCGTTACTAATATTAAGGCTGAAGTTATCGTTCAATTTAATTGATTCAACTTGCTTCGCTATTTCGTTTAATACTGGTATAAAAGTATTTGAATTATTATTTGTTAAATCCACAGAGTCAGCATCTGAGTCTGTGTTTGAAGAGTCCGAATCGTCTGAGGAAATCGATTTTTGTATTTCAACAGGGGAAAATTTGGATTTGCGTGTTTTGGGGAATTTGGGCATTAAGGATATTATAAGCAATAATCAAAAGTAATGTTACAGTTGGATTAAGAACAACATCCACATTTTGTTTTAACAATTTAGTGTTAATTGATGAACCAGAATTAATTCCACTTGCTTCAATATCCACTTGAAGTGTTCAACAATTAACCACAATGCTGCTTACTTTCCAAGACACAATTTTTCGATTGAAAAATATAATAATATTTATTTGTTCAGTAGATTCGATCCATTAAGCATAGAAATGCATTCGCAAATTTCGCTAAGTCGATTTTTGTACTTTTTAATGTGACTTTCCGATGGACGCTGATAGTGCTGTAATAACGACACTAACCTACCGGCTGCGCCAATTATATTTTCGATCTCGAAATGTATACAAAAAATACTTTATTTAATTTAACAAAAATACAAAATTATAATTTATTTTATTTTAAATACAATAACAATTATACAATTTATAAGTTATCGCTAGTTCGCTTCAATCAAGCGTGCAAAAAGCCAAACTTGTGTATTGAAAAAGACAATCGTTATCAATTTAACAATGGCTTATATACTAGTTTTTGGTATTTTAGAAAGTGTCGTACTGATTAGAATGTAGTTTAATGTTAAGGACGTTTTTAGAAAGTTATGTTTAAGTAATGTGTACAAAGTACGTCATTACATGTTTGTTTTACAATGTCCTTGAAATAGAGAGATAGTTATTTTATATAAACTAATACACATTCCAGGATCTGTAACTTATATATATATATTTATATATATATGTGTATAAGTGTATATATATATATATATATATATATATATATATTGTTGCGGTATCTTGAGCTCCATTCATTTAGCCCCTCATTAACACTAAATCTAATTATTTTTTATCTCAATCGTTTGACGGTCGTTTGATGGTTAATGATGGTTTATTTAAATCGTTTGACGGTAATTAGTTTATTTATAAAAAATTGTTTTCTAATCGACCTAAATTTTTTTTTTAGCCCCTCAATTACAAAATTCTTGAGATTTTTTTATTTCAATCGACGAAAAGACGTTTACCGGTGATTGATGGTCTATTATTTTTACTAAAACAATAATATTTTTTTAGTTATTCATAATTTACTATATTATCCATTACACACTCCCGTTAGTGCATCCATTTCTCGCTGAGAGAATTACCTGAATTCGCCATAGAGATAATATATATAGAGTAGGCAAGCCGAGTCAAAAGTTGCCCCTCAGATAGAAAAAGGAAGAGAATCGCGTAGGTTGAGCTATCTTTTTTTAACGACTAATATATAGCATAGAGATAATATATACTCTGTAGATATAATTATAATCATTATATATCGTCGAGAATATACTAGACCACGCATGGCGCTGAGAACGGTTGCGCTCGGAGCGAATAAGCGCAGTATTTTAGTCCAATGGCTCCAGCAGTTCCGGTCTCTGCGTAACCCGAAAAAACTCTTTGAGACCAACGCGAAACGTAAGCTAAAGCGTAAGTCAGGCAACGCGAAGCGTTGGCCAATGAGAAGCGTTCGTTATGCAAAGCGAAGCGTCAGTGAACCGTACAAGCGAACCGTAAGTTAGCCAACCGTAAGACAGCGAACCGTAAGTCAGCCAACGCGAAGCGTTAGTAAATCAACGCATAGCGTTGGTAAACGCAAGGCGTAAACCAACGCGAAACGCAAGCTAAAGCGAACCGTTAGTCACCCAACGCGAAGCGTTGATCAATGAGAAGCGTTGGTCAATAGGAAGCGTTAGGTCAACGTGAAACGTTAGTTAATCAAAGCGAAGCGTCAGTGATTCAACGCGAAGCGTGATTTCACGTGTAGCGTCAATCAACACGAAACACTAATTAACGAGAAAGAAGAGAATGTTAACGCGGAGCGTAAGCAACTCAACGCTAAGCGTTATTAAACTCAAAGGGTAGCGTAAGCTTAAGCGAACCATAAGTCAGTAAACGCGAAACGTTGGTCAATGCGAAACGTTAGTGCATGGGAAGCGTTAGGCGACGTTAGTGACCGCGAAGTTGTGGTTACTCAACTTGAAGCGGTTTGGCAGCGTTAGTTATTCAACGATCGTTTTTTGACGCTAAGCGTTAAAATAAGGCAACGTGAAGCGTTAGTCCATCAACGCGAAGCAATAGCCGATGCTGCGTTAGAAAGTCAAGTAAGAAGCGATATATATATATATATATATATATCGGTGTATATATATATATATATATATATATATATATATATTTATATATATATATATATATATATTTATATATATATATATATAATATATATATGTATATATATATATATATATGTATGTATATATATATATATATATATATATATATATATATATATATATATATATGTATATATATATACCGCTTCAAGTTGAGTAACCACAACTTCGCGGTGACTAACGTCGCCTAACGCTTTCCATGCGCTAACGTTTCGCATTGACCAACGTTTCGCGTTTACTGACTTACGGTTCACTTAAGCTTACGCTACGCTTTGAGTTTAACAACGCTTAGCATTGAGTTGCCTACGCTCCGCGTTAACTTTCTCTTCTTTCTCGTAAACTAGTGCTTCGTGTTGATTGACGCTACACGTGAAATCACGCTTCGCGTTGTATCACTGACGCTTCACTTTGATTAACTAACGCTTCGCGTTGACCTAACGCTTCCTATTGATCAACGCTTCTCATTGATCAACGCGTTGGGTGACTAACGGTTCGCTTTAGCTTGCGTTTCGCGTTGGTTAACGCTTTGCGTTTACCAACGCTATGCGTTGATTTACTAATGCTTCGCGTTGGCTGACTTACGGTTCGCTATCTTACGGTTGGCTGACTTACGGTTCGCTTGTACAGTTCACTGATGCTTCGCTTTGCATAACGAACGCTTCTCATTGGCCAACGCTTCGCGTTGCCTGACTTACGGTTCGCTTTAGCTTACGTTTCGCTTTAGCTTACGTTTCGCGTTGGTTTCAAAGAGTTTTTTCGGGTTTCGCAGAGACCCGAACTGCTGGAGCCATTGCACTAAAATACCGCGCTTATTCGCTCCGAGCGCCACCGTTCTCGAGCGCCATGCGTAGTCTTATATATTCTCTACGATATATTCTCTATGATATATAATGATTATAATTATATCTATAGAGTATATATTATCTCTATGCTATATATTAGTCGTTAAAAAGAGATAGCTCAACCTACGCGATTCTCTTCCTTTTTCTATCTGAGGGGCAACTTTTGACTCGGCTTGCCTACTCTATATATATTATCTCTATGGCGAATACAGGTAACTCTCTCAGCGAGAAATGGATGCACTAACGGGAGTGTGTATTGGATAATATAGAAAATTATGAATAACTAATAAAATATTATTGTTTTAGTAAAAATAATAGACCATCAATCACCGTCAAACGTCTTTTCGTCGATTGAAATAAAAAAATCTCAAGAATTTTGTAATTGAGGGGCTAAAAAAAAAATTTTAGGTCGATTAGAAAACAATTTTTTATAAATAAACTAATTACCGTCAAACGATTTAAATAAACCATCATTAACCATCAAACGACCGTCAAACGATTGAGATAAAAAATAATTAGATTTAGTGTTAATGAGGGGCTAAATGAATGGAGCTGGTATCTTGGCTCTCTTTAGCCTTCAAAGGAGCACTGTCGAACCTACAACAGATTCCGATACTCGACACACACAAAAACACAAAATATTATTAAAAGTTTACTATATATACGTCAATTGGACAATACGCACTTTTTAAAAAAAATTAAATGAGACAAAAATTTTTGAAATTCAAACCTGAAGTTTATTTGATTTTTTTAAAAATAATAATTTTAATTTAATTTTTTTCAACAATGTTTAATTTATAACTTTAATAATAAGCGAACAAAAATAGTTTTTATACTGATGATTTGAATCCAACAATGATTTACTTTAAACTGAGTATACTCGAACAAATTTCATTTTTAAACTGACTAAATTCGGTAAATTTCCCTGTTTTTATATGGTCCTGGATCATTCTAGAAGGGTGTTTGTTTGTACCAAAAAGAAAATATTGTTTTGACTCTTCCAGAACACTCGGTTGCGCTTCAGCCATAGTCGTTTTCAAAGGGGTCAGCAATTGATAAAATTTATTAAAAGTTATAATGGATTGACCGAGTGCGAACCCATACAATACTCCGTCTGTCCGATGCCTCAAGTCACTGACCCACCGGCCGTGTGTAATAAACATCAAATATTTACCGATCTCATTCCACAAAAATACTTATTTACAAAATTTAATTCGTACTTTCAAAACATGTTTTGAAACAAAATCATACTTGTAAGATTGTTTTTGATTTTAAAATAACTTTTTTTCAATAAAAAAGTTTTAGGTTGATATTATAAAAAAAACTTTTCTTTTGAAAGAAAAAAAAGATTTAAAATCAATATGTAATTTCTTTGTAATTATTTGATTAAAAATAAAAAAAACTTTTTAAAGACAAAAAAAAAATCAAAACTCGATCTTATTAATTGTTTTTTGCAATTGTTATATACTTACAAAATATTCTTCATAATTTTCAATACAACAATACGCTATATATATATTGTACGCCAGGCATTTGAGTATACTACTTTTTAATCTGACAAAAAATCTCTTACTCCCTACTACTGCGATTTCAATCTCCTCTCCATTGTTATTTTTTCTAAAATCTAAAATGTACCGATCTTAACGATAAATTCATTTTTGATTAATAACTTTTTAATGAGTAAATTGAGACCTTTCTGTAGAGCCTTCAATTTCATATCAAAATATGTTCTGTTTATATCGATCTGTTCATTTGTTAATGAAATCCAAAATTCCAAAATTTTAAAAAAAAATTCTCTTGTTATTTAAATGGGAAATAAAAAATGACGATGCGACACCTCTTCATATTAATATTTAGAGCTCAAATTCTAACAGGATCATTCTTTCGACATCCTGAATAGTATTTTCGATATAATTTATATATATATATATATATACATATATATATATATATATATATATATATATATATATATATATATATATATATACATATATATATATATATATATATATATATATATACACATATAATTATATATATATATATATATATATATATTTATATAAATTATACAATCTATATATATATATATATATATATATATATACATATATATATATATATATATATATACATATATATATATATAAATTATATCGAAAATACTATTCAGGATGTCGAAAGAATGATCCTGTTAGAATTTGAGCTCTTAATATATATATATATATATATATATATATATGTATATATATATATACATATATATATATATATATATATTTGAGCTATATATATATATATATATATATATATATATATATATATATATATATATATATATATATATATATATATATATATATATATTAAAATTAATTAGTTACGCACCAGCTGAGATAAATACACCACATCTCTTTTGAAAATGAATGTTCATTAACGTTTATCTTATTAATGTCCATGACGATCTGTAACCGCTAGTGGCTACCGATATACAGAAAGAGAAATATAGGTGTGCGTTAATGGTCCAGCTTTGGCTACGGAACCAAAAAAGTGTTTGTTATGGAAAAATTACTCTAGTATGTATGTAATATATTACAAATGTAAATATTTCAATTAATGTGACTATTTTAAAATATGATATATTATTTTCCTTTATTATCTATTACTACTTGGCATTTTTCAGTTACTTTGGTTTTTCAAATATTTGATTAATAATAATAGGTACATACATATGTTTACCAAAGTTATTATCAGTTTGATTACTAAAATTTACATATAATTTTGATATAATAATGTCATGAGCAAATCAAACAGTATAAGTTTACTTGTCTAATAATCATGATAAAATATGAAAAGTAAGAATGATTTCAACTGAATGTTTAAAAAAATTTTAAAAATTTGCCTAGATCAGTTATTTGGATTGGATAGATATGTTTTATAACTACGAAATAATCATCATCAATAAGAATTAGTAAATCGTAATTATTCTTCGAAGAGATAAGTCAACCGGCGCTAATTTGTGAATTGTATCACGGAGATTACTAATTTGCATTTCATTGTATACTGCTGGTGAGATGTTGGTTTTGAAGGTAATCAATATTGGTTGCAAAAAGAAAAAGGATAAATTTAAAAATCAAACTATTGAACAGTTGTTTCTAAGACCTCCCGTCCTATAATGTTTCAGAAATAGCATGACACCAGTTGAAAGTTCATGAAATTTCTGCGATGTATTCCTAGGAATATGAGGGTGCTTCAGATATGCTTCTTATCGTAATCAGCTACCAAACCTAGTTATACGTGTTTTTTTAGAGCTCCTACAAATAGTGTAAATGTAACAATAGTAAATAACATAATCACAGTTACAAGTGTCGTGGTTCCTGTACACAACTTAAATGCGGAAACCAACGTTTTTTTTTTGAAAAATTATTTATTTTTAGCCAATTTACTTAATAAATGGGCTTACGCATTAATACTGCTATCTATTCCTTTCTTTCTACGAGTGAAAATAATAAATAAATATTTCATAATAATATTCATTATTTTAATACTTACATTAGTTTAATATAAATCTACAAATTAATTATAATATAATATAACATATATAATTATTATTATCGCTTAACTAGAACAACCTTTTTTTATTTTATTAATTGTTTCATAAAACCCACACCCTGTCACATAAATACTAACTTCAGTAAAACGGACACTAATACACCAATCTACACATTATATTATAAAAAAGTTGTTAGCAAGTATGTATGTTTGTTTGAGGTAATCTACTGATATGATTCTGAAAATTATTTTGCTGAAAGCCACACTATTTAAAAATTTGTTTTTAGTACAAAATCATTATAAATTAAAGAAGAAAGAATCATTTTTCGAAAAAAAATGAGCTGAATGGCTGTTTTATCAGAGTGTGCTGACCAAACGGTTGGAAATAAATGACCACAATGTATTGAAAAAATAATGGTCTTTAGTAGTTCTATAAACAAGTCCGCGACACTATACCGTGTGTGTTGGACAGCTTTTCCAATAAAGAATCAATGTTAAATATTATTTATTACTGGATGGCCGTGTGGTTACTGTATGGAGTCAGTCAGTACACATGAAATGCGAGTCATGCACATACTCTCAAATGAGTGGGGATTTTTTGATGCACATAATAAACTGTACTCTCATTACATGTGTACTGACTGACTTCATACAGTAACCACACGGACCGCCAGTAATAAATAATATTTAACATTGATTCTTTATTGGAAAAGCTTTCCAACACTCGTGGTATATCTAGCTATTATGTCTAAGACACAATAAATTTTTTATGTTCAACGTAAAAGAAAAAATATAAGATGATGATTAATGAAGATAAAATTGGCGCATTACAGCCTGTAATTTGATCGTATAATTCAGGAGATAATATAAAATAAAGAAAATATTAACGAAAAACATGTTCAGTGGTCGCATCGCTGTTAGGTTTAGTGGAAAAGTTCAGTGCAGAGATAATAAAAAGTGAGGGGCCTGTTACATTTACGAAGCATGTAGGCTTAAAATACATCCCAGGAGTAAATATGGGGATGCAAAGTTTTATAGAAAATACTCAACCTAATGGCGCAAATGAAGTTGCATCGTACTGCTAATGTGTCATATTCCTAAAATTAGCAAATTTTGAGAGTGCAAAAACTGGTGAACATAATTTATTTTTTGGTCAGAAAGAGTATTGAAGTACTGTTAAATGTTGATTGGAGTATGGTTCTTTTTTCTCGCACTACATCCATAGTACTACGGGTCGAGCTGGTGAAAATCGGGCATGACTTCTAGAGGTTCTGAGGTGTTTGGTAGTCGTAGGCATTTATTTAGTAGTAGTGGTAGTAATTCTTTATTTCTTGAAAACAACAATTTCATACAATGAATTGGCATGGTTGTGCAATATATAAAAATAAAAGTTTTACATTTTAAACTTATGTTAAATAAATAACTAAAGACGGTTTTTCTTCTAGTTATGATACATGCACAAATCAACTATAAATAATGTTAAATACAAAAATTATCCAAAAAGTACAAAAAATAAACAATAAAAACATTATACAAGAAATTAATAATTTATATTTTAAGGAAGAGTTCAAAATAATTTTCTTTTAGTCAACTGTTTAGAATAAGTAATACTACCCTGATTTTCAAACACATTTCTGCTATTCATTTAAGATGAACGCACCAGCTTAAACGCATTCCTGTTATAATTGTATATGTTACTTATGTCTTTGAGTTTAATGAAGACCTTACATAATCTACCTTTACAACCTCCTACCGACAAGCGAGGATTCAGTACAGCCACAGCTGCCATGGAAGTCAAACTAGGGCTGATTCCACTAAGCATTGTAATATTAGCTAAAGCGAGATCAAGTGCCTATAGAATGTCTTGTAATAATAACTGGATTTAAAAAAATTAGGTCGGACATGCAAGGATCGTGGGAACATCAATCAGACCCCGTTTTTGAAATGGGCGGGCACAGTTATGCTTCCCAAAATACACTCCTTCTCAAAACCTTTCACTGTAGCCTGTGAAAGGGACATGTGGACGGAAGGAGAACCACCCTATCTCAAGAAAGGAATCGTCTGGTATACATACGGATTCAAAACTAAAGAAGGAACCGGGGTGAAAATCTACGGTGAGAGGCCTAAAGCAAATATAAGCCTCAACTTGGGAAAATATTCCACGGTTTTTCAAGCAGAAGTTTACGCCATACTGGCTTGCGTCCGTGAGAACCTACATGGAGGATACATAAACCAGAACGTATATATTCTCACGGACAGTCAAGCTGCTTTAATAGCCTTTTCTGGAACTGAGGTCACCAAAAGGGTAGTCAAGGATTGTCTGGAGGAACTGCTGGAGCTGGCAAAACGGAACAATGTTATTGATTTGGGTGCCGGGTCTTAGGCCTTAGCAAAGAAGGGAGTCGGTATGTCCTTCATAGGCTCAGAACCTATTTTAGGAATTATAAGGACTTCATGTAAACAGGTGATCAACGAGTGGTCAAATGCTAAACACCGTGATCACTGGGAAAAAGTACCACGGCAAGAGCTCGGGAAGGTACTGCTTCAGACTAAAACAAAGAGGTTATCTCTCGATGCACTAAGGCCGAACAGGATGCAATTGCGGAGAGTTACCGGAATAATTACCGGGCATTATACCCTGTGGAAGCATCTGCACTCAAGGGGCCATTATGCGCAGATTGTGTGGCCAGGAGGAAGAAACATCCATCCACATTATCTTTGACTGCGAAACTCTAGGTTACAGCAGATACAGGATATTCGTTGCATCTCACCCCGAATATATGAACGTTCAGGAAGACCTGATAAGCAAGCTCCTGGCTATTGCCAACATATGGGAGAAGCGAGTCTCGTCGGACTGAAGTAGAAGGGGGAGCACAATGGACCATAAGGTCGAAGTGCAATACTTTTTAGACCCCAAGATGTATCTATCTATCTATCTAAGTCTTTGAGGAACGTTACAGATAACAGAGATTCCAATGATGGTGCCGTATGTAAACTAGGTAAACGTTGGAAGTTTTAATATTATATTTTGTATTATTAAAAGTGATTGCTAAAAAATTAGTTCCTGCTAACCGAATTTTTGATACCATGCTTAATACATGACGATTACTACTGTTCAAATACTCCTCAATTTGGTAATTTCCACGGTCAACAAGTATATAATGGGGGTTGTAGAATGATTCCTGTATTCGAATTAAGTCTTGATAATATAGTTCTTGCTTATAAATTGAAATGAGCTCTAAAGTCATCTTGGAGTCCTCACCAAACGAGTTAGGTTACACATAATAAAGCCATTATTGGTTGGGCACTTGGTCATTCTTGGCAGAAGTGAAAGACATGATGAACTAGCCAGAATAAGTGCAAGCACATTCAACGACCCTAAGCCATTTCTTGGAATACCAAAAAGCATAATAAAATATAAAATAAAAGAATGGGCGGGGCATGATTCCAATCGTTCTTAAGAAAATTCCCATGGCCAAGACCATGCAAACGCACTCATAAAGAACTATTCATGGAAAAAGGCTTCCGAACGCTTACAGTTCGCAAAGATCCAGTTGAGGATCTTTACTAGTCATTGTCGCTTCAATACGCATGTTCAAACTATCAATCTTACAGGGAATGATATGTACAGACTGTGCTCATGCAAAATTTTCTCTCTCAAAAGACATTTTCTTTTAAGGTGGACAAATATGCAACCAGATGAAACTAATATAGTATCTGAAAGACTCTTAGAACATCTTTGAAGCAAAAGAGACACAATGATCAAATGGGTCGCAGTTCACAAGCTTTTCAAAGACTAATAGCTTTTAATCTAATATAATTCGCATTTCTCAACACAGCACACTACACTACCGAAAGAAAAGAAGTTTCACTTCAAAGCAATTAATTTGAATTTCAAACGTTTTAATATGAAGTGCACATTTGATGAAATAGCTCATGTTAAAAGCAAAAGTGGCAGTCTATTAATTTTAGATGAATAAAAGTAAAAAGGTGTGTGGCCTTCGTACGTTACCGTGACTATTACTACAGGAAATATTAGAGCCAAATTCTTGTAAATTTTGAACTAAAAGAGCTACAGTGTTTCGAATATAGTAAGATTACGGAATTATAATAATAATAATAATAATAATAATAATGGGGTTTAACCTCCATTTTTGAGACACGACGGTCTATAACAGAGGCCACCCACATCATTATTTTTCAACCTTTATTAATTTTTACCTTAAATTTTTATGATGTGAGTGGAGGATCAGAAATTCGTATGCAGAGAAGGAATTGGTAGGTGTGCGGCTGCAGCCGACTTTGATAGAAACTGTGCCGATATTCATCTGGAGTTCGTGAAGGGAAACTGCAGAAAACCTTCACAAGAATAGCCGGTTACTTCTTTCTAGTTCATACACCGACAGTTTAGTCAATCAACCGCACCATTAATTTTTTTTTTAATTGACAAATTGCCAGTGTCATAACCTCCCAGGTCCAAGTAGAAAGAACGCCTTAACAAGCGTGGCTACTAGGCTGGTATAGTTCAAGATCACTTGGTGGACGAATTACGGAATTATAACGTGGATTACGGAACTATAACGTTACCTTTTTTAACTCATCCTTAAAGAATAAAAGTTATTTTAATTCAAATACTTCCCGTTATTTTATATCATTATTCTAGTACTTCTCGATATCCTTTAAAGTTGATGGTTGGCAAACAGTTAGGCAGAGTAGTATTTCCCAAAGCGATAGGAAAATTATGAAAACCCAAAATTTCTATCCCGAAATCGAAAATCTTTGCATGTTTTGTTTGATACATTTAACATAGTAAATACATATATTTATATATTGCTATGTAATTGGTTCATACTAAATGCCTATTGGTGAACATTCATATTCATCATAGCATAAATACAAAAATCATTCGCAATGAGATATTATTTGAATTCAGGTCTCTTAAGATAGCGGACTAAAAATGTAGGCTACAAATGAGACCTTGTTGGACATTTGTAGCTAATTTGTTACGCAATTAAAAAATTTGTAGCCTAAGCCAAAATAAAAAAAATTTGGTATCCGCTAGCTTCATGTTAAGCTAGCTGATACCGCAATAATTAATACTGCAAGTAATTTTTTACAATAAAAATAGTTTTTTTTTTAAATAAAAAGGGGAAGCAGCTATAGCAACAAAAGTCATGAGTATAGTTTTACAATAAAACAGTTTTTTTTTAAGTAAAAACGGGAAGCGGCTATGGCTAAAAAAAAGTTCAGTAGTATTGATTCACAATAAAAACAGTTTTTCTTAACTGAAACGGGATAGCTCACTATGGCAACTACTTTCAAGGGTATTGTTTTAGTTAAACAGCCATTTTTTTCACTAAAAATGGGTAACCGCTATGGCAACAAATTTCAAATAGACTAAACAAGAGTAGACACTATGGCTACAAATTACAGAATTATTATTTTGCAATAAAAACAGTTATTTTTCAATTAACACCGCTACGGCAACAAATTTCAGGAGAATTATTTAATAATAACAATTTTTTTCACTATAAATGGGTAGCCGCTATGGCAACAAATTTAAAATTGACTAAACTAGAGTAGACGCGATAGCTAAAAATTTAGTAATTTAGTAATGAAGTAGAACAGAACCACTTTTATACGGATCATTTTTTTCAAAAGTGCTTTCCTGAAGATTTGTGCATTGTTTCAAATGAGGCATCCTGTATACAGTTTGTATTTTAAAATAGACCCAATCTGGAAACAATGTATAGTGTATCTATCGCTGTCTATGTGCAGTTTACTATGATATGGTGTACTTTATTACATTGAAACTGCATCTAAATCGGTGGCGGGGTTGATACGTTCTCACTACAGACATTTGTCCATATAGTTCTCAGTATATATTTGTACATGTAGAGAAGATGTCTATTGTCTATTATAAAGGTTTTGCATTATTTACAACAATTGAAAATTATCTTTACAATATTTCTTATTTCAATAAATGATAGTTTTCTATTACAGTATAACATAAAGCAACAAACCACACAAATTAAAAGAAAAATAACTACCCCCCCCCCCAAAAAATAAATAAATAAAATTTTCATAGAAAATAAATTGTTAAACCACCTATTCAATTTTTTTGCTTAATTGTTGCAACTTGATGGTTCCAAAACCACTCATAAGACGTTCCTGAAAATTTTGTTCTAGGAATATCCTTACTATCATGGCATTATGTGCAGGCAGCCATCTTCTTGAAACCATACAGATTCCAGGTCGAGATTAGGAAGAGCTCTTACAATCTTAAAATGTCACAATGAATAAATTAACACATTCCTGTGCTAAACGTCCCGCAAAGTACCGTTTAACAAAAAAATGTGAAAAGGTTGGCTCTTACGTCAAAGTCGTCTTTGGTGTAGCGATAAGCACGCTGGACTAGATATCCAGAGGGCCGAAGTTCGATTCTTGGTTGACGAGTTAATTTTTCCATATCAATATTTAATTAAAACTCAATGACATTTATCTATAAAGTATATTCTCTTGCAGACTCATCATAATTAAAAATCTCCAGTGTAATAATGTTAAAAAATGTTATTGCACTCAGAAGTGTTGAGAGCCGCAGGGCTAAATATACTTATAAAAGTTAAATAAAAAAACAGTTAATGCATTGATGATGAACTTATTATATACCGGATATTTATGCAATTAACTCACTTAACTCTTCTTTTCACTTTTATCTTTAAAAGTTAACATCAAGTTAATAGTTAATATTAAAGTTCATATCATTATTAAAAATGTTTAGCAAAAGCGAAAAAATCAAAGATTTTTGTAGATAGAAACTATTAATTTAAAACAAATTGATAATAAAAAAAAGAAAGTATTTAGGAGAAAATAGAACCGATAAAGGACACATTAGCGTTTAGTAGATTAAACAGTATAAATGTTTCCATTATACGCAACGGGTCAGACCTTACTTTATCAAGAGCTAGAATCGACGGGAGCATGATTACTTTGTCAAATACCTGCGCCTTTGACAGTGCCATGTACTTAATAATGATTGCTGCAATCGATTAGCCTTCTATTTTCGAGAAGGTAAATTATGTTTTATAGGATCTCTAAAATCAATTGGTAAAGTATATAAGAATAAATACTAACGAAGGCCAAAAACCCCTTAAACTCGGCCTTGCGCACTTCCGTGCTCTAGATTATTTACTTGCACAATTATGCAACAAAATAGTATATTTTTAAATAAAAATTTTTTTAGGGGACATTATTATACTGGAGATTTTTAATGATGATGAATCTGCAAGAGAATATAGATTGACGGATGGACAAATAGGCTACAAATGCCCAACTAGGTGCCCATTTGTAGCTTACATTTGAAGCCTACGCTATCTTAAGAGACCTTTTGAATTCAGTATTTGAACGATGCAAACAAGAAAATAAATAAATACAGATTTTTTTTTGAGAAAATAAAACATTTGTCAGAGCCTAATATATCTCAGAAACCAATAAGATATGAAAAAAAAAATCGCAGATTCGTTCGTCAAAATAGACCATTAAACTTATACACCATATCTCATAAAAAATTGTTGAAGCATGTAAATTTAATGGCCATGCAAATTAACGTAGGACTTTAAATAAAAAGTTAAATATCTCCGAAACGGTGTGTTTTATCGAAAATATAAGCAGTTAAAAATTCCTTCATGAAACCCTATGATTATCCAGAGAACAGAATTCTTAAGTTCCATTACGGTAGCTATACTTTCATCACACTTTCAATTATTTGCATACCATATGCATGTTAACAGGACCAATTAGATACGATTTTTAGGCCTCTGTATTGAAGTAACCAACAATCTATGAAGCTAAAAACGTAGCATAAAACCCTCCATCTGACGTTACGTACGAAGTTTCAACATTACAGCTTTTTACACTTCAAAGTTATTTAACTCCATAATCCTAAAAACATTGAGTACTCAATCCCACATCTTTACAAAATTTACGGATACTTCCAGTTGTCCAAGAAAATTCATATTTTGCAGAAAAATAGTTCTTAGGCTGATACCACCCAGAAAAATCTGAAAATGATAATTTTACAATTAGTTAAAATTACAATGATATTTTTCTGAAAAGTGTTTTCTGAATATGGTAGTTTTGTATAGATAGGAGGCAAAACTTCTGTAATGATTCATTTTTATCTAGAGCACGGTAGTGCGTAAGGCCGAGATTTAAGGGACACATTGGACTTCTCACTACAGTGCTATTACTACACCTTAATTTAGACTCATTTTTTAGGTGCTGTATCTTTTGAACGAAAAGAGCTACAGTGTTGATATTTCGAATATAGATACTTTACGGTATTATAAGAAACAGTTAACGAATTAACCGTTAAAAAGTTATTTCACTTCAAAACGCAAAATTCGCGGGAACGCCTACAATTCTTGGTAACTAATAGATCAATATTCTACGATACTTCCAGATATCCTGTAAAGTTGATATTTCGCATGTAGGTAGATATAGTACCCAAACCGACGGGAAAATTGCGAAAACTGGAAATTTGTATCGGAAAAGAGGAAAATTTAACATTTTTTTGTTTTAATTAAACTTAAGACTATATCAATACTTAACATCCATGTAGAAAACAACAATAAAAGAACAATATGATATATCCGACCAAAAACATAAATGTAAGAAAGGGCCGAGTTTTCGGGAAAATCCTTAATGTAATAGTTCCTTCTTAAAAAGTGATGATATGAGAGAAAGAAAATAACTTGCCGCGTTATATAAAATTTTAAAAACATACTAAGGGAAAACTTACGAAATAAATTTCCACCAAATTTTTTCTTACATTTAATCAATTTACCCCTAATTAATTTTTTTAGTTAATAGTTTACCGAGCTATTTACTTTGTAAATAGCTCGGCTCTTTAATGGGATATCGTCACTTTTTAAAGAGCAACTATTATATGAAGTGTGGAGCTATTTACTTTGTAAATAGCTCGGTCCTTTCTTCCATATCATCACTTTTTAAGAAGCAACTATTATTATATGAAGTCTAGAGCTATTTACTTTGTTAATAGCTCGGTCCTTTCTTCCATATCATCACTTTTTAAGAAGGAACTATTATGTAAAGTCTAGAGCTATTTACTTTGTAAATAGCTCGATCCTTTCTCTCATATGATCACTTTTTAAGAAGGAACTATTACATTAAGGATTTTCCCGAAAATTCGGCCGTTTCTTACAGTTTTGTTTTTGGTCGGATTTAAATTACTGATCATAATTTTTAATCTAGCAATTTTTTTTATGTTTTATGTTATAAAAAACAGATTTTAAATACTACTAACTTTTTTTTATCTCTGATTGGTCCATAATAACTACTTGAAACTGGGAGGTTATGGGTTGGAATCCCGACATCGGCAGTTTGTCAATTATTTAGAAAAAAAAGAGGGAGGCGGTTAATTGACTAAACTGTCGGCGTATGGACAAGAACGAAGTAACCGGCTAAGTCTGCTAAGGTTTTCTGCAGTTTCCTTCACGAACCCCAGATGAATATCGGCATAGTTCCTATCCGAGTCGCCTGCAGGCGCACCTACCAATTTCTCGTCTACACACAATACTTCCTTCCACTCCACTCACATCCTCACATCCTTTGGCATCACAATGGACCTTATGATCGAAGTGTAGCCCGTCCAGGGCAGCCGCTACAATTTATCTTTATATCTATCTAATCGGTTAATATCAGGCAAGCCAACCATTTCAAAAACCATATCAGTAATAAAAAAAACACATTTTACATACTACTAACTTTTGTTATCTCTGATTGGTCCATAAAATTTCTGCGATTTAATCGGTTAAAATCAAGCAAGCCAACCATTTCAAAAAACAATATAAGTAAAAAATCACATTGATCATTTTGTTTGAAAATTTCAATGAAGTTACATTGACTATAAAATTTTAAAATAGTTTTACATTTTCTTCGAATATTCGCTAAAAAAAGAAGATTTTTTTGAATTTTTCTATTTTTGCGAATTTTTGAACAAAATTTATGAACAAAATAAATTATATAAAAAAAATTCAAAAATTTATGGTTTTATTAAAGATTGATTATTTCCATTCGACATGGACTACTTTTCAACTTACCGAATATATTGGAAAACTTATCCCTACGCAACACCCCCTCCCCCATCCGAAATGAAAAAAAAAATCCCAAAACTACCTTCTTTACTTCTACACATGCTAAAAAGATTCAGTTTTTTGCCTTCGACGAAGAATATTTTGATTCTAAAAGGATGCGGTTTTTTGCATTCGACGTAGAATACATTTAAACTTACGGGATTTATTGGAAAACTTTAATTTTCCCAACGCAATCTACTAAAAAATCTGACAAACCACCCAAAAACAACTTCATACTTGCAGGACGCGGTTTTTTGCATTCGACGTGGAACACTTTAAAATTTACGGGATTTATTGGAAAGCTTTAATTTTCCAATCATATCCCCGTCCTTTGCCAAATACCCTTTTATCAAAATCGGATCATGTTTCGAAAAAAACTGTTTATCTTTAAAATCGTTAAAGATGATTTTTGAAAATTAATCATCTTTTTTACATAAATGCAGTACATACCGGGTATTTAAGCAATTAACTCAGTTAGTTGCTCTTTTAACTTGTCTCGTGTATATTTGCTAGGAGGATGCGATTTTTCACATGGGATGCATTTTCATTTTACATTACGGGGAAGACAGTAAATGTACGAGGTTAATCCATGCGAAAGTGTAATTCAAGATCCATCTTTGCGCAGTAGTGTAATATGAAGTCCATCCATTAGTATACAATGAGTTCAATCTATGCGCAGTAGTAGGAAATGAGGTCCACCTATGTGCAGAAGTAAAAATGAGGTCCAACTATGCACAGTAATGTAATTTAAGGTAAATCTATTCGCAGTAGTTCAAGATGAGTCCTATCTACGAGCCTAGTGGGAAATGAGGTCAGTGTATGTGCAGTAGTGTGAAATGAGATCAATGTATGCGCAGTAAAGTAAAATGAGGTCATTCTATGCGTAGTACTGTAAAATTAGGTCATTCTACGCGCAGTAGTATGTAAAATGATGTTAATCTATAAAAATGGCATTCTTTTATTAACAAAATCACCGTGTTTCTCACTCACATTATCACAATTAAAGCTCAAATTGCTGCAGATTACAGAAGTATGCGAAATAAAAGAATTTGTATATATTAGATGGGTTTTGACATCATAAATTATATTTGTTTACACCTGTGCGAGAAGTAAAATAAACAGTATTTAAAAAAAGTCAGTCATAATATTTGTTTTTGTTTTTTACAAGCAATAGCAAAAATTAATGGATAGAACAATATATTTACAAAATCAAGGAAATCGAAATAGTAAGTAGAATTGTCCGAATTTTACAGGATGTTCCAGAAATCAGATATATTGCGTCCCACAGAGCCACTATTTCACCCGCAAATCTGAATGTTCCGATTTATTTTTTCATTTTGTATTAAAACAAAAATTACACAATATAACACAATATAATCGATTGGAGATGTAAATAATTCGGTTCAATATCGAAGATATCCTATATAAAATATTTCACTGACATACTATCGATGAAATACGATGATATGTGAACACTTTTCTATTTTATGATATAATTTGGTATAATGAATTTTTCGTATAAATTTTAATATTACTTTTTTTGTTCTGCTTAATGACTATATACCCCTATAATAACTATATATTTTACTAAATGACTTAAAAAATTGCGAAATGTCCCGATAAATTTTTTTCCATAGTTTGCAACCCTAGTGGGAAGGGTTTTTGCCTGGGTTTGGAGTAGATTGTCACACATAGATTTAACCGTTGAAAAGACTATAATCGTCATTATTATTTTATTTCAAAATTATGATTATTATATAATTATTATTCACAATAGTATTCAACACATGACAATTACAATACAATTTTTGATATAACTTTGTTTAAAACATCCTCTTTGATAGAATTAATACGCTTTTTTGTTGTTATAACCTTCATAATTTGCCGTATTTATTTTCATTTAACTGCATATATTTTAAATAAATTGTTACGTAAAAATTTTCATGTAATTATTGTAATAATTAGTTTGTATTCTGAAAACAAGGCCAATGCGAATGATTGGAAACATAATATGACGAAATTATCATTTGTCTTAATGCTACTACTTCTTTACTACATCATGACTGTAGTAAATTTAAACAAAAATGGATTTGCATGCTATGACTTGTGGATATAGAATATAGATGGTCACAGAAGTGCCGTTCGTTTTTCCAATATTATATACCGTACGTTTAGTTTTGGAGAATAATTTTTTTTAGTACTCCACTGTTTAAAATTTATTATTATTTTGTTTTCATATTTTTATTATTCAAAAAATAATAATTTATATAATTATTGGTTTATGCGAGTTGAGAATTTACATAATTTCAACAAACATTTACTTAGATCGGATATGACTTGCGTATATCCAAGCTTACTTCGATATTTCCGCACATATTTCAAATCAGTTACAAAAAGTACTTGTCTCAAGACAGTTACTAAAATTAGTTGGCTCAATACAGTTACTAAAAGTAGT